>JAOTON010000128.1:0-550847 GCA_034440635.1 Lepas anatifera | reverse complement strand
GGAGACGTCTCACCTTTGCCAGATAGAGACATTGGGTTTTGCGTGGAGCCAAAAAATCCCAAGATTTCTAAATTTCCCCAGATTCCCGGGATCTCCTCATGAGAAGCTTGGGCGAGGGATTCTTGGTATGGGCGTCGAAAGCGGGGGAGGGGGGACGGGGGGACGCGTCCCCCTGTTGTCCCTGCCAGGGGGGAACATCTCCCAGAGTTTCTGGGTCGATGGTTATTAATGTTGTCAGGTACCGAATATGCTCAAAATTCGCCTCCCCGGTCACTCGCAGCCCGGGTCTGTCCCCCTGCGAAAATTCCGTGGCGGTGCCCCTGCATGGGCGTATCCAGGGAAGTGGACTCAGGCCATGGGCAGATCCAGGGAAGGGTAGAAGACGGGACCCAACAAAATTAAGCATGTGTCATAGGCGGATACAGAAAGAAAAATGTTAGGGCGCACTATGGAGCAGGGCATTCCTGGCGTAGGCGTATCTAGAGAAGGGGATTATATAAGCGGATCCAGGGGAGGAATTCCCTCCTCTGGATCCGCTTATGGCCTAAACTGCCTCCCCGGTTAATTAGTGACCTACCTAATTAATTAGGTGGGTCCCTGTAAAACAATGCATTCCGGTCCAGTGGCGTAGCCACGGGGGTCCTTGGGGTCCGCGGACCCCCCTTGGGCTGACCTTATGCACTGGAAAACACGAGCACTGGTCTCAGGGCCCCCTGAGCTTGGTCTCAGGGGGCCCTCCGAGCTCGATCTCAGGCCCTCCCGAGGTTGGTCTCAAGGGACCTCCGAGCTTGGTCTCAGGGGCCCCTCAAGCTTGGTCGTACGGGCCCCCCTGATCTTGGTCTCAGGACCCCCGAGCTCGGTCTCAGGGGCCCCCGAGCTTAGTCTCGGAGCGCCCAAGCTTGGTCTCAAGGGGACCTCCGAACTTAATCTCAGGGGCCCCCCGAGCTTGGTATCAGGGGGCCCCCGAGCTTGGTCTCACGGGCTTTCCGAGCTTGGTCTCAGGGGCCCCTGATCATCGGTATTGAGGACTCCAGAGTGCCGAACATTGATCTCGGGGGGGCACGAGCTTAGTCCCAGGTGCCCCCCGAGCTTGGTATCAAGGTACCTCCAAACTTGGTCTCAGGGGCCCCTGAGCTTGGTCGTACGGGCCCCCTGATCTTGGTATCAGGGGGCCCCGAGCTTGTCTCAGGGGTCCCGAGCTTGGTCTCAGGGACCCCCGAGCTTAGTCTCAGGGGCCTTTCTATCTTGGTCCCAGGGGGCCCTCCGAGTTTGGTCTCAGGGACTCCTGAGCTTGGTCTCACAGACCTTCCGAGCTTGGTCCCAGGGGGCCCCCCGATCATCGGTATTGAGGGCTCCAGCGTACCGAACATTGACCTCGGCGGCCCCTGAGCTCGGTCTCAAGGGTCCCTGAGCTTGGTTTCAGGGCCCCCGAGCTTTAGTCTCACGGGCCTTTTGATCTTGGTCTCAGGGGGCCCCAAGCTTGGTGTCACGGGGCCCTCCGAGTTTGGTACCAGGGGACCCCCGAGGTTGGTCTCAGGCCCCCGAGCTTGGTCTCAGGGGGCTCCTCGAGCTTGGTCTCAGGTCCCCCAAGCTTGGTCTCAGGGGCCCTGAGCTTGGTCTCAGGGGGCCCCAAGCTTGGCATCAGGGGGTCCGAGCTTGGTCTCACGGGCCTTTCGAGCTTGGTCTCAGGGGGGCCCTGAGCTTGTTCTCACGGGCCTTTCGATCTTGGTCTTAGGGGCTCCAGAGCTGGTCTCAGGGATCCCCCGAGCATTGGTATCGATGGCTCCGGAGCAGCGAACATTGACCTCGGGAAGTGGGGGGGGACAATATTGATCTCAGGGTGCCCCCGACTATCAATATCGAGGGGACTTATGGGCGAGGCACGAGAATTGTCCCCATGGGACCCAGAGTTTGGTCTCAAGGGCCCAGGCTTGGGCTCAGGGTCCCCGGAGCATTGGTATCGAGGGGCTCCAGAGTACCGAGCATTAGGCTCGGGGGCCTCCGAATGTTGATCTGGGGGCCCCCGAACAACGGTGTCCAGTTACTCCTGAGAAAAGCAGAAGCATGGGCGTAAGGGTGCCCCCGAACCTGATATAAGTGGAACCCCGAGCTTTAGGAGCCCTGCGCATCAGTATCCAGGGGCTCCGGAGTAATGGTATCGGGGGGAGGGGAAGCAATGCTTTCCGTGCTGATCTCGGCGGGCCCCCGAATGTGTGGATGCAGTGGCGTAGCCAAGGGGTTCTAGGAGTCCGAGGACCCCTTTGGGCCAATCTGAACCACTGCAAAGCATTCTCTTATCACGGGGCCCCCAGAATCAGTCTCAGAAGCCCCTGAAGATTCGTTCTCAGGGCGTCCCGAGCCGGCCTCAGGGCCCCGCCTGAGGTTTCAGTCTCAAGACCCCCAAAAAGTAGATTTCAGGGGGTCCCTGAGAGTTAGTCTCAGGGGATCCCGAAAGTCGGTCTCAGGGGCCCCCAGAGTCGGTCTCAGGGGGGCCGAGCTCGTCCCAGGGTCCCCCAGAGAGTGGTTCTTAGGGCCCCGCGACAGTCTATTTCAGGGGGGCTCTATGAGAGTCAGTCTCAGAGAACCCCAAGAGTCGGTCAAGGGGACCTCGAGAGTTAGTCTTAGAGGACCCTGATATTCGGCCCCATAGTCTTACGGGCTTCTCTCTCAGGAGTCAATATTTACTTTCAGGTGGCCCCGAGAGTTAAACTGGGGTCCGAGAGTTAGTCTCATTTGATCCGCAGAGTGCTGATCTCAGGAGGCCCCCGAGGGGTAATCTTGGGAACCCTCGAGATTTAGCCTGAGGCTGTGCCCTCCCCTAGTTGTTGAATAAGAGGCCCCGAGAGTCAATCTCAGGGAGCACCTAAAAGTTAGTCTCAGAGTGCTCCTGGGAGCTAGTCTCCGGTTCGTCCAAGAGCTAATTTTGGGGCTTTGAGAGCAATTCCCAGAGGTGCTCCAGAATTTTGGTCTCAGTTAGCCTTAGGCCTCTGAAGGCTAATCTGGGCTTTAGAGAGGCAGTCTCAGGAGTGCCGTGCCAAGTACTCAGTCTCAGTGGTGCTTCCACGCCTCCATCCTCGAGTGTTAGTCTCAGGGGGCGCCCTAGGGTTAGTCTCAGAGGGCTAACGGAAGTCATTCCCAGCCCCCGCCCCACCCCAGAGACAGCCTCAGGGGAACCCCAAGAGATTATCTGGATGGCTCCGAGAGTCAGTCTCAGCCCCCTCCCCCAGAGCAAATCTGGGGGCCGATAAATAAGCCCAGAGGTGCTGCCGATAACTAATCTAGGGAGCTCCGAGAGATTCTCAGGAGTCCACAATTTTGGTCAAGAGGCGCCGTGAATCAGTATCAGAGACTCCTGAGATCTAATCGGGAGAGGGGCCGGAAATTAACCTTGTGAGTAGCGCCAAGTGTTGGTCTTAGGCGGCCCCAGAGCTAGTCTCAGGTCCCCTAAGAACTGATCTCGGGAGCCCGAGTTATTTTCAGAGGACCTTTCAGTTCTAGTCTAAGGAGGGCCGGAGAGCTAATCTCAGAGATTCGAATATTAGTCTCACGAGGTCTCCAGGAGTTAGTCTCAGGGGTCCCCTGAAGCTGCCCTCAGGTGTCCCCCAAAAAGCTAGTCTCAGCGAGCACTCCTCTCCTTCCTCCCCCTCCCCTCAAAGTTATCCTCAGGGCCCCACGAGAGTAAGTTCCAGGGAGTCCTAGTAGGTAGTCTCATGGTACCCCCAAATGCTGGTTTTGGGGGACGTTAGTACTGATTTGCAGGAAAAGTGTTGTTTTCGGGGGTCCCAGATACTGGTTTCGGCGCCGTGTCAAGTGCTAGGCCCCTTAAGATCTCTGCTCGAGCTAGGGGTCAGGAAGGGGGGTTTGGGTGATGGTCCTGGATGGCTTAACACTGGCATAGCAATGCAAGCCTTGTACAAAGCCTATCAGAGACCAAAAGTCCAAGGAAGTACTCACCTCCCCTAAGCCCCCCGGGATCTCCAACTAATGGCTAGGGAGGAGTAAGTGAGCGGTTTCATCAGTAGGACCGTCCATGGAATAGGTTTTATATAGCATCTGGGGCACACTCACATATCCTTTTTATTGAGTTTCCTTTTTCCTTTTCCATTTCTTTTTAGATTTTAGAATGCAATCCAAGAGATATCGCTTGAGATCCTAGGCTCAAAGAAGATTTTCAAAAATCATATGCCTCGGAAAAATTTATATTTTCCTATTGCGTACCAAAAAGACAAATTGAAACATGTCGATCAGGCACCATTACTGAAGGAAAGGCAAAAATTGATCTAATTTTTAACATCCATAATAGCAAATCGAACAGGGAATTTGGAACTTCAGCTGGTTTTCAATCTATTAGCTTAGTTCCAATAACTACCCTCCTAAATATTCTGAAATAAACAATTTTCAAATATTTTCGTAGGAAACCAAACAAACAAGGAAAATGACACACATTGATGAGCATAATCCCAAAAAGAAAAATAGGTATGAAAGGTTTAAAATAACAATGACAGAGTAATCCAAGGCGATAGTTATCTCAGGCGCCTATTGTTTTGGTCATTTTTTTTTTGCTCATTTACAACATAGTAAGGGTAAGAAAGTAACTGTGGTGAATTCATCAGGATCTTTCCGCGGAATAGACGTTATATAACGTCCAGAACACACCACCATCCACCATATCCCTTGTATTTGTATTAATTTTTTTCCATTTCTTTGGAAACTTTCTGATGAAAGAGTTCATGAATTCGACACTCGGAAAGAATTGGTAATCATTTTCCGTAGAAGACCATTTCTTCGTACTCAAAACGACTGACCTTCAATAACTTCATACCTGATTACCAGAGTGAATTGAGGTAAAGTCACGTTGAACATCATGCACGCAGTAAAATTTGATTTCCAGAAAAGTGCCACAAAACTGTTATAGCCACGCTGTCATATAGGTATGGGCCAGCCTTAATATTTGGTGACCTAAATTTACCAACACTTGGTCGGATCGAGAAAAATCAAACTATGAAAAAATAATAACAAGCACTTAAAAAGGATAGACGAATTTCCGTCGTGTAAATGTTATAATGCCAAAATTTTATACGACACATATAGGAGATGGGCCCGACTACTAAGGGGCCCCCCGGCCTGGGGGCCCCCGACGGTAGTCGGACCCCTCCTTGGCCGAATCCTGGCTACGCCACTGTTCCGGTCACAGGCGGATTCAGAAGAGTTACCGTGCTCTACAGAGCAAGGGATTTCTGGCATAGGCACACCCAGGCTAGGGGATTTAGGCCATGGGCGGATTCAGGGGAGGGAATTAGGTGGATCCCTATAAAATAAAGCATTCCAGTCACAGGCGGATTCAGGAGAGTTGCAGTGCTCTACAGAGCAAGGAATTCCTGGCATAGGCGCATCTAAGGTAGAGGATTTAGGCCATGGGCGGATCCAGGGGACGAATTTAAGTGGGTCCCTGTAAAACAAAACATTCTTGTCATAGGTGGATTCAGGAGAGTGCCAGTGCCCTACAGAGCAAGGGATTTCTGGCATAGGCACACCCAGGCTAGGGGATTTAGGCCATGGGCGGATCCAGGGAGGGAATTACGTGGATCCCTATAAAATAAAAGCATTCCAGTCACAGCCGGATTCAGGAAAGTTGCAGTGCTCTACAGAGCAAGGGGTTTCTGGCATAGGCACACCCAGGCTAGGGGATTTAGGCCATGGGCGGATCCAGGAGGGAATTAGGTGGATCCCTATAAAATAAAGCATTCCAGTCACAGGCGGATTCAGGAAAGTTGCAGTGCTCTACAGAGCAAGGGATTCCTGGCATAGGCACATCCAGGCTAGGGATTTAGGTCATGGGTGGATCCAGGAGAGAGATTTAGGTGGGTCCCTGTAAAACAAAGCATTCCAGTCATAGGCAGATTCAGGAGAGTTGCAGTGCTCTACAGGGCAAGGGATTCCTGGCATAGGCGCATCTAAGGTAGAGGATTTAGGCCATGGGCGGATCCAGGGGACGGATTTAAGTGGGTCCCTGTAAAACAAAGCATTCCTGTCATAGGTGGATTCAGGAGAGTGCCAATGCCCTACAGAGCAAGGGATTCCTGGAATAGGCGCATCCAGGTTAGGGGATTTAGGCCAAGGGCGGATCAAGGGAAGGAGACGGGACCCTGTAAAACTAAGTACACTCGTCATAGGCGGATTCAGGAGGGTTGCGGTGAACTGCAGAGCAGGGAATTCCTGGCATCAGCGGATCTAGAGAAGGGGATATAGGCCATGGGCGGATCCAGGAAGGGGGAAGAAAGAGCAGACCCTATAAAGCAAAGCATACAGGTCATAGGTGGATTCAGGATGGTTTCAGTGCACTACAGAGTAAGGAATTCCTGGCATACGCGCTTCCAGGGTAGGGATTTAGGCCATGGGCGGATCCAGGAAAGTGGAAGAAGGTACCCTGTAAAACAAAGTATACGTGTCAGGCGGGTTCAGGAGTAGATAATGCTTAAGTGCACTACAGGGCAGGGGATTCCTGGCCTAGGGGATCTAGAGATTAAAGTGCACTACAGGGCAGGAGATTCCTGGCATAGGGGATCTAGAGATAGGGATTTAGGCCATGGCTGGATCCAGGGAAGGGGGAAAAAGGCGGGACTCTGTAAAATAAAGAATACGAGTCACAGGCAGCTACAGGAGGGTTGCAGTGCACTACAGGGTAAGGGATTCCTGGCATAGGCGCATCCAGGGAGGGGAATTTAGGCCATGGGCGGATCCTTTTACCGTGTCCCGTCTGCTTCTATTCCCTGGATTCGCCTATGGCCTAAAATCTTTACTCTGACCTGCCCATGCCAGGAATCCCGTGCTCTGTGGTGCACCGTAGCAGTTTCCCTGAATCTGCCCATGACTCGTATACTTGGTTTTACAGTATCCCGTCTGTTTCTCTTTCTTGGATTCGCCCCTGGCCTAGATCCCATTCCCTGGATGCACCTATTCCAGGACTTCCTTGCTCTGTAATGCACCGCAACGCTCATGGATACGCCTATCCAACAAATGCCTTATATTTTTGGGTACCCTCTACTCAGTGGCGGCGGATGCTCTTTTCGGATGGGGGCAAGAATTTTTCCAGGGGGCCCCCTTGACGATGGGGCCCCCTCGGCAGCAAGGGCCCCCTAAAAACTGCGATGGATTGGTTGGGATGGCTGCCTGAGGTCAGAGGCATAAGCGCAGGGGCGGATCCAGGGGGCTGAGGGGGCTTCAGCCTCACTTTGTTCCATTTTCGCAATTTTTCGCCCTATTCCCCCTTTTTCGCCATTTTTCAAAGCTCAGTGACTCCCCAGCAAAACCCTGGTTCCGCTCCTGCATTAGCGTCACAAATGGTAAAAGTTATATTTGGCCCAGTACAAAAATGGCTATTCCTCCCTGTTGTTTAGTTGGCCCGTGTAAAAAATGGTTTTGCCTTCCCGTTCGATTTTCCACACGATCTCGGATTCCAGGCTGGAATATGTTTCCTTTAGTGCAGCAAAATAAGCAGCGTATTTGACATGTATGTAGATGTCGAAATATGGATCTGCGTTTTATAGGTTCACGTAAGCCTCGGACATTGGACGTCAAAGCTTTAAGCTCCAGCGTCACGTTAGGAGTTTAGCAAAATTATAATAACGGTACAACAACGGCCTTCCGAGGCAAATAGTTCTTTTAAAAAGTGAATGCTGTTTGTTCGTATGCATCTACATCATAAAACATGGTAGGTAACACGAATTATTATATACGTTTTTTTTAAATTCCGTCTCCTGCAGAATGAGAACTGGGGGCGGTGGATGCTGTCGTCTATATCGGCACAGAAAAAAACGTTAATGACAGGCATATTGACTTGAGCACACACAAGACCAAGCTCGGGGCCCTGAGACACAGCTCGGGGGGCTCCTAGCTTGAGCTTGGGGGCTCCTAGAGATCAAGCTCGAAGGCCACCGAGCCCCCAAGCTCACGGCCCCTGAGACCAAGTTTGGGGGCCTCTGAAACAAGGCTTGGAGGCCCTTGAAACCAAGCTCAAGGCCACCTTAGACCAATCTCGGAGGCTGCCTGAGACCAAATTCGGAGCCCTGAGACACAGCTCGGGGGCCCCCTGCAGCCAAGCTTGTGGGGCTCCTAGAGATCAAGCTGGAATGCCTCCGAGCCCAAGCTCAGGGGTCCTGAGACCAAGCTCGGGGGCCTCTGAGACCAAGCTTGGCGGCCTCTGACACCAAGCTTGGAGGCCCTGAAACCAAGCTAAAGGTCCCTGAAGACCATTCTCGGGGGCCCCTTAGACCAATCTGGGAAGCCCCCTTATACCAATATTGGAGGGCCCTAAGACCAATCTCGGAACCTCCATGAGGTTACGTTCGGGAGCCCCCTGAGACTAAGCTTGGAGGGCCCTGAGATCAAACTCGGGGGGCCTTAGACAAGCTCCGGAGCCCCTTAGACAATCTCGGGGCCCTGAGACCGAGCTCGGGGAGCTCCCTTAAGGCTAAGCTTGTGTGCCCTGAGACCAGCCTTGGGGGCCCCTTAGACTAAGCTTGGGGGTCCCTGAGACGAAATTCGGGGGCGAGGAACAGCTCGGGGCCCCTGAGACAAAGTGGGGGCCCTGATTCCAGGCTCGGGGACCTTTAGACCAAGATCTGGCCCCCTGAGGCCAGTCTCGGGGCCCTTTACGCTAATCTTGGGGCCCCTAAAGGCCAAGTTAGAGGGTCCCGAGCCCAAGCTCAGGGCCCCCAAGATAAAGCTCGGACACTGTCCAAATCGAGAAACTGTTGAGGGCTCAGTCAGGTCATTCGTGAACTTTCAGAAAAGAACCAAGCTAAAATTGCGTTTTTTTTACAGGGGCCCCCTCTGATAATTTTGGGGGGTGGCAACTGCCCCCCCTTGCCCCCCTTTATCCGCCGCCACTGCCTCTACTTCCCTACCATGGATCCGCCCATGGCCTAAATCCCCTTCTCTGGATCCGCCTATACCAGGAATTTATTGCTCAATAGTGCACCGCAACCCTCCTGAATCTGCCTATGACACGTCTGCTTCTTTACATGGTCCTGCCTTCTTTCCCTTCCCTGGATCCGCCCATGGCCTAAACCCCCTTCTCTGGATCTGCCTATGCCAGGAATTAATTCCTTAATCCGCCTATGCCACGTATGCTTCCTCTACAGGGTCCTGCCTTCTTCCCTGGATCTTCCTATGGCCTAAATCCCCTTCTCTGGATTCGCCTATGCCAGGAATTCAATCCTCAATCCGCCTATGACACGTATGCTTTCTTTACAGGGTCCTGTCTTTTTACCCTTTCCTGGATCCTCCTATGGCCTAATTCCCCCTTCTCTGGATCCGCCTATTCCAGGAATGCATTCCTTAATCCGCCTATGACACGTATGTTTTCTTTACAGGATCCTGTCTTTTCCCTCTTCCCTGGATCCGCCTACGGCCTAAATCCCCTTCTCTGGATTCGCACCTATGCCAGGAATTCAATACTTAATCCGCCCATGACACGTATGCTTTCTTTACAGGGTCTTATCTTCTTCCCCTTTCCTGGATCCGCCTATGGCCTAAATCCCCTTCTCTGGATCCGCCTATGCCAGGAATTCATTCCTTAATCCGCCTGACACGTATGTTTTCTTCACAGGGTCCTGTCTTTTTCCTCTTCCCTGGATCCGCCCATGGCCTTAATGCCCTTCCCTGGATCCGCCTATGGCCTAAATCCTCTTCTCTGGATCCGCCTATGCCAGAAATTCATTCCTTAATCCGCCTATGCCACGTATGCTTCCTTTACAGGGTCCTGTCTTCTTCCCTGGATCTGCCTATGGCCTTAATCCCCCTTCTCTGGATCGGCCCATGCCAGGAATTCATTCCTTAATCCGCCTATGACACGTATGTTTTCTTTACAGGGTCCTGTCTTTTTCCCCTTCCCTGGATCCGCCCATGGCCTTAATCCCCTTCCCTGGATCCGCCTATGGCCTAAATCCCCTTCTCTGGATCCGCCTATGCCAGGAATTCATTCCTTAATCCGCCTATGACACGTATGCTTTCTTTACAGGGTCCTGTCCTTTTCCCCTTCCCTGGATCCGCCCATGGCCCTAATCCCCTTCCCTGGATCCGCCTATGGCCTAAATCCCTTCTCTGGATCCGCCTATGTCAGGAATTCATTCCTTAATCCGCCTATGACACGTCTGCTTTCTTTACAGGATTTTGTCTTCTTCCCCTTCCCTGGATCCGCCCATGGCCTTAATACCTTCCCTGGATACGCCTATGCCAGGAATCCCTTGCATGATGTGCACCTTCACTGTTTCTCTTACCTGAATCCGCCTATGAAACGCATGCCTATTTCGTCGGATCCCATCTACTTCCCTTCCCTGGATCCGCCCATGGCCTTAATGCCCTTTCCTGGATCCGCCTATGCCAGGAATTCATTCCTTAATCCGCCTGACACGTATGTTTTCTTCACAGGGTCCTGTCTTTTTCCTCTTCCCTGGATCCGCCCATGGCCTTAATGCCCTTCCCTGGATCCGCCTATGGCCTAAATCCTCTTCTCTGGATCCGCCTGCCAGAAATTCATTCCTTAATCCGCCTATGACACGTATGTTTTCTTTACAGGGTCCTGTCTTTTTTCCCTTTCCTGGATCCGCCCATGGCCTAAACCCCCTTGTCTGGATCTGCCTATGCCAGGAATTCATTCCTTAATCCGCCTATGATACGTATGCTTTCTTTACAGGGTCCTGTCCTTTTCCCCTTCCCTGGATCCGCCCATGGCCTTAATCCCTTTCCCTGGATCCGCCTATGCCAGGAATTCATTCCTTAATCCGCCTATGCCACGTATGCTTCCTTTACAGGGTCCTGTCTTCTTCCCTGGATCTGCCTATGGCCTTAATCCCCCTTCTCTGGATCCGCCCATGCCAGGAATTCATTCCTTAATCCGCCTATGACACGTATGTTTTCTTTACAGGGTCCTGTCTTTTCCCCTTCCCTGGATCCGCCCATGGCCTTAATCCCCTTCCCTGGATCCGCCTATGGCCTAAATCCCCTTCTCTGGATCCGCCTATGCCAGGAATTCATTCCTTAATCCGCCTATGACACGTATGCTTTCTTTACAGGGTCCTGTCCTTTTCCCCTTCCCTGGATCCGCCCATGGCCCTAATCCCCTTCCCTGGATCCGCCTATGGCCTAAATCCCTTCTCTGGATCCGCCTATGCCAGGAATTCATTCCTTAATCCGCCTATGACACGTCTGCTTTCTTTACAGGATTTTGTCTTCTTCCCCTTCCCTGGATCCGCCCATGGCCTTAATTCCTTCCCTGGATACGCCTATGCCAGGAATCCCTTGCATGATGTGCACCTTCACTGTTTCTCTTACCTGAATCCGCCTATGAAACGCATGCCTATTTCGTCGGATCCCATCTACTTCCCTTCCCTGGATCCGCCCATGGCCTTAATGCCCTTTCCTGGATCCGCCTATGCCAGGAATTCATTCCTTAATCCGCCTGACACGTATGTTTTCTTCACAGGGTCCTGTCTTTTTCCTCTTCCCTGGATCCGCCCATGGCCTTAATGCCCTTCCCTGGATCCGCCTATGGCCTAAATCCTCTTCTCTGGATCCGCCTGCCAGAAATTCATTCCTTAATCCGCCTATGACACGTATGTTTTCTTTACAGGGTCCTGTCTTTTTCCCTTTCCTGGATCCGCCCATGGCCTAAACCCCCTTGTCTGGATCTGCCTATGCCAGGAATTCATTCCTTAATCCGCCTATGATACGTATGCTTTCTTTACAGGGTCCTGTCCTTTTCCCCTTCCCTGGATCCGCCCATGGCCTTAATCCCTTTCCCTGGATCCGCCTATGCCAGGAATTCATTCCTTAATCCGCCTATGCCACGTATGCTTCCTTTACAGGGTCCTGTCTTCTTCCCTGGATCTGCCTATGGCCTTAATCCCCCTTCTCTGGATCCGCCCATGCCAGGAATTCATTCCTTAATCCGCCTATGACACGTATGTTTTCTTTACAGGGTCCTGTCTTTTTCCCCTTCCCTGGATCCGCCCATGGCCTTAATCCCCTTCCCTGGATCCGCCTATGGCCTAAATCCCCTTCTCTGGATCCGCCTATGCCAGGAATTCATTCCTTAATCCGCCTATGACACGTATGCTTTCTTTACAGGGTCCTGTCCTTTTCCCCTTCCCTGGATCCGCCCATGGCCCTAATCCCCTTCCCTGGATCCGCCTACGGCCTAAATCCCTTCTCTGGATCCGCCTATGCCAGGAATTCATTCCTTAATCCGCCTATGACACGTCTGCTTTCTTTACAGGATTTTGTCTTCTTCCCCTTCCCTGGATCCGCCCATGGCCTTAATTCCTTCCCTGGATACGCCTATGCCAGGAATCCCTTGCATGATGCGCACCTTCACTGTTTCTCTTACCTGAATCCGCCTATGAAACGCATGCCTATTTCGTCGGATCCCATCTACTTCCCTTCCCTGGATCCGCCCATGGCCTTAATGCCCTTTCCTGGATACGCCTATGCCAGAAATTCCTTGCATGAAGTGCACCTTCACTGTTTCTCTTACCTGAATCCGCCTATGAAAGGCATGCCTATCTCGTCGGATCCCATCTACTTCCCTTCCCTGGATCCGGCCATGGCCTAATTCCCTTCCCTGGATACGCCTATGCCAGGAATCCTTTGCTCTGTAGTGCACCTGAACTTCCCCCTCTTGAATCCGCCTATGGGCCG
Source organism: Lepas anatifera (assembly GCA_034440635.1). NCBI lineage: Eukaryota > Metazoa > Arthropoda > Thecostraca > Lepadidae > Lepas > Lepas anatifera. Next base: position 538,148 of record JAOTON010000128.1, on the reverse strand, counting down.
AAATCCCTTCCCTGAATTCCCTTTCTCAGGGGGAAAACCTGGGGAAACTGGGGAAATTTCTGGGTCTTGGGAATTTTCTCTTCCAGTGATGAACCCCACGTTTCTATCTGGCAAAGGTGAGACGTCTGCCCTAGTTATACCCGCGAATCTCCCCTTATAACCTAAGCGTCCCTGAGTTTCTTGGACCTCCACCTTCCAGCTTCTTGGGTTTTATTCCAATTCCAGAATTTCCCAAGGGTCTCATCTTTACCAAGGAAATATTAGACGCCATTACTTTCAATGCCCGAAAATCCTGGATCCTCCCATGCAAGGCCCTGGAATCCCCTCCCATGCTCAGGGGAGAGCAGTATGGTGGAGCACCAGGTAAGTTCTGGGGAAGGTGGGATGAAAGTGGGGCACTTGCCCCTCTTGCATTCCCCTGAATCCGCCCATGATCCATGAACGGCCTTAACCCCCCCCCCAATGCTGCTTTTGCTATCCATATGGCTCTATTCCCCAATCAGCATCCCATTTGGCATTCATGCTTGTCAAACCGGCCCAGAAAGAGACGTGATGAGAAAGTAAACGATAACCAAAACGAAATACGAAAAAACGATAAATAAAAAATAAAAAAGAAGGAACGTAGGTAGGTAGCAAATGAGAAAGCGTCCTTAGAAAGTGAAAAACGAAAACCCAAGAACGAGCAGAATAAGCTTAACCGTCAACCATCGAAGTTTTCCATACCTGAAAAAACAGACAGAAGCCTACCCACTGGTAGTACTTAAATGTCTTGATATCATCTGCGTCTTGTGGTTTTCCAATGCCTGGATACACCACCACACCATATCTTCTGTCCTGTACCTTGGCCAGGGGACTATTAAAAGTCGAGGGTACGAGGTATGTTTGGTGGATCCAGCAGTATGTCTTCAGGATGCCCTCGGAAACCTTGTCCGAATGGAGACAATGAATTGGATCTCCAACGAACTGTTTAGTTGATACCATTAGGGAAAACGCTGTAATTAACAGCACTGTCCAAGAGTAGCTTAGACGAAACACGGCCGCATCAGTTTGTACATGGCTGACCTTTACAAGGCTTTTAAGACTTCTGAGCTTATCCAGCATTCTGGGGATCAGCGAAGTAAAGTCCTCAAATCTGGAACTTGAACAAAGTACCTAAAGCAGAATGCACACGTTTCAAACTCACGCCGCATACACCCCAGCGCCCGTGCTTGTAAAAGTAAATGCAGGTATCTTCAGGGTCGTAAAACAACAATTACATTCTTATTGCGGTGTATTGTTCCCACGCTCCCTTCCCTGCTCTTCGTTCAGGCCTTCTGTTTACAATATGTCCACTGAATGCTTCAAAGCGCGCCGTATTTCACTTTTGCTATTGGTGAAGGAAAGTCAAGAGCTTAAAGTTGTGTTTATCTAATTTAGTAACAAGTCAAAGACAGTATTTTTGAATTATTTATATTTTTTCGCTTGCAATTTTTTTGTCATTGATGATGCATCGATTTTTCTAGATTTATTGCGCATGAAACGAAAGAAGACCTGGGAGCATGAGCGTCAAAAGGGCGAAAGTGAAGGGCGGGAGGACGCGTCACCCAGTGGCGGATCTAGCCGGTGGTGATGGGGGGTAAACGAAAGTCGAAAAGGCAAAAAAGAAATCACGCAGTGAAAAATTTGACCACAATTCAACAACACGGTAGGGTTGGGTGAATAAACTCCAACCGGAAGCAAAAAAGCGGGGTGAAAGATGTGGCCACAACATGCTTGCTTTCGCTATCCGAGGATCATTCACTCAAAAGCGATTTTAAACATCCAAGAGGATCAAAGTCCAATGTTTGCACTGAAGCTGACTAGTTATCCTTGAAGCATGGAATATATTCCCTGGTTCGAAGTTGACTGGTTCAGTTGAAGCACCAAACCTTGCTTATAAACTTATAAACTACAAAAAGGAGCCGGGGCAAAAAGGAGGTCGACAGCTTTGGGGAGGGGAGGTGGGCCACAAACATAGTCTTGCCCCAAGCTTTTCCGTTGGGGGAAGGGGCAAATTTCTCCCCCCTGGATCCGCCACTGGCGTCACCCAACTTGTCAACTACTGGAGCACCCCCCCGAAGCCTCATACGCGGATTCAGGATTGTCGATCGGGGGGACCTTTCGGGGGGCGCCACTTTTGACCGGCAAAGCCGGTCAAAAGTGGTGGGCGCAACATCCTATCGGTGGGCGCTGATTTTCGCATTCCTGGGGAGGATGGGAAGCGACATTTCAGGGTGGCGCCTTGACCATTTCAGGGGACGCCGAGGGTCGATCGGGGGGCACGTGCCCCTTTGCCCCCTGGATCCGCCTATGGGCAGTCCAAGGAACCTGGATCCGCCTATGGGCGGATCCAGGATTGCTGATCGGGGAGATGGGCGCCATCTCGATCAGGGGGGGGCACTTCTGGGAAGGTAAAACCTCTCAGGCGGTCCCAAATCCTATCTTAAGGGCACTCAAGCAGAGGTCAGAAAAGAACGATTTTGCCAGCTCAGTAGGTAAAATCTCGGGGATCAAAAAGATTGAATACTCTCAAAACCGAAACGAGTACCCGTAGGTGGATCCAGGATTGCTAATCGGAGAGGGGCACCTTACCACGGGGCGCCATCCGAACCAGGGGGCACCGCGCCACTTTTGGCTGATAGTAAGTAATTTTTCCGACCTCTGCGCTGAAGCTTGCCTGCAGGATACAAGTATTGGAGCCTACGCGGTAAAATTTACCAGCCTTCAGTCACACCATGGCAAATTCACGCCCGTGGTCTAAACGGCGCCTGCTTCGAAACCAAATAGTGCCCCCTTTGAACCCGATTGGTGCCCCTTCTTGACCAAATTGGCGTCTCCTGACCAAGGTGGCCTCTTCCATCGGAAATCTTGGATCCGCTTATGGCCCTTTGTTTCGTTCAGATCGACCTGCAAGTCGGTCTGAACAAATAACTGACAAATAAGTGAGAACCAAAAGAAAAACTTTATGGCGCACACTTACCTGGAAGAATAAGCAGAAGAACACCCACTGGTAGTATTTGATATATTTGACGTCACCGCCATCCCGTGGTATGGCGACACCTGGATACACGACCTCGCCCAGCTCGCCAGGGCGGGAAGCCATCCTGAGGTTGAAGGCGGATGGCACCTGGTACGTCGCGCTGATCCAACAGAACGTGTTCACCACGTCCTCGGGAATGTCTTTGGAGTGTATGCAGTTGATGGGACTTCCGACATACTGTCTGGTGGTAACCACTAATGAGAATGCAGTCAGGATCAGCACCGTCACTGAGTAGTGCATGCGGAATATGCCCGAGTCCGTACGCACGTGACCTACCTTGATGAAGCTTTTTAGGCCTCGGAATATGTCCAGCATGGTGTATGCCAGAAGAAGGCGGGTGAAGAAATGTTTCCACGGAATGGTGTGGTGTGGGGATTATCCTCACATTCCCTGCTGTTCCTAGACTACTTGAACGGGTAGTCCTTGACAGACGACAGAGAGCTGGTGGTTTTGAAGGACCTCGCTCCCTTGTGCTGTCTTCATTCTCGCCTAAAAATGGCATTATCAGAGAAACCTAGTTGAAAACCAATGGTGGATTTGCTACAATAGTCACTCAAAATTGGACAGCACATTGGTCACGTTGTGCTCCGAATGATACGATTTATTCAACTGCTGGAAGTCTGCGCACGAGCTGACCGGATTACGGACCGCTGTCGGCCGTACACTGCCACCTTGGGCTGCCCGCACCGACTGAGGGGTGGAACGCAAGATTCTGATGGCGCCTGCGGCGGCGGATCATGAACCAAGGGCGCCGAAACTGCCAGATCATTTTCAGTAAATCAGCAGGCAAAAATATTTCTTTGCAGGTGAGTGACAGAGGTGGCCGCCGCTACCAGCGCTGGAGGTCTCTTCTCGATCCAGAGGAGTTCTGGGTGGGTTAACACTAGCACGGCAATACAAGCCCTATACAAAATCTATGGAAGATCCAGGATCCAGGGAGTCCTGACCCTCCAATCCCCCAGGATCTCCACCCATGGCCGCTACCACAAATTTGAAACTGCTACCGCTAATTCCGCTACCTTAGCTAGCTGAAGCCGCTATCCCTTCCAGTGCTAGTTTTTCGAAATCACGAATCCGCTAGCCGCCTTTCCGCTATCTCTAATCTGCATCATAAAACACTATCCCCAACATGTTTTATTATTAGTTTAAAATAAATTTCAATGGAAACTATCGCTCATATGCATATGCTATCAGGGGCGGACGCAGACCCGGGTTGGGGGAGCAAACCCATGTTTGCCTCTCCTCCTGGGGGGAGGGGGAGGGTGGGACGTGCAATTTGGGTGCTTGACAGACCTAGTATAAGCTACCTCTCCAAGTACATGATGGTGGGAGCGAAGATTTGTTTTGCTCTACAGACCTAGTGTAAACACCTTTTTCACAAAATTGTTTACGGCGTTTGGGGGCCAAAAGGCAGTTTGCCCCCCCCACTTCAGCGCTTTGGGGGGCCATGGCTGGAATTCCCCCCTGCGTCCGCAAATGTATGCTATATTTAAAAAATCATCATCTTTGCTGCTAGATGTGCAAACAAATTCACACAAAAATAATTCGTTCAATCTGGTTTTGTTCTTTGTTTTTGTCGTAGAAAAACATTTCTATCGATCTCCGTCTCCTCTTTCGGTGGTCCTCTGAATAGGCCGTCGGTAGCCGTAGTGCTTTTGAATTCTGTGAGTCATCTACTTGCTACTCCGCCACCTTTTGGTTATAGAAGCCGCTACTGCTACTCCGCTACCGTTTCGAGTTCGCAAGTAGCGGAGTAGCGAACTAAAGTAGCGGAGCGCCTGGATCGGCCGAATGATCATTACAAATTGTGATGTGTCAGAATGTCTTCTGGCTTACAATTTTAGGTTTATTATTTTGCAATTGATCATTTTCATTTTTTGTTTCACTAAGCGAAGTTCTGCGAATGTTTTGAAATGCACCTGTAGCAGTAACTGCCTTTACTGTACGTCTACACAGTGTCTTCGTCTGCGTACAGTCTCTACTAACCGTGCGCCTACATCGTTGCGTAGCTTACTCCAGACGTATATTCTGCAAGGATTCGAAAATGAGCAATCAGAAGAGGCTCCGCTAGTCGTCTTAATCCCCTGAGTGGTTCTGGACCCCTCCCTCAAGGGCCCCTCTGAGGGCATATTTCCCCGGCTGCGCTTACGGCTATATTACGAAACCAATCAAGTTGAACGAAGGTTTCTCTAGCTGACGGGGTGTTACCAATTAGGCGTTCCCCGAAAAAGTGTGGATATTTGGAAGCTGTCCGGATGCCTTGGCATTGGCGGTTCCTAGTCTGGCTTCCGAATTGGGTAAACAATTTAGCCAACTCCTTTCCGTGAATTTTCCGCATGAGTATTTACGTTAAACATATAATGGACAACGAAGTGTGTAAAATACGTTATTGTTGGTAGGTACATACATACATACCTAAAGTATGGCCCAATCCCGTGATGCGGACGAAAAGCGTACATGTTGGTCCACTTTACTTCCTTTTGTCTGATGGCAACAGTGCAATGGTTTGGAGGGATAAGCTATGTCATTATTGTGCGGAAAATTGCTAATATATCCACAGGTTTTAACATTTCGCTAGTGAACGATGTTTTCTGCTCCCAGTGACAGGTTGGGGCAATGAGTCATTCATCCTGGTACGACGGGTCTCGAGGTGCCCAGGGCGCAAAATAGTGATGGCATTCACGGAAACACTGCGAATATCACGAGCAGAATTGTTACATGAATACGACAGGACCTTTTCGCATTATATGTATTCGAACATTCAGATTGAGTCGTTGATTCACAGAGCGGTAAAAATGGAAGAAGTCGTATTGCCCATTGTCTGATTGAAATAGTACAATGAAGCATATAAATCTAAGAATATGGAAAAGTGTTCAGAGAGTCAATTACAAGTGTATTTTTGTAAGACTTTTCGTATTCCAACAGTCCCCAAAACCTGGAGATATAAAGTTATTATTTTCTCAGGTATGAGTCTAAAATGGAAAGCTAATGAAAAATGAATGCCATAATTTACAGAAGGATACCTTCAGCATTCATCGTTTGATAAGACAGCCCAAGATTGCGAGTACTCTTGAGGAGATAGAAATATTCTATCAATTACTTTCGCCTTAAACAGAGTACCTACAAAGTCAAAATTGGCTAACTAATGGCCAGTTAAACGATATATGAATTGCATCCAGTGACGTTTCAAATAAAAATAGCAATTTGTGAATGACAAAAACATCAATTAGTAGAAAAATCTGATACGCCTTAAGCATTCAGACCCATTTAAATGCTTCAGTTTTCATACATCCTTTCTGTTTCCATGCCCTTGTCAATCTTCGGAATATTATTGACCGTGTAAGACGATGAGAAGATTTTTTAAAGATAAATGTTGATGCAGCAAAGAAAAGTCGAGCTAAACAGCAATACGGCAGCAGAATCAAATGTGTTAGTGTTGGAACATCTTTGGTTTTCTACTCTATCAAAATCGTTCAGAAGATAGTGCGTGTTAAATTAAGTGCTTCCGAGCGCATTTTATGAAGTTACCGATCTGCTATCGTGCCTTGTGGTCACCGCATTACTGCAGGCAGTTATTCTGGCAGTGAAGTATCTTCGACGTCCTGGGGCTTTTCACATAAACCTTGTCGCAAGGTTAAAAGTGCCCGCGAATAAGATGTTTCCTTCCCAACCAATTCCAGATTAATGACACCAACATGTTGCCAAATCCAGATTGTTAGGTACACGGCATCCAAAGCTCGCTGTGCCGACAGTACTTTGTCTTGAACTGTCGTGTCAGCTCCTCAGGGTCATACTTAGGAGCTTGGAGTGCAATTTTTCGCGCGAATCTCAGGTAAGCCGACACCTCGTGGATGATGGCTTTGCTATCTATCGGGTCTTCGCAGGCGTGCCGAGTGTCGGCATTGAATGGGAACGTCCGGCACCAGCCACCCACCTTCGGAGGCGCAAACCGCCAGTCACGCCCATTGCCCCACTTGTTGTGGAAGGCGTGCCAGTTGTAAGCCAGCATCAGCATCTCACGCTCTTCACCTCCCGGCTTGCAGGCTTGGTCCGCCGCTGGCTTGGCGGTGGACACCTTCACCCAGGGGTTGGAGGGTGCTGGCTGCGGCCCCTTGGGCACCAGGTAGTGCGTCTGGCAGGTGAGGTACGCTGGTAGATTGTTACTGACCGGACGCAGCGTGGTGATAATACCAAGTTCGTTCACCAGCACCGTCACTGCCGACGCCATCGTCTGACTGCCCTCGTCGCCTCCCCAGTACGGGTTACGTTTGTTGCGTCGCGTTCGACGCACCCTCGCCACCTCCTGACGAGACCTCTCCGCAACACGCGCTGCAGAGTTCTCCTTCTCCGCTCGTAACTTTTCGAGGAAAGATTTCACTTTCACCGGAACTTTGGGATCCGCTTTTCCAATTTCAGGAGTATTCTGTGGCCCTAATCGACGATCAATTTCAGCAACTACGTTGGCTTTTGGACTGGTGGTGTTGGAAGTTGTAGCGTTGTTGGAACGATCGCTGTTCATCGTTGTTCCACTGGCAGACCTCTTACTTCGAGACTGCGCGAAATCCTCGGAGGGTGACTTGCCCACACTCCGGTGCCTGCTGTTGTTGTTCTTATCCCCATCCACCAATCTTTGTCCACCGCTCATGACCCGGTCCTTCGACTTCAGTTTCCGCACCGAGACGATGCTACCGCTGTCAATGGTCGTCTCTGTGTTGGACCACTTCACTGACGACTGACTGAGTAAGTTGTCAACGGAGGCGGCCCGCGACGAGCCCACCCGGCCGGTCTTCAGGTCTTTCTTGGGCGGCTGTGAACGGGACTGGGCCGTTCGGAGCAGCGCCTCGCTGCTCTCTCGCGAGGCACAGCGGCGGGAGCGAACCTCCATCCAGGAGTCGGTGGTCTCGTCCGAGCTGCTGATCCTCTCCACTAGGCCCGGCTCGGACCCGGCGCAGGTAGTGTCAGAGCGTGGCGTCACGTTCACCTCCACTTCAGCGTTCCGCCAGCAGTCCAATGGCACCGAGTCGGTCGACATCTGGCGGTTGGTGCTGTAAATAACCTTGAGGCAATTGTCCGACAGGTGGCTGTTTGCGTCTGGCCAGCTGTCTGTATCACTGTCACTGACTGCATCGCCGTGCTTCGCGGCACACGCGAGAAGCTGTTTCTTTCCCTTTTTCTGGCTAGCAGGGTTGTTGCCGGAAAGTCTCGAGGACACTTCACTGCTTGTCTCGTCCGTCTCGTTTTCGACTTTCTTCCTCCGACGTTCAGCGTTCTGTTCGCGAATATCCAGCACCGTCTTGGGTCTGTAATAAAAATGGAAAATCACATCTGAAGCAATTATGAGAATTGGCAATTTATAAATACAATTCGTCAACCTTATCCTCCACCTTTGAAAATGTAATGCTTTCCCAATATGGTTAGGGGTGATTTCGACGAAATACGAATCTCAGACCATGGATAAATTTGGGTGACCAGATACGGGGAAGGCACGTAACATGCTTGCATTTTTGGCTGCAGGGGGAGTGGGGTGCAGTACAGTGGGGGGGGCAGTAGGTACAGTTGAAGAACAGTGCTTAATATACCCTAATATATAGAACTTTACCCCAATATACCCTTGAGGGAAATCGAGGCGGCTATCAATGGAGTTGCTGTTTGCATGTTATGCATTACACAGATATCTCATTGTTCTGTTCGAAGCCTCTGGCTTTTTGCTTTGACACGATGGATACTAAATAATATGCCAGCGCACTGAGCAGCTAATTCCAGTATCTCACTATGACGCATCCACGATGACATCTTAGGCATATGACCACAAATTTCGGTGGGCATGTCGAGTTAGGCTGCAAAATATTTAGGAAGTGTCTTGAATTTCCATGGTAATTAGGGAGACCGGTGCTGGTAGCCGTCCTCTCCAGTTTGCTTGACGTTGCGTACATGTGCGATGAGGGAATAAAAGGACTCAGGGAACATTTTTCAGAACCTTTGACTTCTGTTGGACGGTCAGGTATTATTACCAACTAAGAAAACGCAAAGTTAGGGCATTTGGCCGTGCATCCTCTTGGCGGGTGTTTTCTGTGCAAGCCATAAGAAGCACACTTACGTTCTATTGAGTAAATATAACTATATTTGAATATTTTAATTTGTAAAAATACCTATATTTTAACTATATTTGAAAAGTGTACAGAAAGGAACGATATTCAACATTCCATAGATGTAGGAACCGGGGAAGGGGGTGGCCAGAGCGGCCACTGCCCGCCCCCCCCACTTTTCAGTGATGGACCCCTGCAACAGGTATAAAAATATAAGAAACTATAATATAAAACAAGAAACCCAAACTTGCTCCATGACTTGTCTGGCAAACCTCTTACGCTGTTTGGGCACATGAGCTTATTTGAGGTCCTATGAGTCGATATGGGCCCCTGAGCTGTTCAGCGGGCCCTAGGGGTCCTGAGCTTATGTGGGCCCCTTTCCTGAACTGGAGATCCCTGAAATGCTTTTGAGTCACAGCTGAGCTGGGGCCCGTGAGCTTGAATGGATCCTTGCGGTATTCTGTGCCCCATTTCAGCCAACCTGGGTCACCTGAGCTCATAGGCGATCCAGGGCAAGGGGGCACGTGCCCCCGATCGACCCTCGGCGCCCCCTGAAAGGTCGATGGCGCCCCCTGAAATGTCGCTTCCCATCCCTCCCCAGGATGCGAAAGTCGGCGCCCACCGATAGGATTTGGCGCCCACCTGATAGCTTTTGCCGGTCATAAGTGGCGCCCCCTGGTCCGGATGGTGCCCCCTGGTCCGGATGGCGCCCCCAGGAAGGTGCCCCCCGATCGGCAATCCTGGATCCGCCTATGCCTGAGCTAGATGTTGAGGCCCCCTGTGCCGTCGGTCAGCCCTGAGCTGTTATGGGGGTACCTGCATAGTTATAGGGCGCCTGAGGTGAGCTTGGGGCCATGGGCTTGAATGGCCCCTTGAACTGTTCTGAGACCCTATATAAACCGACCTGGGGCACCTAAGCTGAGCTGGGGCCCTAAGCTAATGTGGGTGTTCCCTGTGTTTAATTGGGGCCTCTGAACTGGTCTGGGGCTCCTGAACTGTTCTAGGGTCCCTGAGCTGAGCTGGGGGCCGTAAGCTTGAATGGGGCCCTTGAGCTGGTTTCAGACCCAATATCAGCCGACCTAGGGTCCCCGAGCTGAGCTAGGTCCTTAAAGCTGATATGTTCCCCTACGCTGAACTGGGGCCCTGAGCTGGTATGGGGCCCCCTGAACTGTTCTATGGTCAATGAACTGAGTTGGGATCCATTAACGTGAACAGGCCCTTTGAGCTGTTTTGAGACCCTATATAGGCCGACCTGGAGGCCCCTGAGATGAATCAGGCCCCTAAGCTTATCTGGCCTAATGAGATAATATGGGAACCCCTGTGCTGAGGAGTTTCTAGGGACCCTGTGTTTATGTGGGGTCCCTTAATGGGCTGGTCTTGGGCCCCTGAGCTGATTGATTTGGGTTCCTGAGTCATGGTCTGGGCCCTGAGGGAGCCTCTAAGATAATTTTGCGGCCCCTGGGAGGACCTGGGGTCCCTGAATCCATCAGGGGCCCACTGAGCTGGTATAGGCCCAGGGGGCACCATGAACTAGTCATGGGGGCCCTGATTGGTCATGTCCCTGAGCTAGTCCAGGGTCTTTGAGCTGATCTGGGGTCCCAGAGCTGATGCCGGGCCCCAGAGCTGGTCGGGGGTCTCCTGAGCTGGTATTTGAGGTCTCATTATGCTTGATGTGTTATTTCCCCCAGACCACTATTTTCGTACGGATTTATTCAAGCGATTTCATCAGAGGTTTTATTCTGAACGGTGAAAGAAATTGTCTACACTTTATCTCCCGTAGGCAGCCAGGATACGATATTTCTGAATATGACTGTTCATATGCGTGAAAATATATCGATGGCCTTTGATCTTAAACCTTACATGCAAAGTCATACCCTCTGTCTATTAAAAAACCACCTATCCAGCATACCACACACCAATTTTGATTCAGATAGAAGAAATAGAGGCACACATCGAGCAGATGCCCGTTTATGGCCTCAGGGCATGCTCCGTCAACTGCGATTGAAGGCAAAACGTGTCATATTTGACCGTGAATTTGTAGAGTGCTCACTGGAAGTTTCTTTAAGTATCCAAATGCAAATATATTGTCATGTTTTCATTATAAAATAATAATGCATGGAAATACTTCGTGAAGACCCGTGTGCATGCGTGTCTGATTGACACGAAATGAGCGGTTTTAAAACTGCTCATAATCATTGACCCATTTGGGCCGGGGCCCCCTTGAAGAAGGGTCCCCCCCACTTTTCAAACGGTTCCTAAGCCCCTGGAATATTCACGCAGGAAATTTAGAACGCTAGAAGGCATTGTAAGTATAAGGCTTTAATCATAACCCAGAAGTTGTGTGCATCTTTTTAAAAGAAGCAGGAATCCTTTTTGAAAATTGACAACCAGTGTTTGCTTATGTCAAAGAAAACTGTTTGGTGCACTCTGTGAAGGCACAAGAAAATCAACAAAGAATAATGTGCGTTTAGTACCACCTTACCGCTAAAATATGTCCTTTTGACGATTTCATTGTTGAGGTTCCCAAACTTCGTGCCCCTGACCTCCTCTTAACCTTTGCACGATTAGTTCACTTTTGTATTTCGTTGGCGCAACTGTCACTCAACTTCCCTTTAGAGTTATCAGACCCTGGGGAGACTGGCGTACCTCGTGCATATGAATATCGAGCAAACAAGCTCACCTCGACCCCCGCGCAAAAGGGAAGAGTCGTGCAGAATGAAAGGCTTGGGGAATAGCCACGAATGACCACTAACCTGGTGAAGAGTTTTTCGTCAGGTACAGGCCAGTGTGGAGAGATTGTCGGATCGTGGAGGGATGTCGGCAGACCGATTAAGTCGAATAGATCGTTGAGTAGCGGCTTCTTGACGTAGATATCGACATCACTGTCAGCGGTTAGCGAGGGGCTGAGATTCACCTCCATCAGCCAGGGCCTCAGGTCCGAGTCCACCTGTTCACGCATAAGCTGGGCTTAAAACCCAGAGCATATTATGTCCACTGCCAGAATTGTTATCCGCCAGTCACCTAATCAATGCCGCCTGTGTTGAGCAGGCCTTTCGCTGATACACAGACAAGTTCCCGATTGTTTCGAAACTTATTTCACTGCGTCGTTAGTGGATAAGCGCCGCTAGCCCAACAAGTGTAGGTATTAACTTTGCGAGATTAGCATAAACATATAGGTACAAGAACGGCTGGAGCCGATGGAATTATGGCTATGTCCAGGAACGGAGGCCTGGGGACGGGCAGGGGAAGTCACTGGGGTCAGAAACACTTTGGAACCCCCTGCCCGACCGGAATGCGTGTCCCACTCTTGCTTCTGCCGTGACGCATCTCCTTTGAGAGAGCAAATTTCGTCCCCTCGTCTTAGAGCTGGACATCAGATATCAAACATTATTATGCTATTCGGAAGGGCTCGGCTATATAAATCCATGAGTTCTCAGCTATCTGAAGCATGGATTGAGTTCCCCGGGTGGGTGGCGAGGGGGGGGAGGTTCAGCCCCCCATTATTTTTATATTGCATATATTTTGTATAGGGCTTGTATTGCAGTGCCAGCGTTAACCCATCTAGAACCCCTCCCCCTGGATCGAGTGATGGTTTGAGAGCACGCCGGAGGCTGATTTTACAGTAGCTGCTCCATGCGAGAGCTGGTTCATGGCCAAAATAATAAAAAGTAAAATAAAACAAATATTCCCCGAAATTTCCGGGTCCTATAGGCGCACCCAAAGTCGAATAATTTTCTGTGCGTACCCGGACCAAATCCAGGGGGCTGCATTTCAGCTGGTGCGTTTCCCATATGATTTAATCGAAGCTGCATATCGTTTGTGTGAAAGCAAATTAAAAAAGTTAATTTAGTCAGTTGCAGCGGAGCGTCGGGATTTCAGAGGGGAGAGGGGACAAAATGGACTAGTGTTAAAAGTGCTCGAGGAAATTTTTCCCCCTGCCCTCCCCTCACCTCGATGGTGCCACCTGCCACCCATTCCTGGAGTAAAAACATTGGCGGACGCAGGGTTTGCCTCCAGGAGGAGAGGCAGACATGGGTTTGGCCCCCAAAAGCTCGGATCTGCGTCCGCCCCTGAGTACAAAGCCACTTCAAACTACACACTATAAACCCACTGCTACTACAAACCCACCCACCTAACACCTCAATAGAAGGTGAACGCTCAAAGTTAAACTGGCCCTACCACTTTGCCAAACGCTTCCAAGTTTGTGATTCAACTGCCTGTAGCGGTCCGGCACTCACGAGAATATCGAATCCGTACAGCTCGTAGCAGTTTCTGGTGACCGGCACGTCCTGAATGTGACTGAGCACGGTCAGCGAGACGATGGTGTTGACGCGCTGCCAGAGAAGCCAGTCCTCGACGCCGGCCTGACGGAAGTAGTGTCGCAGCTGCGACAGAGTCCATTTGCTGCCTAACGCAGGCAGCACGGTGTCAGAATCCGCCGACCCAAGAGAGTCCTGTTTTGAAACATATTGTAGAATTATAATGCTAGTTTGCTGAATGAGGATTCTGTGTTCGCACGAGAAATGGGGTCCATGGGCAGAAGCTCGTGTGCGAATGAGAGGATTTCTCTATAAATTCTCAACTGAAGACATACTGCTGAATATCTATCACTTCCAGTGATTTAAAGTGATCACCAATCATCAAACTTCGATCAAATATGTATGTACATTAGGGCATCAAACGCCCCATGATTTTCATTTTTGATGAATTAGCTTAGCGGCCCGTCACATTTTGTTGTTTCAGACATGAAAACCTCAAATCCCAATTTTTTAAAATCTGTATTGGGCTAGGGGTGCCACCTAGCGGTCAAAGTTTCAAATTTTTGCAATTTTTAATATTCATTGGATCGCCCCTGGAAATTGTATTATCATAAAATCGGACCCAGCAGTTGTCAAATACTGTTTCCCAAGCTCCAAATTACCTGTGCAGTCACTTTCACGCATTTTGGACGCCAGCTAGGGTGCCACCTGACGGTAGAAGTTTGCAACGTTTGGCGTTTTGGTGAGTTTTTATCGAAAATAATTGTTGAACCATCCTGGATTTGAACTTTGTTGTAATTATGAACTACTCCTGTAGGTCCAAAGTATCTGTTAAAGGCATTTACAACTTTTGGCAATGAGTAACATCTGGTGGCCGAAATTAATTTCTAAGTTTTTAATAAATTAGTGACTATGACAAAAATGAGTAAGAAGTTTTGGTTGAGTTCCAACGATAATTTGTGTTGCAAATTCCTCTCAAGTGTCAGATATCACCTTCAAAATTTCCGGACCAATATTTAATCTTCCTTTTTCGTTGTTTTTCAACAAATCATCCATTTTCTTCCATAGTTTTCATAGTTTTGGGAGTTCTCGCACGACCTCCTCTCATTCAGTAATCCACCGGAGCACAGTGGGCGGCTAAGTTGGGATATTTCGGGAAAGAACCCAATCGTTCATCGATTTGAGGTATTATTCCTATTACAATACAAGGCCAGTTATACAATGCTGAGACCAAAACATCTTGATTCATCAATCTTTGAAATGCTTGAAGGTTCCAGCTAAGTACCTTGCATGAAAAGCACCGTTGTGGAAGCTAAGCTCATGTACGATGATTAACGCCAAGAGCCGATGTTTCCAAATTGACACCAAATGTCTTAGATTATTGTAATCATGTTACTTTGGGTTATGGCTTATGTTATTATTGTAGTTAACATAACACCGATCTTTCGATAACAAATACGAGATTTGTAAGAGACATTCATAGCACAGCTCACGGCCTGTTTGATTGATTCTTGGGCTTATAGACGCACCAACTGCCAGGGTCATACGGCGTTGCCTAATCTTTCCCTTTTGGAAGGGTTTCTGGGGAGCCCGCTTGCTCCTCGTTCAAGTAAGTCGCCGGGCTTTGAACCCGGGTCGGCTGCGTGGAAGCCAGCTGCGCTGACCACTCCACTGCCGCGCTCACAACTCATGGCCTCGACAAGACGTCATGTTCAGTTGCGCTAGTTTTGACCACTGATAGTCACACTTGACTTTCTATTTCTACTATTCACACAACCCCCTTTCTTGAGCACACAGATTACTTGTGTTTCAGGTTCCTTGAGCGTAGATCAGGTTGCCTTTTCGTTTTTTCCCGACCGCTTGCAGAATGTTCTGCAAGTGTCGCTTAGACTACGCTGTCGTTTGAAAGTCCGAGGCCATCTTTCCTCCCTTTACGGCGGTATCATTGGGAACATGTATGGCCCTGGGCTTTACCCTTGATGCCTGGTAGGTAGATGAGTCAGGCCCGTCACTGACATCCAGCTCTAGGAACCCGGTGTCCAGCTTCAGGAGTCTGAATTTAGACCACGATTCAGGTTCAGCCAGGTCTACCAACTTAGTCTCTTTGCTCAATCTCTGCAAACTCTGGGGCCGGGGTGGCCCAGTGGCTTTGTTGCCAGTATTTGGATCGGATAGCATGGATTAACGTGGGTTCAATTCCCCGGCGGAAACCGCCTTCCGTGTCCGATTTGACCCGGTGGAGAAGATCCTTTAACACCCACGCCAATACTCCCTGTAATTGGGCAAGTTTGCCTGTTGGGAATGGCCCTAATAAAAAATAAATAAAATAAAAACATGGTTTCCCGGACCCACTTCCTTCACGACTGAGAGGTGCCTCGGTATGATCTTGAGCTTCACCACCAGAAAACGTTTTGCAAGCTGATTTCGCACAGGCTGAGATGTCAAGTTGCTGAAAAGAGCAAGAGAACCAGCTCTAAGGTGAAGTACCGCTGATGGCTGAAAGCCAGCAGTGTACCGGTGCCAACAACCTTGTTCACCCAGTCCCCATAACAGGACAAGTGCTGATTAAGATTCAGATAATGCCATGGGGAATCCACTGCGTCCTGGCATATCATGCATTACAAGCCATAGACGGAGGAGATGGAGGTCCCGAACCGCCAAAGCTTTGACATTAGTTCCTGCGTTGGGGCTTTTTCGTCTTGAACGTTGGAATGTGGTGCTAGGACGTGCATATCTTCATCGCATAAGGCAGGCTGCTCATCCATCTAGCTCTAGCGTCATCCATCCATCCATCTAGCGTCTGAACACTCCTGCCGTTCAAGAAGCTCAACCGTCAAATTCGATATGGGGAGCCGTATTTTCCATTCGTTCTCTTACTCTACCACGGTGTAACCAGCAATTAGTTTCCATGTCCGCTCCCCACAACTTGTTTCCGTCTTTCTTCGTTCTTAGCCTTGTGTGTACGAGAAGGCATCAAATTACAGTAAAACGCTAGTTTATGGCCCAAAATATTAGCTGCAAGCAGGACCAGTGTCCTCTATAAATAAAAACGGATGAACAGAAACCAATGTAAATTTTTAACTTCGGCCGCCAGGTAGTGCCATATAAAGAAATCCAAAATGCATGAAATCCGTCTCGCAAGTACCCCGAGGTCGATTCAGCAAAATCTCGTTTCAGCTGGACCAAAATACACAATGATTCTGTCCACAAATTTAATGAAACAAATGGTAAAAATCTGTCAAAATTGATTTTTCACCGCTAGGAGGCACCCCTAAAAGATGTCTCAAATCCATGAAATTGGGCATGCAATTGCTTTTAGGCCAGCGCAACAGTGTTTGGTCACAAAACAGTCCACTAATAAAATGAGGCGACTTCTGCGGCCAATCCAAAGTATATCCAAAAATTGTCAAAATTGAAAACTTTGGCCGCTAGGTGGCACCCCTAGCCCCTTTCGAAATTTCAAAATATTTCATATTTGGACTCACTAGGTCCAAGGCAAAAAATTGGGCCGGGCCGCGTAGCTAATTTCAAAAGTCGGGGCGTTTGATGCACCCTAATGTACATACATACGTGCAATACACAATATGAGTTGTGCTCAAGACTTCCATCGTTCTCTCACTCAATCATTTCCGTTGAACGAAAGGTATTCTGTTGAATTGTTCTAACTCGTACCAGTTAACGGGCGCATTGGAACATTAGACGCTTTTATCACGCATTGAAGGCCTCTTTCGCTTATTGATCCAAGGGGAGGCAAAGGGGCCGTGGCCCCTTCAAAGCCTAAAATAGTATCTTTTGGCCCCCCTCGAAAAACAAATTTTAGCCGTTTTTCTCTAAAGATACTATGTTCTCGCGATTTTTTTCTAAATTTAGCCTCCCCCAAACGTTGGTTTGGACCATCCAAAAGCTGATCCTGGATCCGCCAATGGCCTCATTCACTTAGCAGGGTGCTGAAACAATCATGGGGTGGCGGCGGCACAATACATGAAGGTGTAATTTACTGTTTACTGATTGTACTGTTCACCAAAAAAACTGGGTTTAGCGAGTTTACCGTGGAAATTGATCAAGTTTAAGTTGTATCTAGACTGCGTGATCACGGCAAACAATGCAATAGGATCTGAGTGAAAATGCAGAGGAGTGCATGTCTACCAAATTGGCAGAGGACAGTTAAAAGAGAGGGCTAGGGGTTTGAGACGTATGTTGTCTGATGTTTTATCGTAACTTCACTGATACCTTTAGTTTCATGGGCGTAATTATCTTTTATCGGTTTATTTTCATATTTTAACACCATCAGTTTTTGGTGGTATGTTATTCATTCCGACGAAATATTCATTACATTTGCACGAAAATATATACATAGTGAAATCCACAGAGCAGAGAGCAGTCAAAATGAACTGATGTTGCCCCAGTCCTGGTTCTGGCTGATCTATGCATTTGTTTTTGTGACGTTTTTCGTGCTCCCATTTGACGATAAATTTTATGAGAGGCAATACCAATGGAAGAGCGGCTAAAATCGAAATGGCCGGGCGATTCGTGATTCGTACAGGATCAGTGTTGTACAGGGCATATTTTAAGCCACAAAGTGGTGGGAATTTTGCCCACCAGTCCTCCATGCTATGTTCACCAGTGAACGACCCAGAGCGGCCCAGTGCCCACCAGTCACCAGTCATTTGATGCTCTAAGTAGGGTGGGGTGGGAAATACCAAAGTCAAAATTGAGCTAGAAAAAAACCCTAAATCTAATACCAGGGACTAAAAGAAACAATTCGCCGAAAATACTGGGTACTTTTGAGCAAAAAAGTCCGGCCACGGCAACCTTACTTTTTCCGCAATTTAATGAATACAACCTATACTACAGCCGAGCCGACACTTGTCAAAGTCCTGTATTTGATTTTGTACTTGTATTTGCAATTCAGCACCACAACATTATATGACGTCTAAGGACATAAAGTGACCATCTCACTGTCCCACCATCCTCCTGGTTCCTAAGCTCATCTGCCTAAGAGTCTCCTTGAAGGTGTTGTATTCGATGGTGGACCGTGGTTTCTCCGGCCCAGCAGAGACTTCAGAGCCTCGCCGAATTCCCGAGATGTCTTCTGTCTCCTTTTACTACTCCCAGGAACTGTGGTTTGGATCCTAAATATTGGATCAGTCGTGGGAAAAAATATGGAAGAGTCTCGGGCATGCTGCAGTTCCACCTGCATCCTCTTGATCCTCTGTTTGTCTCCCACATCTTCCTTGGCAAGGTACTCCTCCACCTCTCGCTCATCCGTAAAGGGTCCCTCTTCTGACTTCAGGAAATCAAGAGTGTCCATTCTTTTTATTTCCTTTTGCTTTGCAACTTCCTGCTTCTCATCGGAACCCTTTGCCTGCTTCTCCTTCATGGCTTCACCCCATTTCAGCCTTAACTTCTTCACCTTCTCAATATCTTCCTTTTACCCTCTAAAGTCCACTAGCTTGTTTTCTCTGAGTGACTGCGTCTTTATTCAGAATGATCGATCTACTGACAGCCTCCAGTTGCCTCAGGTGCTGTAGCCTGTAGTCCATTAGACCACAGCTCCTCTACATGCCGATATTCGTCACCACAGTATCATCGATGTTCTCACTTTGCTCCATCACAGGGTACTGAGCGGGATACTTCTCCTCATCGATACCATAGTCCCTCCTTTGCCTCGCTAGCACCAGCCTCATCTCCACCATGGTGAGGTTTGCCAGTGCCACCACCTCCTCCTTGTACAGCCTTGCCATGTTTCCCCACCGCCTCCACCACCTCCTGGATGTAACTTTCCTTCACAACATTGAAGAGCCCCTCACTCACACCAGCCAGCTCTGGCTTGTCGCGCAGGAAGAAGTCTGTGTCCACCGGCCGCTCCATGCTCTGATACATCTCTTTGAAGAACAACTTCAGGTTGGAGTGGGTTGCGCCCTGCTGGATGGTCCTGGAAGAGAACAGTTCCACCAAGTGAAGGCCGAGGGTGGCCCAGACCATGAGCACTGGCTTTAAGTAGGGCAGTACCATGACCTCCTTCACAAGGCAAGCCAGGCGGTTGTTGATGTCAGGGAAGTCATCCAGGAAGTTACTGATATTCTCATGGTTGTAAAGGGCGAGGGCTGCTGCCCCGGACAACATTCCAAACCTTGCATCCTTGTAGGCGAAGAGGTTTCCCTCCAACCCCCTTTGTTTGAGGTAGACCATGAACTGCCCATGCCTGTTCCATGGTTTGTGGCTGTACTCAGGAGCACTCAGTCGTAGCATCATGTCAAGTGCCTGGCCGGCGATGCTGGAGTTCTTCGTGTCGTAGCCGATGTCGACCATGAATGACTTCACCACCTCTTCCATCTTCATCCCCCCTCCACGTTCCTCATGACCTTATTCATCCCCGAGGAGAAGCCCAGAGTGGTGTGAGCTGTTGCAGAAGACCTGCCTGGCGGGGGTTTCCAGGTCATACAGCTCTGCCAGCAATGGCGAAATCCCCTTGTTGTGCTCTGTGCTGTCCGTCATGTGGACATCCACAATCTGGTAGACCTCCCTGGCAGTCAACCCCTTGCTGGCCTCCAACACCTCCATCCCCATGTCCACCTGCATGGCGATATCTTCCTTGGTCTCCTCGTAGATGGACAGTATGGGAAGGTCCAGCTGAAGATCCTGGCCGATGTGGAGACCTGACACCATGAAGTTCCCAGCCCCCTTCTAAGTTGTGCTGCGGAGGCGTGGATGATTGCCATGCCCTGTTCTCTCCCCTCCTCCACCACCGCCACCATCCTAGCTATTCGCTCCACCTCCCGCAGCTGCAGCGCCGTCCTAATGTTTCTGTCATCTGGAGCTGTGTTGTTTTTGAAGATTTTCTCGTTTTGGTCAGCAGTTTTCCACTCGCTGTCGAATATCTTGTTCCCGACTGTCACAACAGCTGCAGCAGCTTGACTTGACAGCCAACCATTTGGGGACAACGCCAAAATATTTATTTCCGGAATTTGGGGGAACCATGCCTACATTGGCCCCCGCCCCCCACAGAGCTGCCAGAGATCAACGCCTTCCAAATTTTCATTATATGAATGACCAATTTCACTTTTAATGCTTATTTGGTCATGAAAACAAGTGCATGATAAAAGTCTTTCAAGGGCGAGCCGGGTAAAATTTGGCGATTTTCTTGAACAAGTAATGTTGCCGTGGCCGGACTTTTTTGCTCAAAAGTACTTAGTTTTCTCGGCGAATGGTTTGTTTTGGTCCCTAGTATCAGGTTTAAGGGGTTTTTAAAGGGAGATACGCGAAAAAAATTTGATTGGCTAGGTCAAAAGGTCACAAAAAGTTGTTTCAGAAGTCTAATTGTCATTTTTGCGAATTCGGCCTGCAAATACCTTAAAAATGTTCTCAAAGTCAACATTTCTGGACGACTTTACCGGTACACCTCTTATCGATGTAAATGACGTACCCCCGGCTAAGGCTATCAAATTCTCTAAAAAACCCGGTCCCATTTTTCCTTAGCAGTGACTTGAAAGTTTGAAACTATTAAATAAAAAGTTAGTTTAAAAAGCAACAGCCAAAGTAATATGAAAACCAAAATAAAGGACTTTTAAGAAATCACAATTGACCAATCAGAACGTACAGCCACCTCGTAGGGGGGTCACATGACCTATCCGACCCAAAAGTTTTGTTATCCTGGGGCTGAAGCAGAAAACGGCCCAAGACCCGCGGTACGAAACGCCTGAAGACTTGAGTAATTATGTTTTTTCAGTTTTTAGGGCAAACTAATTCACGTTATATTTTTTAAAGGCTTTGTAAAATTAATTCAAATATAAATACAGGAGAACAGAATTTTTATTACAGAAAAATAATACTTTTCAACTTTAAAAAGTTTTCGAAAAGTAAGTGATGGGTGAAGGTTTCAGCATTTTATCGGAACTGTTAACCTATTTCGATAATAAGTGAGTGGCCTCCCAAAATTTTGCCGAAGATACAAAAATAATTGACAGTTTCGTAATCAGGGTTTTTCAAATAGGAAGAAACCACAATAATAATTTTTTCGCGTATCTCCCTTTAATCCTAATTCTGGCGTTTGGTACCTCCACCTACCATTTAACACACCACCGTATCTAAGAATGCCCTTTTGGTGAGAATTCGCGCCCTTTTCAGCCGAATGCCCACCAGTCCCAATTCCTTAAAATATGCCCTGGTGTTGTATATGGCCGTTGGGCCTCCGCAGAACTCTGGCGGCCTTGTGTACGACTTGTACGCAGTGGTAGAACACCATGGCACGCCCAGGCCGGCCACTACACTGCCTTCTAAGTAGAAAAGTTTCCAGTACTGGAAACAGGCGGAGGATCGATGGTACTACGTCAACGATACCTCGGTCAAGGAAGTGCCGGCAACGGAAGAGAGGAATGCATCAGCGCACATGTTCTGTTACACCTAGAAAATTGTTGCCTGATCGCGGAAGCCATCAATATCGTGGAATTATTGTAGAGTGATTGTATTGTAGAGTGATTGTATTCTCCGTTACCTGTGAAATGAATACTCGCTTATTCTTTTTTATTCGTCAGCCTGGGAGCAAAGCGCGCCTGAATTTGAGAGGCCATAGTAAAATTGTGGTGGTTATGTGATCGGCCAGCCAATTTTGAGGGCCTTTGTGACCACAGTCCAGAACTCTCGGCATTCTTGATATTGAAACTTGATACACGTCTGTTGTATATTGCATTTTCACGTCTCCATACGCTTGTCCGAAGGTAGCTCTCCTCTCTACTCAATAATTAGGAGTGAACATAAGACTCAGCTGAGACGGTTCAACGGCTGCTTCTCCTGGTTACTTCAACGGTTAATGTTCCCTGACTCGCCAGCCGTTGTTATTTTGGACCTCGTATTTCCAATGTTTGCCAAGCCTAACTCTTGTCTGTTTGATCGATTTGACAAAATCAGGTCAGTGGAGACGTGGGTGGTCGTGGTATTGCAAAAGGCCGGCCGAACTTTATTATTCAAATGTCGGAGGTTGTATGCCAGAAGCCCGTGTCTCCAATCAACTAAGTTAGCTACAGCTCCAACTTACATGGCAGTTTAATGGATATTGAAAGACAAGTCATCACAAAGGAGATTAAAGTCCACTACGCTCGGATTTTTTCACGCCTTTGTCTTGCACGAAGGACCTGGTGTTTGAACGCCCTTTGACGCTTGTATGTCCGCTAAAGAGAAATTTATACGTTTATTTAATTCATCTTGTTTCATTTTTTAGCTCCCGTTTTCTGGAATCGCATGCCCTGTATGGATTGCACCCTCATCAAGGAATTCCGACTGTCAGTCTACCGCCTGGTGCCAGCCGGCGAAGAAGCCATGGCGGCCTGGCAACAGCTACTCAACTGGTGTTTTCACGGTCGAGTAGTATAGTTCCAATATAGGCAAGAATGACACCGGCGGCAACAATGATTTGTATTTCAAGTGATCAAGCGAATGGTTATATATCCGCTCGAGACAACAATCTTGTAATTGCCATGCATATTTCATAGGGCTAGAAATTGGTCCGCAACATACATGTTTTAACAGGCGCAGTGGAGAGGGGCCTGGCGTCAACGCGCAGTGAAGTTGTTCTAAAGTACCTACCTCTCCCCTGAGATATCGGATACCAAGAGAGTTAGGAAAACGCCCGTTTGGGTCTTTGTGAAGGCCATGATGATCTACTTTATGAATGTGTTTTTTACCTTGGTCAATATCTTTAAGTTCAAATGAGGTCGTAAAGGTCAAAACTGGGCCGTGCTGGGAACCTAGGTATGCGGAAATACCGTGGTTATGCTGAAAAAGCCGGGAATGCACTGGAAGCGGATTAAGGTCATGGTGGGAAAGCTCTTTACCATGAGCTGTGAAATGCTGGGGTCAAGATCATTCAAGGTCATTGCCTTATGACGTCACAATTCTACTTTTTTCAATAATTCACACTATAACTTGAACTATAGCAACCGTTGGGCGGGAAATGATGGTTTGGTTGTGAGGTTTATATAGTTAAGTGAGAAGCCAAATATGATAACGTCAAAATGAACGCTCTTTTATCATTTTCTGGCACTTCTCAAACTGACTAATTTCTTCATGCATTTCCAATTGAGAAGTCATGGTCCCGACCTGACTCCTGGTCATTTACCTATCTAAAAAATCGTCACCAAAACTTTGCGTTGAGGTTACGTCATTCGGTCACTTGACCTGGACTAGTGACCTGACCTGATATGATCTGAACCTAAAGCTTAGCCAAAAGTTGCAACAACAAACAAAAGAGGACACAGGCATGCAAAGTACGGCGATGCTGCACGCCACTGTTTTCTTTGCTATTTGTAAGAAAAAAATCATCAGTGAGAAGGGACCGATACCTGCCAGATACCTACCCCGCTGTAACAATGTGTGTTACGATAATTGACGTCCTCACAAAACAGCAAATGGCACAAAAGAGTGATGAATATTCCCGCAATGATGAAAAAACCTACACCGTAGATTATTGGGTAATGAAAGGCACGAACACCATTTTCCAATCTATGATATCATACGCAATGCGAGTAAAAAGTATTCTAACCATTGGCATATGCATGTATATATGTACCTTCCGCACTACCCATGCATGAAAGGCCATGCCAGTAAAATCCAGCCCTGCCGACTCAGAAACAGGTTTTAAAGCGGAACGAGAGATAGTTCGGGGGTGGGGCAGTTGGAAAGGGTGGCACATCTATTTGATTAAATAAACATTAATTTGAATTAAATAGACGTGCCAAGGCAATCTCTCCTAACAGGATTGCCATGAAAATTTCAATTTTTCGAACACACATTTTTAGAAAATCATGCCATAGGAATTTTCACACACCTATTAAAATCCTCTCAGCCGGACAATAAGGGCTTTTAGGATCAATTTTGAGATTTGATATGATCTTAGATCAGGGGAGGCCACCCTAAGTTTAAGCATTGTCATGACGCACATCTAACTACTCCCAACAGTGGCAATGCAAACACGATGAAATCTAAATGAAAGCTCTATCATTATGATTTGGAAGTTTGTTGACCTACGCATGAAAATCTGCCTGTGTGAACTCAGATAAACTCTTATGCGTCGTAGGTCAACACTTTTAGCTTTCCTCGAAGAACACATGGAATCAGGATTTTAGATGCACTTCAGGTAGCAGAACAGATGGATAACACAATCCTACGCAGGAGTGCCGAAATTTGTATTTAATGTTTTTGATTGCAGACTAAAAATCGCGGGTTTAAGGTGAAAAAGGATTCGGTGATCGCGATCGCGGAATCGCTTTAATTTTTATATAAAATCCCCGAACGACTTTGGGTAGTCCGCAATCCCGGAATCGCCTACTAAAATGCCGCGATGCGCAGCACTGCCCTCTGAGGAAGCAAGCACGGTGTTACCAGTTCTTTATATTCGAAAATTATTTGAGGGATTGATAAACTATTAAGAACATTAAGATTATGGTGTGACTATCGTCGAACTATGCAACACGAGACTCACCGGCTCCAATTCTTTCTTTTTCGACGAAGTAAGCAGGGCCCAGCTTATTGAGAGATGTGTTGGTCAAATGAGAGAATTTGTTGTCCAAGTAGAGCATGTTGTACTTCTCCGTACTGAATCTGAAAAGAAACATGGAGGTCAACAATACGAGGTATTTCAGCTGTCCAATGAAGTAAGTTATTTATAGAAAGAAGCCGTTTCAAAGCATGCTAAGATTTTAGGCCCGAGAGATTGAAGCGAGAGCATAGATACTGGCTTTTGCAACATCAACGGTCGGGGTTGACGTTCTTACTTCGGAAACTGCAGAGCCATTGTTGGAGGAATTGGGTCAGAAAAACGTACATCGATCACGCTGGTTGTGAACATCCGTACTCCCCGAAATAGAGGCAAGCTGCTGCTTATTTCGCTGCTGTTTTACGGAGTCGCTGCGTTGCGTGAGCTGGCGATCGTGATTTGAAGTGTGCTGCTCTGTTGTCCATCACGTGCCTGACGGTCCGTGTCACACTGTAGACGGCCCAGTGTGCGTGACCGCCGTTTCTATTTCAGTCACAGTGAGGACGCTTTCATCAGATAATCGTAGCTACGGTGATAAAAAGAGATCTCACGACGTAGATCTCCTTGAATTATTTACCTAGCGATTTACTAGCGTACATATAAAGGATATTCCAATCTGTTTTACTGTGTGGCATTCGAGCAGCACTGGGTGCGTGAGGCTAGACGCTGTTTCCTTCGTATGAGGGCCTGGCGGCATTAGATGGTGCAGATAGTGACTGTTATGTCTCCCCTTGACGACCCCAGCGGGCGCACTTGCCATAACGGGCTGTAGTCATGCCGTCATCGGATGCATGTGATGGGATCGTCTTGCGCATTTTTCACGTGCTAGCCAGAATCTGCTTCTCTTGGCTCTGATTCTCTTCCTGAGTCAGCATGCGATAGAATGGGCTTCTCTTCTTTCGAGTTATCACGTTTATCTTAAAAATGAGCTGCCCTTTGGCATCGTATTTTATTTTTAGATTTGCATCGAACTAGGCTTGGTTGAACGTCAGCCTTTGTGAGGTGGTTTGAAGTATTGTGAACCTCCAGAGGCTGTCGAAAATGGTTCACGACCCAAAAGTAAATAATGAGACCTAAGACTGTCTTCTTTTTTTGAATGATGAATAAAATATTGATTAATGCCTCATAGACTGCTCTAGAATTTCCGATCAGGGGTGCACGTTGGCAGGGGGGTGGCATCCGGAACAGAGGGCGCTAATTTTGGGCGGAAAACACATATCGTGAGAGCGCTGATATTCGCATTCTGGGAGGGAGAGGGTTTGAAGGACACTTCAGGGGAGCGCTGGCAACCTTTCGGAGAGGCGCCGTGACCATTTTAAGGGACGTCGAGAATCGAACGTGCCCCTTGGATCCGCCTATGCACTGCTTATGATTGCAATACGCATTGAGCGTACTTAAAAAAAACCTAAAACCGCCTGCCGGGTGCAACCTTTCATGTCACTGATGTTGGTAAGGGTTCGTTGAACCATGCCCTTCTCTGCTTCCATGGATGTATGTATGTACAGCCGGTTCCACACTGATTGGTAGGTATTAGTGTCAGTTGTTTTAAGAAATATCTTAAAAACTATTACACTTCTCACAAAAGGTTGCGTCTCTACTAATGTATTTTGATGAGCGCTTTAACCCTCGCCCCACTGGGGGGCCATCGATGGCCCCCTAAGGTTTTTCCGGGATAGCTGAAAAACGATGAGGCGCAGCACCGCGGTTGAGGGCTCTACCTCTCACTGCATCATTTTCCCACCATCCCTGAATTTTTTTACCCCGGGTGACCCAAGGTCAGGTCACCAGACGAGGTCAACCAAGGTCACCTCACTTCAACTTTAGAGCTCTGTAAGAGCTACATTTCAAAGTCGATCGATTTGAAACTTCCTACACTTCATGACCCCTCCAGGGTCTACAAGGTGTATATCCGGGATTTTTCGATTTCGTGCCCTGAGGTCAGGTCACGAGGTGACCTCTCCCATTGAAAAAGCATGGGGAAAAGCTGCCTTATGATATAAAAGTCACAAAAACGATTGAAAATGCTCGGTTTGATCGGAAAAGCGTTTTTTGACACTCTTTCACGGATTCCAGGGGCCATATTTGCCATTTCATCTCTCCAAGGTCATACAAGGTCACCAGGGGTCAAAAACAGTATTTTGACAATAACTTTTGACCTAATTAAGCTAGAGCGCTGATACAAACACCATCGTGTTTGTCTTGTCACTCGCTTTCATTTGATATACGGCAAGGCTACTTTCTGACCTTTCGTGACCTCTGGTCATATTAGGTTACGAGGTGATCACTGGAGGTCAAACCACTGGCGGGAGGTCTTAACGTTGAAAATAGCGGAAAAGGCACTGGCAATTTTCTATCAAATGTACCTTACCAGACCTCAATAGCTCTAATGGCATAAGATTTATGCCCAATTTGCTCAATCATTGCATATTTGAGTGAAAATAGCCGATCTTGACCTAATTTGACCTCTGGAGGTCAAACCATTGACCTGAGCACTAAAACATGTGAAGTAATTTCTTACTGAATTCACGCGAGCTTTCTAGTGCACTTTGCAGATATGCGCTAACGCCCATATTTTCGGAGTTAGAGGGGGCCATCGATGGCCCCGGTGGGGCGAAGGTGGCGCCGGACCCCCGGTGGGGCGCGGGTTAAATGTGGGCCCCTGCCAACTGGATGAGGCGTCAATTTGGAAAATTATGGACGAAAAACTGTTTTTCCGATCCAGGCAATTTTCTGTAACTTCTCTCAACTTCTTCCAAATTTTGGACCCGATGAAGTGTTTTTGCATCTCAGTTCGTTCATCGAGTTAAAACGCAGCAGGTGAGGCAACAACGGTGTCGGCAGGAAACATCATTTGAGAGAAATTTCGCAAAAACGACCCCGGTCTAATACCTAACAATCAGTATGGAACCGGCTGTACACACATCAGGCCATTTTTTAACATGTTAACTGGAGCGCCATTTGCCCCCCCCCAGTAGGCCAAAATGCCCCCAGTGCCCGGAAATTGGCCCCCCAGTGAAATAGACAGATGACTTAAAATTGACCAAATAATAAAATACCAAAAATTGACTCACCTAACGAAAATAAGACAGAACACCACCCGATAATTATAACGTTGTTCTATTTCTGGTTCCAGATTGGCAATCCACAATAACTGTGTTAAAAAATTTCCGCCCGTGGCTGTCTACTCCATCGTGCGAAGACGAAACAAAGCGCGTAGTTACGGGAAATCCCGGCAAAGCAGCCTCAGCATCAACTAATCACAACGATGGAGAAGAACGCTGGCCTAAAACCAATCAAACATCCTGTTCTATCCGACCGGAAGCCCACATTCCAGCCAGTACCGTGACATTGCATGATGCTCTCGTTTCACACGCAGTCAGCTGTCAGCGCTAAGAGCTCGTTCGTGAATTAGACGGGACACGGTGTAGTCAAAGTGCGTAAGACTGGTTGCTGGTGTGGCGGTATGGAGTGCTTAGCCTTTTTATTTATTATTGTGGTGGTAGAATACATAAGCGTCGTCAGCGGCAAAAAAACTGAGGGGGCCAGCCAAACTTCAACCTGATGCTGACAGCAAACTTTCCACGTTAATACCAAAAACTTTTCGGATTTGGGTTCCTCGATGCCTTCCGCATCGGCTGATTATACAAATTTCCGGTTTACTCCCATTTTGACTGAGATCAGGAAATTTTACGTCAAAAAGTGGACGGGGGTGATTGATGATCCCAAAAATATTCTGGCTATGTAGATAAAATCATTCGATGGCCACGCGGGGTTTAAAGGGCACCCCTGGCTTCCTATTAGATGGGAAGTGTGGTAAAAAATTAGGTCAAGTCAATATCAAACTGTCAACAATTAGTTTTAAACAGCGTTTTAAGTCGCTTTTTCTGTGGTTTCATGACTACCGCTAGTGGTTGTTTTGGCCTGAAATCTGGCTTTTGTGGTGTTTATTTGGCTATTTTAGTGAAAATAAAAATTTGCCCCTCTGGTCCTTTTTCTAACATGGTTTGACCTTTTCCGCTGAAAAAACCTAGCAGTTCTGGGCAGCATCTATATATAAGCTCTAGACTTGGAATAACTCAAACATTGAGAACCATTTTTTTAACACTAACGCGTCTAAGTTTTATTAAACTCCCTCAAAATTGGGTCTTGACCCCTTGAAGACATTAAAATGGCCAGCACAAGAAATGCCCCCCCCACTGACTTTTCCTTAAGAAATGCCCTGACATACATACATACCTCGCTACTCTTATTCACATGTTTGTAAATGTGTTCTTGTGCGCATTTAATGACATTTTAAAGAAAACATTGGGTGTCACCGAAAACTGAGGCAATGATGATAATTGCTTGGGTTTAGCGACGCTCCAATGCCAAGGTTATACGGCTTGGTCAACTTTCACTCTGTTGGAAGGAAAGTGGGGAATCAAATAAGCTTATTCAGTGGCTCTGCCGGGACTTAGCCCGGTACCCGTGGCTCAGGAGACAACCACCCTATCCACCAAAAATTGAGTTTTTGGAGTAGTGGCGGATCTAGCCGGTCGGTTTGGGAGGGGCAAACCAAAGTCGAAAAGCAAAAAAAACGTCACGCAGCGCAAAATTGCGCTAAAATATGACTTGCCGGTACGGGTGCTTAAGGCGAGAAGCAAAAAAAACGTCATGGGCTGAAAAATATGAGCTCAATATACTTTTTTCCTATCCAAGGCCCCATATTTCCACTGAACTTAACTGGTTCTGTTTGAAGTTGAGAGTTGAAGCACCAAAATCTTGCTTATAAACTTAAAAGGAGTCGGGGAAAAAAGGAGGTCGATCGCTTTGAGGGGGCAAACACATAGTTTTGGGAATCATTTTCCGGTGAGTCTTTCATTCTTCACAACATAGAAAATCTATGTAATCTGAAACAAAACAAGAAATCGTGTTTGAGCTTAGTATTGTGCAATAGTTATGCTCCCGGAAAAATGTTCGATCTTTGTACCAATTAAGGTGGAATTAAGGGGAAAAAGGGGGAAGGGACTCCTGCTGGCTCCATTCCACCAACACGGTAGGGAGTGTCACACAGTCACCACCCAAAGCAAAGTTGGATGCAGGACTCACAGATGCGTTGTGACATAGAAAATAACAGCACTAAGAAGTGATTGTTAAACGGAGCTGCACAAACCTCACAAAAGTATTACTCATCTAATTTGTGGCCAGCATATGATGGAAGGGATTACTTGGCCTTACCTTGCCAGTCCTTCTTCATACAAATAGACGGTGAGCGGGTGGTAGGATGGTATGCAGGCGTAGATACGCAGGTCGAACTTGTAGCCAGCAATCAGCAACGGGTTACTAATGTAGCGCTGCACCACTGCGTTTGAATCGTATTGCAGCGTCGAGAGCTCCTGTAAAAATATACAGCACATGCTACACACTCCCCCGAGTCGGTTTGATATGCATCTGTTCTTTATAATCAATCACATTTTATACGTGCAAGAAAAAGTCTTCATTTTTTCCAGGTTGCAAAACCAGAGTTTTCGAGCTGGCTGTAATTGGTTCAACTTACGGAGAAAATCGTGATCCCTTTTCCTTGACTTGCTCCAACGGGCTTGCATATCCAGGTGGCCTTATCGCCATCCTCCAGAATCCTTGTGTACTCCGCCACCAGTTTTGTGTAGTCTAAGGGAAGATTGTACGTCTGCGGGCTGATTAAATGTGTTATTATACTAGTCCTTTGATACTAACAAAGAAATGCGTGCATTTTTCGTCCCCAAACCAGTTTTAAAAAAAGTGAGCAAGGCAAGGTGATCTTACCTGTAGTTGTATATATTTCCATAAACTTTGTTCATTCGCTGTAAGTGTCTTGCGAGGCAGTCTTTCCGGCAGATTGAATTTGCTCGAGGTATGTGGTTAACAAACTGAAAAATAAGCAAATATTTGGAACAAACAAATTGTTTTCGAAAAAGGCAAATGCAACAATATGAGCAGCATGAAAGGTCAAGTGATGAGCATCAAATTTCTAAAGGCGTTTGGTAATTTGGAAGGCAACACTAAACGAAACGATTGGCATTCAATGGAAATATTCAGTTGTGCGTATCTGCAATATTTGCCTCACTGCCACATATGTTTTTCTGGGGGTCTTGTATATTTGCCTGCCATGGTTGGAGAAGTCGATGTTGAGAGATGGAGAAGTGTGAGTTACGCCACCAGATATTCCAGTTGTCAACATGGTGGGTATCTTCATCGAACAAAATCCAGCCACGATCTAAGCATACCTGTAGATGGAGAAAAATCGTGCTTAGTATCGGAGATACATTAGAAGTAGACCACTGCGAGCGTTGAAAGGGACACTAATAAGGCAAAACGTAAAACTGTTAGGGCGTCTGACTTAATACCTTCGGCAGGGTAAAACAAAAGTTTTTTAAATATCCTCAAACAACTAACGCTACGATAATGGAACAAGCCCATGAATGCTCTTCATTATATGAGTGGAGTCCACATTTCGTCTTAAGCGTACTTTAACACTTCACAACTATACTTGATGAGGGCACCTTTGGCAATTACGCGCAGTTGAAGCACTTCAATATGCTGTATGGCTAGAAATGAGGTCGTTCTGTGAACTGCATACTTGGAGGCCTCCAAGACACGCGCGAGACAACAGCATGCACCGCGCGTAGTTTTGAAGGCTAAATGGACGGCGAAACGGTCTTTACCGGGCGGCTTGCAAGGGCGTCTCAAGGGGGCGGTCCTCCTTGCTGTCTCAGAGGGGCTTAGACATAACTTAAAAATGTTATCTCACGAGCAGGAGCAGGGCACCAGGATTTTAAATCCGAAGAATTTTTTTATAAATGATATATTTGTACCTAAGGAGCTTATTTCATCGTAGGTTTGCAAGATGAGGCTTGAAATTAAAATATCAATTTAAGCATAGAATATTGAACTCCCGTTAACTTGACTCATATCTTGCAAACAATTTGATCCAGAATGAAATGAAGGCTAGTTTTTTTTCATTCGCTCATTGAGAACTTTCAGATGAAGCATGTTTTGATAATGGTGAGGCGCATAAAGGCGCATAATGGTGAGCACGACAGTGACGCAAGATAGCCTGAAATTTGAATATTAACCTGAATATCAAGCATAAAACTGTTGCTGCATAGGAATACATATGCTTGATCCATGTGCAACGAATTTTCCCCTTAGCATCTATAACGCAAACAAAAACTACTGCGAGAGAACTGGATTCTGGTATTTAGATGAGAAAGGCTTGAAATACGTGGAAAAAGCTGATGGTCTGCACAAGCGATACCTAATAAGGGAAAAGATGTTCAGTAGAATTGGAAAGTTTTCAAGGCAGCTTTAGCGGATGGCAACAAGGAGCCCAAATTGGACGAGATTCGAAGACTCGAGTAGTTTCATGTCAGCAAGGCTTTGAAGGTTCATTCAGTCTCCCTTTTCTGCAGGTGGCGATGCACCTGCTCGAACTAGAAGATACGAGGGTGAGGCTGCCTACTGTTTTATATTAAAAGAAAATTCACTCTGAAAAATAAAGTTTTAGAATATATTTGGAAATTCCAGCTCGCCGCTACAGGAAAGTATTTGGTCAAAACCATGTGGGTAGGCCCCAAAATACAGAATTTTCACCAATGAATTGGTGATTGGGCACGGTCGGCTTCAGACTGATTGATACGTGTGGGGCTCAGTTGTTGACTTAACAACTGGATGATATATCAATTTGAAAACTATGGACCAAAAGTGCCTTTGTACATACGTTCTAGATATATTTTGTGTTTGTTGTCCATTAATCCAAACTTTGGGGTCTGATTAAGCCATTGTGTGCGATGGGCATCAATTAATGCATGTAGTTTAAGTACGCAATTTAAGATAAAAATGGTGCCGATACTCGTCATCACTCGAAAGACATTTCCCTAAAACCCGGGGTATTCATAAGTATGTCAAATTAGTATGAACAGGATGCACATAGTATGAATAGGTATCCTGTAAAAATTGGCCCTTGGATTTGTGCACACTCCTCAGTTAAGTTACGCATATTTTCAAGCAAAACAGTGGAGAATCCACTCCTAGCATGCTTATTTCACTCATTTGTCCCAATGACCATGAAAGGCAGTCAAGTGGAAAAGAATAAACAGTAACAATAGTTTAGTTAACCAGATTTGTCGTATCAGATACAAAGGGAAATATTGTGACATTTTTTTATGCAAAAGCATTGCACTAAATACATATATATTTACTTTGCATTTTCTATCAAAATTCCTTGAATTCAAAGTGCCTACGGTTCTCTGCATGCCAGGCAAAGGTGCCCTGATACACTCACTTGAATCAGTAGATCTGGTCCATTTAACTCCGTTCTGCCGGAGACTCGAAACACCACCGGGCGATCACCCGCGATGGGACCCGTTAGAATCATGGGTCCACGACTGGAGGTCGCCACGGCGTCTGGCCGCTCCCCACCCGGCTGACCGTCTCTGCGCATGCTGCGTGGCTCGATCACCGAGCAAAAGTGGGGCCGAGCATCTTGCCCACGTTCCAAGTCGACGGCTCTCCAAACGCTGTAATCGATTAAGGCATGGCTTGCCTGGTTCGAAAGCGGGGCTACAGGTAGAACCCGCAAGGATATGTTTAATAAGTTGCGATCTTTCCACTTGCAGCAATCGGTATACAATAATTTAGATTACAAATGTCAAATGAAAACTGTTTACTTCGTCATGCGCCCCATTCGCTCCCGCAAAACAGCCTTGCTTCCGACGCTTGTTAGTTGATTTCTTTCAGAGGATTTTGCACGTGACCTTTTTCTGCGGCTCCTGAAGTTAACCCCGTTTAATTATTTATAATGTAAAAACAGTTGGTCAAACCATTTTCATTCACTATTCAATAATGGCAATTCAGTTGAATCTAAAGAATGACTGATGGAAAGTACAGAGCCTTCTTTGCTATGATCTTTCCTGCACCCTTCTCTGCCAAGATTAAAAGGGCAGATTAAACTTTACGCATGATTGTGTTAACGTGGCAATTCAAGTTTCTGTTCCGGATTTCCCGGTGTGCACACTCGCCTTTGGAGATATTAAACTCGAAAATTTCTTGAGACACCATCGAGGTATTCACATAACCCATTTTTGCCAACATAGAAAACTAAAAAATAGTACTGTCTCAGAAAGACCTAAAGACCTATTAGTTCCCTTTTCTGGATATCATATATCAGGTGTATTCACTTCCCTGTATATAATTTGCAGGGATCGAGAGTCGGGTGCCGACTCCGAAACCCCTAGGTGATGTTGCTACCTGTAAGACAATCCCGTTTTTTTTAGTTTAGTTTTAGTTTAGCCTTAGTTTTTCGAAGAAGACTTGCAAACCTAGACTTAAGTCCTAAATTTGTGTGCTAAGATAAATGACCAAATCTAACTCCGGAGTCGGAGTCGTCATATTGATGAGGATCCTATCGACTCCTGGTAAAACTTCTGCGAGAAAGCGTTGGATTCGAAATATTACTTTTAGCCTAGCTTTGCGAAGTTAATTTTTTCAGCATTGAACTCGGATTTTAATATTATTTTCTACATATTTCCGCCCGGAGTCGATTCGGTGCTTCCGGTCAAACCCGCAGCCATGATAAAACCTATGTGCTTAAAGGTATTTGCACTTTGTAATCGGCCATATTTTTAATCGTTAAGTGCTCGAGCACACATTGTGTAACCCCTATGCCTGGTAAAAGTTTTGGCTCCGTTTGGAAATATGTATCGGCCTGTTCGTAATAAACTTCGACAGACAGATCACCATCCAAAATATATTTACATACATAAGCTAGTAATATGAATTTACCGCCCATCTCAGGGTGCATAGGCAATGGAGTCTTTAGACCAAAGATGATGTAGTCTATAGAACAAGCACGCTCGTTTGAAACATTGAGTTTTCCAAAATATAGTCCCGCATTCATTCAAGATGTAACAAAAGTTTACATCGAAAAAAACTAACCACTCAGGAAAGAAACGGAAGACAAATTATCCCAGCTGAAAAATAAGTAACCAGCAAATGTTGGTAAAACTAAGAAGATCTGAAATACCCAGTGCTAGCAGGGTTCCATTTATGCGTGATGTTTTCTATTGTTTGGTGAATTTCTATCAGAATGTGCGCACTCCTGGTGTCATTCCGTCCAAAACAAATAATGCGTAAGCACATTGCAAAAGCATGCGTTACGCATCAAGGGCAATGCCCTACTTGTCAGGTATTGGTACCAATTTTTTGACCTATTAATTTCGTAAGTCAGTGGTGGAACCAGCTGGTTGTTCGTTATGCAACAGGTTTAGGCGTATACAAGCATTAACATTGTGCGTGAAATATTTTTGAAACAAAGCAATGCTTAAAATGTCAGAATACAAGCCGTTTTACTTACATCATTCATCATAGGCTTCCGATAAAGCTGCCTCAACGAGGTCAAGGTTGATACTTGTCGAGAAGTACTCATAACGCTATGTTGTGATGTTAGTTTTCGTTTAGAAGGCGTCTATAGTTTCTGAGTCGAAAAAATGATAACCAACAGACAGAAGGGTCAGAGCCGCTGACCTAGTCTCACGCAACGATGTACGGAAGACTAAAAATGAGGTATTGTACAAGGCGTAACACGAGTTTATCCAAATATTGATACAGGAGAAGCAACATTCTATTCTAAGTAGAAAATGGGTTGGGATGACTTGTTTTCCATGTTGCTGCAAGTTCGTTCTTTGAGTCGGAGTCTCACTAGAGTCATCAATGGACTTGCCACGGAGACCCTGACCCCATCATCGAACGAAAAACCCCGACAATGAAGAGTTAATTTAGAAACCAAAGTTTAACGTTCCTCAAAGCACAAGGGCGGCCGCTCCGCTCAGGTCACCCTCTCACCAGTCAGTGGCCAGCCGACCTACGTCGGGTAAATATTGAGCGTAGGCGTGTCTCAGGGTAATCGATCACAAGCTTTCACACTAACTACCACTGCATGTTCCTGAGTACATGACCAAAGCCCAACGCTCTGCCAACTGAGCTACCGGGATGGCCAGCATTTCGAGTGTTTCCATTCTCTTTTTCAGTGAGTTCTGAAAACGACGTGATGTCTTCGGCAATAATACTAAGACATCAGTCTATCTCCTGGGGACTGTGAACCACAAAATCACACTGCAACGGAATGCAGGTGCCCCAGAAGGGACAATGTTCTCCGAATGTACGATAAGTTGCGGGATCTGAACAAACTAGAAACGGCGCACAGTGACCCATATCAGGAACGAGGTCAAGTTCCTCTCAGCGCTGACCACCTCTTTGACATTGCACACGAACAGGCGATGTTGATCTTTTTATCATTATTATCTTTGGGGCTTCTCGACGCACCACCTGCCAGGGTCATATGACGTCACCAACTCATTCCCTGTCGGAAAGGTTTCCCGGAACCAGCTTGCTCCCTGTTCAGGTTAGCCGGCGGGCCTTGAACCCGGGTCAGCTGCGTGGAAGCCAGCTGCGCTGACCACAGACGATGTCGATGATCACAATCAAAGAGGGAAGGGGCAGGGGCGTAGCCAGGGGGGCGGCAGGGACAGCCGCCCTCCTCCCCTGAGGGCCCGAGGGGCCCTCCTGAGGACACGATTCTGTAACAAGCCGGGCACTTTTTACCCATCAGGGCCCTTTTGGAGCTGTCGCAGGAGCCATTTCGGGGGCGCTGCCCCTCCCCTGAGCGAAATCTTGGCTACGCCCTGGCGGGGACCTTGATGGGACAAAGTGTGCGGGGCGGCCGCATCTCCTCCACACATGGCATAACGCTGCACAATGAGGAGGAGCGTGGGCGCACGCCGGTAGCGGAAATGAGCCGCCGGCAAAATGATGAAAGGGCGAACAGAGAAAGCCGAGAAGAACTCGTCGGACTGGCATCAAGCTCCACCTCAAAAGCAAGCAGCCCGAGCCAGTCACGAACACGGCGTCGTCGCCGAGAAGAACAGGAAGAGCTCTCTCCCGGGCCTGCCCACGTCGAATGTAGAAGCATCTACGGCCCCTATACCAACCAGGCGGCTCCGCGCGTCAAAAAAGACCACCCTTCATCTCTTAGCAGCGATGGATCGGACGAAGCTTGCCGATCGAGGTGTTCTTGTTTTGCTGTTGACGGCTGCGAGGAGTTTGGGCAACGATCTTGAGGAACTGGTCTTGGACAAAGAATCCTCCCGCCGCGACCGAGGCAAAGTTCCGTGTTATGGCAGCAGCGGGACTGAAGGCAGCGTTCCCTCCCACTGGCCCGCTGACAGTTCCCTGGGACGGGAAAATCGTACCAGCGGCTGACGGAGGCCGTGTTGGAAATCGCCTTCCAGTTTTGGTGTCTTGGGGCAACGTCGTCAAGCTTTTGACTGGGCCCAGCTTCCTCAACGGCACCACGTCGTGACGGCCTGGTACAAAGTCCCGCTTCCGGCAACAGACCCAGCTATAAAGCTTACATTGCATTCACCAGCAACTCCCGCAGTGAAATTATTATATCCCATGGGTGAACCTTGCGAATTTGAAGTTTATAGGGTGATTCAGCTAACTTAGCTATATAACTTCGGCAGAGCTGAACGCCTTTTCCTTTAGATTCACTGACTTTTCAGCGATATTTTTTCCATGACTTTTTCGATACTACTTTTTCGTAGGCATCTCTCCGTTGCTGATATTGGGAATGTGGAGGTCCTCGCCTGCACATTGCCTAAGCCCTATAGATCTTAATTTACTGACCCAGGAAATTTTTTTATAGAACATATAGCTTAGCGTGCCGAATTGTAAGTACTTGGGGCAGGGGTACGCGAGCACCCCTTGAAGTCGAAAAGCACCCCTAAACGTCGGAAAGCATCATTAAAGCTATAAAGCCACAACCAAATCCGACTCACAGTAAGGGACCATGCACGTATTTAGCGGCTGAGCGCGTATTAGGCCAGAGGTTCCAAGCAACCATTTCCAGCTTTGTGGGACTATTTACGCTATTCCCGCAGTGAAACTGCGATCGAAGGACAGTCAAAACCTGGTCAGAATTCTACACCGCTGTCTATAGCCATACAGCGGTGGAAAATATTAAATTCTGCATCGATTGACACTCATGAAAAATTGGACTCCAGAATTCCGGATTCACTTCGTCCTCAGACACGGCTGGCAGTGGCGACGCTCTGCCTTAATGGTCGTCCATAAAGCACGTCATGCATATTTCGTGCTTCTTAATCCCCCTTTCCCCAGGTAACAATTGTAACGCCCATGTTGGGACTTAACAGCGCACCAACTGTCAAGGTTGCCCAACGTACATAGGATGCGTCGCGGGGTTTCGTGCCGTCAGGAATAGAAGTGCGTTACTCTGACTGTTTCCCTGCCATCAGGTCGTATGCATTCGAGTCTTGGCAACAGAGATGGGATAATGATCCCAAGGGCTCCAAATTGCGCCTTATTAAGCCCAGGATCGGCAGCATGGTCATCGGCCAACAGGTGCAGAACGGACGAGGTCTTTTTATAGCCAGATTGCGTATAGGACACACACTCCACTCACTCGTTCCTGCTGAGAGGAGAGGAGCCACCGGAGTGCCCGCGATGTGGGGAACACTTCACTGTTATCCATGTTCTTACTGACTGCCGGGACTTTGAGATTGAGAGGAGGGCTCACTTCCCAGCAGATGCATCACTCGGGTCCCTTATTGGTGAGTCGCCGTCAGTCGATGTGGCAACAACATCAGCTTTTTAAAGAGTATGGCATTCAATGTCATTTATTCACCTTCGTAGTTTTTCTCTTACTTCATTTACGCAGCGGACAGACACAAGTGAGAATACCACAGGCTTAGTACTTTTTAGGTATAACCCTTGTTTAACACCTGATCTGTTGCAGCCCTCACAGATATACTTCATTTAATGTTATGGGCGCCATATGACCCAGCTGTCGGTGCGCCCAAAAACCCCAACAATGATAATGATGATGATGCAACGTTTGATGACGCTGGGGCTGACTCCCCCACCTCGTTTTGCGTTACGTAATGTATGAATGTCTCCTTCAGGAAAATATGACCTGAATTTAACCACCGGGCTTATTTACCCTACACATTCACTCCAAATCGTTATACAATAAGGATCACCGTTGCATGACCCAACAAGGTTGGCCCGTATATTCACCAGCATTTAGAGTGACTGCATACCATGGACCATACGCTTATATCAATTTTCAACAATTATTACGGAGTTTATGAACGGTGTGAGAGGAAAACCTTGATCCTCTTGGAGATCATGCAGCACGAACCTGAAGTGCATAAATCTGAGTTATGCACAACCAAGAGTGAATATCGATAATCAAAGAAGCAGAGCCCCAGAGGTTAACTAAGACCACACCTGATTAATGACGTAACCTCATGGTGACCTCAAAGACCTATGCGACGTGACAAGCCCCGTTGACATCAGCCTTGAGTTTCAGTATCACTGGCCTTTCATTGGACCGACAAGTTTTCAGTGGCGGCGCTGCCATAGAGGCACATTAGGCACTGCCTAGCC
This sequence comes from Lepas anatifera, assembly GCA_034440635.1. NCBI lineage: Eukaryota > Metazoa > Arthropoda > Thecostraca > Lepadidae > Lepas > Lepas anatifera. Next base: position 498,731 of record JAOTON010000128.1, on the reverse strand, counting down.
ACTTTTAAATGTCGAAGTAAGTATGTATTTTATGTGGAATAAATCTAATTTGACTCCATGTTTAAGCTACAGAGAATATTCGTTTTCGGATTACTGGGTCAAAGAGCCGATAATTTGCATCTCTGAGAATCCACGTTCACAGCTCTTACCGCAGTCAACAAATGTGCTATTAGGCACTTCGCGATTTCGCTGAATCTGCCTAACACCGTGGCAATCCTAACGTGTTTTTATTGATATCTCTAGTACCCATTGGCGGACGCATTCCGGTAATGCCCCCTTCCAAAGCGCTGGAGGGGGGCCAAACTATCTTTTGGCCCCCAAACGCCGGATAAATTTTTGAAAAAAGTGTTTACACTAGGTCTGTCGAGCAAAAAAAATCTTCGCTCCCGCCCCCTCCCTCCCCCCAGGAGAGCGATCGTAAACTTGGAGAGGTAGCTTATGCTAGGTCTGTAGAGCACCTAAATCGCAAGTCCCACCCCACCCCCCCCCCCAGGAGGAGAGGCAGACATGGGTTTCGCCCCCAAAACTCGGTTCTGCGTCCGCCTCTGCTAATACCTAATTAATTCGGACGCGAGTACTGGCTCGTTAAATCAGCCAACTAGGCTTACCTTGGAAGCTAGCACTTGCGATGCTGCGTCTTAGGACCTTGATTACAGCGGATTCGTTTATTGACATTCTTGTATTCGCGGATGTCTAGCCTTCTCTAGTGCGGGACCGTTGTTTGACAATTATTAACGAGATATCTTATTTGTTAAACCCTTATGAAGAACCTGAGTCATGGCACAAAATCTGGCGGATGAAATTTACAAAATCTGTTCACAAATCTATCGCACAGCGAGAAACTGTACGTCAAAAACAATGAAGTGCCGAAGTTGTCCTTGAAATGGGAAGCTCTCGTGAGTACCTTGTCCTTCCCGGCCTACTTACCTACCTACCTATCCTTCTTGAATTTTGCCTTGTATCTTCATATACTGCCACATAACCGTTTCCACAATCCACCGGCATGTTTTTTTCAGTTTGTATGATATCCAACATTTAAACATAAATATGATTTGTACTCATCAAATTGAGCTTGCCCCTTCTCCAGCCGACCTGCTGGAATCGCCCCTGTCCAATATCAGGTAAAAGCCTGGGCGACGTCTTTACCTAGGTAGAGACGTCTTTACTTCGTCTTTACCTAGGTAAAGACGTCGCCCAGGCTTTTAGATCTAAGATCTAAGCTAAGCGGATTCTATCTAAGCTCTTAGATCTAAGCCAATGGTGCCTAGGCTGTCATAATGTTCAAGCGCTGCGACTGCAAGTTTTGACATAGCTCCTGGAAACCGTCAGCAAATTTGACATCGGTATTGGTCAATACAGAATTAGAGAGGCGATACGTATACGTATGGAACTACACATAGGTATACCTATGTGTAGTTCCATCACTAGCGAGCGGAGGCGAATTATCCGTTAGGTCTCCCTCTACTTGGTGGAAAATGTACACACTTCCCTGCCCGGCCTGGCACCGGCCTGAACGTAGTAACGGTTTTGACGTGCTTATAACTCTGCGAGCAACTGTCCTACCTTGACGGGTCTTCGCCATGTTATAGCCTGACCAATTTAATTACATAATGCACATATCAGGGATGGATGTGGTGTTGGCAATGCTCGTGGCACGAGCAAAACCAGGAGCATATAAAATAATCAAATTGGCGTCACTTATTGTGCCATACCTCACTTTTGAATTATCTAAATAGGCCCAAACTCGGTGTACGGGCAGAACGAAAGTGTGCTCAAACACCCCCGCGAACTCGCCTCTTATGCGGGATAGCGAAAAAAACGCTAAAGCTGTTGGAGAGTCCCTGGAAGTTCATGAAGAAACTACATCAGTCACTTTTTGGCTCATGTCAATATTGAGGTCGAAAGAAGATTGCATGTTAGAGCAGAGTTTTTTTGGCTCTAGCCTCTGAGTTGAGTTAGAATCATTTTTAGGCAGCATTCGCTTCCTCTCGTCACGGCGAATCGAATGATGCATGATTTGACCATACTGGTTCAAAACACAAAAATAACCTGCCCTCAGGTCAGGCCAAGGTCACTATCTGATCTAGCATAGTCAGGTGTTGTGGGAATGATCTAGGATCCTAAAAAGATGATAAAACAGACGACAGTAAAACAATGGCAGATCCAGGGGGAAAACGCATTGTCCCCCCAAACGGAAAAGCTGGGGGCAAAAGTATGTTTTTGCCCCCCAAAGCGATCGACCTCCCTTTTTCCCCGACTCCTTCTTAGCTTATAAGCAAGATTTAGGTGCTTTGACTCTCAACATCAAACAGAATCAGCTAAGTTCAAAATATTGGGCTTTGGATAGGAACAAGTATCTTGAGCCCATGCTTTTCGCCTCGTGACGTTTTTTTTTGCTTTTCGCCTCAAAAACCCAAAATTCTACCGGCGAATCTGTAGCGCAAGTTTTCATTGCGGGATTTTTTCTCCTTTTCGGCTTTGGTTTGCCCCTCCCAAACCGACCGGCTAGATCCGCCACTGCCTGAGTAAAAGCGCTAAAAGACTTGCAGCGTAAAAAGGCAAAGTCCAGAAATTAAGACGTCTAAACCCTAAAAAACCAAAAGGCTAAGCCAAGGTAAAGATAAAGAAAAAGCGTGGGATGAGGACAAAACGTTCGGTCTTAGACCGTCGTCAGGCGACGGGATGCAAGGTGGAGGTGGCTAGAGGCCTGAGGTAAGCTTTTTCCAAATACCAAGTGACTGGTATTTGAAAAAAGCCTCAGGCCTCTAGCCACCTCCACCTTGCACCCCGTCGTCTGACGACGGTCTAAGACCGAAACGTTGCATTGTCCTCATCCCACGCTTTTTTCTTTATCTTTACCTTGGCTTAGCCTTTTTGGCATTTTAGTGTTTAAACGTCTTAGTTTCTGGACTTTTTAGGCTGCAAGTCTTTTAGCGCTTTTACTGTCATCTGTTTTATCATCTTTTTAGGGTCTTAGGTCATTCCCACAACACTCTGCGGTTTATGGCACTCTATCTCCAGCAGGCCTTCCGATAACTTACTAGCATAGTCAATATGATCAAAATCAAAGCTTCATCATAATTTCCTGCGAAGTAATTGGCCCAAGTCTGAAAACCTGCTTAAGTGACTCAGATGAACTCTCAGAGGCTGCACAGGTAAAAAATTGCAAACACGAACCTAGAAAGGGGTCCAGAATACTACGATTCGGAGAATATGAATATATCTTGTCACCTGTATCTACACAAATATAGCCAAATCCCTGTTTTCCCCATGCATTCCCAACGGAGACATGGACGAACGTCATGACCCGTATCTGACTCTAGGTCACCGATATGAGAAGTCCCGGAATATATGTTACAGTACTCGGTGGGTCCATTATGTGGTACAAGTTTCAATTCCATAGATTCACTTTTTTCTTACTTATGTCACCTTCAACATTTTTGGAGGCGAGGTCACTTGACCTGCGCTGGTGACCTAACCTGAGATGACCCAACCCTAAAATTTTGGGGAAAGTTGCAGCATTGATCAAGGACAAGGTGTGTCAAGCTCAGCAACGCGAAACGCCGCCGTTTTTTCGTGCTGCCGAAAAAAACCCGAGGAGGTGTTCAAACACCGCCCTTCCACCAGGGCGAGGGTTAACAGGTTAATTAAGTTAGTTTTAATCCCTGGTCAAACTGCTGGCGCACAGGTGCAGGGGACAGGGGTGAGCAGATTTCACCCCCAGGCTATCACTGGCGGGTCCAGGGGAGGGGCAAAAATGCATTTGCCTCCCAATCCTCCGATTTTATTTTTTTCCGTTTTTAATCATGTTTTACACGATATTTGCCCCGTTGCCCCCCCCAACCATTGGCCTGGGCCCGGCACTGCAGGCTTTAATTCAGAAACTAAGAATCCGGTCGCGATGAAATTCGTGTCAGACATTCGGGTGATCTAAGAACAAGAAAACATTATTGGCTACATTTACTGTCCCACGCTACGTGCGCACCGCTCTTCGATGCTTCAGAAACTACTGGCTCAATTAGGCTGATGTTTGCCGTGTATTTAAGCCAACAAAATGAAGGTATTGTCATTGCACCTATCAGCACTAGGAGTACAACACGTGGAGCTTCATCATGACAATTTGAGAAATTTCTGATATATCCTAATAATAAGGGGTTTAACGACGCACCAACTCCAGGGTCATACGGCGTCGCCAACTCACCCTGTTGGAAGGGATTTGGGGATCAGATTCGATATATCGAAGGATTTGCTAAGATGCCCCAAGCAGATACGGTGGTATGAATTTGGCACAGTAATGTTTTTATGAATATTAGCTATACGGTGGATTTCAAATCGCATGGACACGCGCCTATAGCATTCACACAAACAGCTTCTCCGGGGTAGGAGATACGATTTGATATTTTAGTTTTCTGTCCATTGCCCCAGAACTATGGGTCGTAGCTGCAAAACACCTTCATCACAGGGTGTAGTGTCAAATGGCAGTCCATTTCCAAAAAATTTTTGGCGATAGTTTTGTTATGAAAAAACTAGACCTTTTGCAGCCAAACCGGGCCGTATATTTCGAAACTATTGACGCGCGATCACAGGTATCAGCGAGCCGAATCTGAGGCCATGTAGGTACCGTCTACACGATGAAGGTTATAGAGACGCTCTGTGAGGCATGTGCTAGGCCTGACGACAGTTCAAGCAAGCCGCAGTCCAGTTGTGAATTGTGCAACTTTTCGGCTATAAATCGTAAACGACGGGCAATAAGAAGACGAAATAAGAACAATGGAAGTCTCACTACTGTTGCAGAGTTTTTTTTAAATTAACAATAAGTGAATACGACCAAATAACTTTGAAACGTAAGAGGAATGATTGGAACATCCCAAAAATCGTCATCTCAAAGTGTTTATTTTGTCTTTAATTGAAGCTTTTGCATTCATTTTGCTCCTTTGAAAATACGATATCCAAAAGTCTGAAGTGTAGCCGACAACAGCATAACATTATTGCACCTGTGAGCAAAATATTTGTTAAGCTCTGAGCTAAGCACGGATTTCATCACTACGTTGGCTTTTTGGACCTGCAAGGTTTAGCATTGATAGTACCATGAAGAATATGGAAATGCACGGTCTGCGGGGTCCGTCGCATGAAATAGTCGTCCATGATTTTAACTTGTTGCTGGATATCGGGTGGCCGCTCGGTTTCCGCCCCCGCAGGCGTTGTACTGGTATGCCAAAATTATGCACGGCAATTAGTTTTTTATAAATTCGCCATTTATCATATTTGAACTAACTTGGGACGTCAATTATTGCTCCAGCACGAATAGATCTGGCGCAATTCGAAAGATGGGAGTTTTCTAAACACTGTTATTTATCTCGGCAAGTTGGCCAGATTTTCTATGAAACTGTAGCCCTAAAACCATTTTTGCGAAACACTAACTTTTACAAATCTCAAAATTGAGGCGCGGTAGCGAAAACATAGACACACATAGCGATACACATATACGATTTATAGGCACATAGCAAAAACACTTCAAATCAGATCAAATACTTTGTCGGAGTACATTCTTCACACAGCAAACCAGTGGCGGATCCAGGGCTTCATTTCGTCGGGGGGGGCTTGAGCCTATGGCGCCTTTGCCTCGGATTAGTCTCTGGCTATGTATTTTTTATAGTTACTCTGGCATGGGGGGGGGGCTTGAGCTCCCTAGCTCCCTTGTAACCGCCACTGCAGCAAACTCCTCATTCCATGACCTCATTTTTGTTGCCCTCTATCCCAATTGTCCTATATCATGATCACAGACAGGCAAATATCGACTCATTTTCAAGTGCAAAGATAACAGCTTTTAGAGTGTGTGGTCCTGGTCGGTGTATTTCTCCACGATGCACAGTGATGCAGCGGGCCTAAAAAACGGGACGAAAATTCCAAAAATGACTTTCTAGAACTGATATTAAATGTATGCGATGCGTTTGAGAATTGTTTGGAACCCGTAAAACCATAATTATTTTCTTCGTCTAGCGTACCACACTGGTTTCACAGGAGATGAAACCTGAAACTTATTCTGCCTCGCTAAATACGGGTATCTGGCCAGAAATAGTAGCGTGATCTAAAACGTTAATAGCAGGTGCTCACATCTCGCCATCCATAAAAACTCACACTACCGTAAAGCTTGGGATGTTTGCGACCTTCTGGTTACAAAAATACGGTTCTAGCTGCTCGGAAGAATGCAGTGAGTTTGTTTTAATAAACATATGTTTCGGCACTAAAATTTATAACATACATAATATTTCCTTAGGCTGGCAAAAAGGCACAGGCAGGATCATCTAGAAAATTATACCATGTCTTCTAGAAAGTGTCTTCTTTACATTGGCGGAATTTGTAGGTCGGCAACCGACGGCCGAAAACAGTTATGGAGTTTTAGTGAGCGGATGTTCTACCCGTTGTCGGCAGGGCGGTTGTGGCAATGCACGCGTGGCATTCACCAATCGACGCATCTTATTTCATTTTCCAATCAAATAACACATCTAAATTGGGGCAAGGGGGTAAAAAATCACAAAATATGCGTAACGTAATTGATGGACGGCCTCTAATTGAAGGAGGCAATAAAGTTGAGAAGGAGGAGGGTAAATTGAGACAACGAAAGCATGTTATTCAATAGTTATTAGGGCACAGCGAGATCAGGCCGTGAATAAGAAAATTGATATTTTAACTTCGGCTCACTTTCCTCCCCTTTGTAAAATGTTATTTTAAACCGTTTTTCCGTTAATCTTTGGCCTAAATCCCCTGTTACAACTCACTGTCATGCGTGTACAGCCGGTTACACAGTGATTGGTACGTATTAGTGTCAGTTCGTTTAAGAAATATCTTAAAAACGATTACTCTTCTCATATACGTTTCGTCTCTAGCAATGACTTTTGACCAGATCTTTAGGTTTTGGACCATGCAAACTGGATGAGACGTCAAATTGGAAAATTATGGACAACAAAACTTTGTTCGTCGATCCCGATGATTTTCTGTGTCTTTTCTCAATTACTTCCGAATTTTGGACCTTTTGTAGCATTTTGCACGTCAATACATGCATCCAGTTAAAACGCAGCAGGTGAGGCAACAATAGTGTCGGGAAGGACCATCACTTGATATATTTTTGCAAAAACGACCGCAGCCTAACACCTACCAATCAGTATCGAACCGGCTGTACATACCACTTCTCTTGAATTTTGAAAAAGTCACTTGTCGCACATTTTGTTGCGTTTGCCGGCTGTTAAGGTTTAACAGTGGTTATCTTCTGATGATGTTTTAATACCCGACGCTCCCCAAAATGTGCAATGCTAATAGATACGAGGTGAGAAAGCATTTTTCACTTTCAATGTTTGCCGGCTAACAACTGAGAAAATCCAATCATTAAATCAAATAATCAATCATATGAATTGTCTCCCTTACTATTACCTTTATTCAGCCTATTGCTTGGTCAGATTTGCGACTATGGAAATATTTCATAAAGCTACAGTCACTGTAAGAACCGTTACAAACCCTCGATAGCCTCTGCATAAAGTAGTGCACCCAATGGGTGCTAAGGTGTGCTCTGCTGCCTTCCTTATGGACCTGACCTCAAAATGGATGTCAGCTCTAGATTTCCCTGTACAAGAGCTTTCGAATGGTGTATAGAAACTCGATCTAACTCCTCTACAAGCCGAGTTACTCCCGGCTTTTGACAAGTTTGTTTTGAGAACCAACATTGCCTTACATCGGTTTAGAAACGACATCATAATTCGGTGACCTGACCTGACCTTGGATTGAAATTTCGTCAAGATGTACTAAATTGGTTCTGGTTTGCACTTGCCACGTGGCATTGCGCTAAACCGAGCCGTTTTTCTCCCATCGCGAAAAATTAAGGAGGGGGTAGAATCGACCCCCTGGCAAAAGGAGGGTTAAAAGGAAAAACAAAATTTGGTGTGCTTGATTGAGCCGCCTGATGGAGAGCTTCAAATTGAACCCAAAAACATTGTTCTATCATCATTAGTTATTGAGCTATGAATTTCGTCCCGTTTTTCAGGCCTCCTGCATCACTGTGCGATGACTTCTCCATAAACACACGTTTCTGGTGGTCCAATATATTTGTAAGCGGTCGTCAATCCGACAGTACCCTAAAACGGATAGATAATTATGAACCATACATTTGACAACATCGGCTGAGCGTACTACAGCCATTTAGACCCGCCTGATCAGCAGATATTATCCCCGAGCTTTTAAGGCAGGCATCAATCAGGGTAACACAAATTAAAATTGTGATATAATCATAAAAGCAACACTTCCCCTTCATGCTGCAGCCGAAGGTACGGACCAGCATGTGAAAAATCACAGGATACCGACTCATTCACAGGCGAGACCGCAAATGTGCGATAGACCAGGGAAGCATAGCACGCTTCCCGCGCTGAGGCAAAGCAAACATAACACCAACACAATTGCAGGGTCTAGGAACACACAGGCACAAAGTGTATTGCTGAGAAATCGCTATCCAGTCCGCCCGGTGATGCGACTTGTGACTACAGCGCGCCAGCCCGGAGGCAGATGCCGTTTGGTCGGGTTCAACACAATCTGTTTCCGAAAGCGCCGGCGGCATGAAAAAGGATAAAAACGCTTGCCCGTTTTGTAAGCATCTAATGTCTGTGTCCCGAACAACATACATCTAACGGGGGAAAATAGCAAATACGATCCTACAACCCGAGAGAGCATGCAACAGAGCGTTCCCGGAGTTCGCGGTAGCATGCAGCAGAAAACGAGGATACGAACAAAGCCCCAGATACACAACCGATTGCGATCCGTCCCTCAGTGAAGCGATCGAAACGTAGCCGACACTGCGACTGGACCCGGACTCAGCCCGGACAGCTGTTACAGTGCCAAATGGGGGGTTACATGAGGCTGCTCACCAAAAATGAGACAGACCGGGACGAATATCAGCGGTCTTACCGTTCAGTCGCAAACTTCCAACATCAGTGTTCGGATTCGTGAAGATTCATGGCGGTTCGTTTGGAACATTTGTGACTGATGTCTAGTTTAGTTTATTACGATCACCACCAACAAGTATCAATACCCATCAACTGGTGAAGTCGAGGAGTTAAAACAAATGTCTCTCTAATGGCAGCATCGGACGAGTTTTGTGGCGGTCAAATGCGCTTTACATGCACCGGTAAGAAGAGGTGTCCGGCCCTATTTCCGAGGTCCTGTTCCTCTTCTGATCACCGAGTCGCAAAACCTAAGTTATGGTGCTCACAACCGGTTCAGAACTACTAAATTTCTACAGCTTAGCCTCAGAGCCTGCATCCCGAAAGGTACCAGGGCCGTGACTGTTGGTCACCATCCTACAAAAACGTCACTGGGTGGGACCTTGGAACTACCAACGTGCTCACAAAATACTGATGGCTTGGCTCTAACCACTCTCACCAAAATTTCACTGGTGGGCGGGCCGATTAAGGTACTGGGAACGCTTTGAGATTCAAACTGCCATATCTTGACGCTCCATTTTCATAATATTTCTGGGACACCTCCCCGTTTCTTGGTTTGCATAAGAACCCATTGAGAGGGACAATGACTGCTAGAAAAGGCACACAAGCCCCCAACAAATGCCACACATATCTGAGGTTTTTTAGCCAGAACACCGGTCCCTGGTGGAGAAAGGTCTGGAAAGCTGGGGGACTGTTGTGAGGGGTTAGATACCAAAACTGGTTCCCAGTTTGTCGACTAAAATGCTCTGGCCGAATTGCTGGTGGAAAACACAGCTAGTTGCATCCGCTTGATGAAGATTAAGCGGACTATGCCTTAATTATCCTGAAAATTGGCCCCAGTACTCCGAAGGAGGATACAGCTTCCATTGCTGCCTTTATAATTAAATGCAACGAAGACTAAGAGTCCACGCAAGACTTATCTATGTGGCAGGCTAAAATGTAAGTTCTAGCATTATGCAAGATCTAGCATACCAGGTCTTGGTAGCCGGGGAAGCTCATCGCTTTGAGCAAAGTCGAGGGGAGAGGTAATTTCATTTCCACGGTAGTATAGATAACAACTTTAAATAGCACTCTTTCCGTGGATTTGAAAATACTTCAGAACCGAGGGTATACGCAAGGATGGATAGGCCGAGGATGTTTGCGGAGACGAAACAGCCAATAAAAAAATTAAAGAGACACCATACTTGAAGACGAAAATCGGTACATACATTACGATTCCACACTTAGGAAAGCAGGCGCTTCGACAGATTAGTTTTGGGGGAGGGTTGGCTATCCCCTTGAGGCCCAAAATCCCTCCCATTTCCTACATCCTCGGCCTACACTTTTGCAGTGAATGTCATTTAATAACTATATTCAAACAAAATTCGTACACATATTTGAAACAAAACTGCAGACACCCAAGGAACCCCTGATGTTTTACAAGGAAATAGATATCCCAGCAAAGCTTAGCAAATCAAGTCAAGGCATCAAAGCAGTGGCGATCTGCCGAATCACCGTGACTCTGCCCAATCGTTATGACTAATTTGAATTGTGCCCCATTCTCCCCATTTGCCTCTATTGACTGGAAGGGGATGCGGCTCTTGAATCAGGACTGAAGGGGAAGAATCACACATGGCTGCTAGGCGCCTGAGTCTTAACTACCATCTCCACTCTCTTTGAGTGAATGCTTTTGAGTCGGCTACCCGCTACTTTTGGGTGACAGAAACCACTACCGAGGCTGTCATTTGGAGAGTCCGCAAGTAGGGAGGTAGCGGACTTAAGTAGCAGACTGCCCAGCTCTGTTCGGGTATCTCAAAAATCACTTTTCATGAAGCAACAGCGTTTCATGCGCGTGTCTCTTTTTAAACGCACGTCTCTCACGTATTCCCTTCCCTATCCCTGTTATGACAATGACCGCGTGCACCTGCCCGTCCATACCTAAATTCCTCGCGGGACCGGAGTCCCCCTCCCTCCTCCTCCCCCAAACACAGCCTATTTCTCCGCAAATGGCGAGTCCTGAGGCAATTGAAATTTTAAACCAGGGCATTTGAGTATGTTTATCCCCAGGTTATCAAGTTCACATCCCATTATATAGGCGCGCCACTTTCTTTGAATGAAAAGGTAAGAAATTCCCGTAAGCTATCCTTATATCATTACTAATTTTCTGGCTATAAATAAGACTTCTAGCAAAAGAAAAGTACCCAGTAGTGTTACGGCGCCTCGCGACTGAACCACAGAGCACGCTTTCAGCACAACCCCACGTCAGGTGAAGTCTCCGCAGCGATGCCTGACTACCCGTCCTTGGTGACAACCCCGCTGGAACGCAGCACTGCGCAGTGCTACTTGTCGCTGCAGAGCCACTCCTCGATGCTCTGCTGCGGCTCGGCCGCTGCGGGCTCTGCTGCGGGGGCTGCTGCGGGCTCTGCTGCAGGGGGCTGCTGCGGCAGTGTCGGTCTGGCTGGTCGCCGCCGTCGACAGAAGCCGCAGCAGACTCTGGCCCTGCCGGCGCACCGCAGGAGCGTCGCCGTCGTCTCTGCAGCGCAGACTGGGCGTCTCGCAGGTCAGCAGCGTCTGCAGCACGCGCAGAAAGTCCGGAATCCCGCCGGCCGAGGCCATGCGCGGGAACATGGCCTGCAGGAAGTCCTGCAGCACGCCCAGCTTGTTCATGCAGAGTGTGACGCAGCAGGGCTCGGCGGCCGACCGACCGAGCAGCAGACTGTCGTGGGAGCAGCGGCCGGTGCTGCCGGTGCTGGGGCAGGCCGGCCGGCTCGGAGTCGTGGTGCAGCAGTGCTCCGACGCCGCCGGCGCACAGGAGCCGCAGTCGCTGCCGCCAGCAGACGCCGGCTCACGGACGCCTTCGCCGGAGGCGTCGGCGGTCTGGCAGGCAGCATCGGCACGGGGCCGCTCGCGTTTACCGGTGCCAGGGCCACCATCCCCGGTGGCCAGAGCGCGCAGCAGAGTCACAGAGGCCGGCGGGCTGCCGGGCCGCGCCGCTGTCGTCCCCCGACCGCCGGGAGACGGGATGAAGAGCGTGAAGGGCGCCGTCACCGGCTCCTCCACCGCCAGAGACAGAGGCTGCAGCACCGCTGCCCCGGGCTCCGCCAGCTGCGGCGCCGCACCTCGACTCCGCCAGCTGCGGCGCCGACGAGCCCGGCTCCGGCTCCGTCTGCTGAAGTACAGACACGCAGGGCTGTGGCTCCGGCTCCGGCTCCGGCAGCGGCGGTGGCTCGTCCACCGTGTCGCTGTGGGCGTCGTCGGCAGGTCCAGCCACGCTGACGATCACCGGGGTGCTCCATCCGGCTGATGGTCGCCCCTCCGGAGGATCCGGCTCCGGATCTGGCGCCGCCGCCGCGCCGCCCGGAGCCGCCATGTTCTGCGGTGACAGAGCGAGTCGTACCGTCCAAATACAGAAATCGTGTATTGTAAACAAATCAGGGTGCGATAACCCAGTACAAGTTTAGATGGCTCAGAATCCTACAGCGCTGTGGTTAGACCCTAGACAAACATACAAAAGCAGAATCGTCCATGGGTCAGAGACGAACTTCCCCGACCCGCTACTAAGCAGTCTCCAAAGCGGAGCGCTAGCCTGGTCGTGTCGCTACACATGGATGCAGCCTGTCTTCCCGGAGGTGGCACCGCACGTAGTCACGGCGTACTCGCCTAGTAGTATTATTGCGCCTAGATATGGCGAACCAGCCTGGTAATGTAGCTGCACGTGGGTGCCGCGTGCTCACCTGGTGGTGTCGCTGCACGTGGGTGCCGCGTGCTCACCTGGTGGTGTCGCTGCACGTGGTGCCGCGTGCTCACCTGGTGGTGTCGCTGCACGTGGGTGCCGCGTGCTCACCTGGTGGTGTCGCTGCACGTGGATGCCGCGTGCTCACCGGGTGGTGTCGCTGCACGTGGGTGCCGCGTGCTCACCTGGTGGTGTCGCTGCACGTGGATGCGGAGCGCGGCGTTGGAGCGGAAGCGGCGCTGACAGTCGGCCCACTGACAGGCATGCGGCCGGTGCTGCTGGTGGGTGTTCTCGTGCGAGCGCAGCTGGTGGGCCAGAGCGAAGCGCCGCTCACAGCCGGGCCTCTCGCACCTGTCGGTCTCGCAGTATCAAAGCCTGCGCCTGTGACAACAGCATCCGTGCTCTCCTTCTCAGCAGATCCCTCCACACACACTGTGTGACGCTGAATAGGTTAAAACTTCAAAAAGCGATCGTAGAACGTTTACAGTACGTGGCCGCGGCGTGGTGTAAGCGTTTGTGTTGTCTAGCTTTGGGAGACAAGTAAGGGAATATATTCATCATAGTATTTTACGCTGCTAGTACAGCCTGTGACGACATCTCGCGTCAGAATGATCACCTATGCAGAACGATCTCGACATGCCTCGCACGGTATTGCTGGAGGCAGTGGAAGCTCATCAAGTCTGGAATGGCCCGGGGGCCCCCAATACATTCACCTTTCCGGTCCTTGAGAGACCAGATGTATACCGACCCATTGAACAGGCGTGCCGTACCACGTAAAAAAGGAGAGAAAGCAAAATTGTGGGGAAGAAAATGCAAAAAAGGACGAAAAAGAGGAAGAGAGCAGAAAGAGACTCGATACAGGAGAGGGAAAGTGAAAAAGATCCAAAGTGAGAAAGTATGACAGAGTAAGAGTCATGGTGAGAACGAGATGAGGGGGCACACACTTGTATGGTTTTTCTCCGGTGTGCACCCGACTGTGCTTCTTCAGATCGGAGAGCGTGGTGAAGAACTTGACGCAGTCGTCCTCCGAGCAGTTGAACGTGGTGCCGTCGTGAATGCGCTTGTGCGAGTTCAACCTGAGAAGGGTAAATGTTGCTGCAGAGTTATGCGCACGTGCAGCATGCGTAAAACAGGTTCCAGAAAATATAACCAAATGCCCGTAGCAAAGGCTGCAAAGGCTGCTTTCATACCAGAAATAACAGTGGTTCCATCCACACGCGGCATAGTCCCTTGTCAACGTTCCGAATCTACATAAGTACACCTTTATAAGAAGTAACCATTTCTAGAAAATTTGAACTTATTACTTGCAGCTTTTCTGGCAATATGCACCTTGCCAAAAAGATGCACTGAACATGTTTTCTAGGTTCAACAGCTTTGTTTTCTATGATCACCAACGTCGAAAAGCCACCTTCACGGAGATACGTTGACGGAAACAGCGTCAGGTTTGTTGGTTGGTGGCATCAGCTTTGTTAGGGATGGCGCTAAACGACTGGGAATTGCTTGAAATCTTGCAAAATTAGGTTCATAGCATCATGCCTTCCAGCTGAATAATTCTGCCCTTGGGACAAAGTCTCTCATTATTCAATATATATACATTCAGTCTGGGAGCGTATGTTGAAGGAAAGGTGCCATGAATCTGTCCGTCTTGTATCTATGGGGATGTATCAAGGCTGTCTCAGCTTCTCCGTGATTGAACTTCGCATGCCTTCGTGGCCCCCACAACATGACCCTGCGACACCAAATGAGATCATCACCCGCCGCTCAGGAACCACTGACATCAATCGACAACATGATACCAATAAATCCGAAAAATCAAACACAAACATCGAAAACAGATACTCACTGTTCAAACTTGTTCATTTCGACATGCCGCGAAGAATTCTTAAGTCCACTCGAATCATATTGGCATCGCAACGACACTAAAAACACCACCTACCCAGGTCATATTTCATACATCAGACATAAAACAACGACAACCGCATACGCCAGCCGAACACCCGCTTTAAAAATCACCCATCACAGTTGGTACCTGTCGTCCACACCTTCTGGAAACGAAAAGCGCGTTAGCAGAGGTGCCCCCGTCACCAGCGAGCCCCCGCGAGCGAGCTGCGCGCTCCTGCGGGTGAGCTGACCTGTAGAGGGTGCGGAAGGTGGCGTCGCAGCCGCTGATGGTGCAGTTGTAGGGTCGCTGTCGCGAGTGCACCCGCAGGTGTACTTTCAGCCGGTAGGATGTCATAAACATCTTGCCGCAACTCGCCTCCGAGCACACAAAGTTGTACTCGCCTGTGAAACGTGCGTGTAAGGCTACGCGGGGCAGACAGACAAGGGTCTCAACCACGCATGGTTATACTTTGACAAATTAATCCACCGACCAGCCCTGCCTGATTTTGTAAGGGATTAAACATCTCTTTAAAGGGAATGTGGCACCTTGGTCGAATCCTGAAATTTAGTGTAATTAGGCGTACTTTTAACCGAAAATAATGAAACCACTCATGATTTCTCTGAAAAATGTACAAAAAGCACAATATTTTTATTTTTAAATACACCTCTAGGAAAAGAAA
Organism: Lepas anatifera; assembly: GCA_034440635.1. Taxonomy (NCBI): domain Eukaryota; kingdom Metazoa; phylum Arthropoda; class Thecostraca; family Lepadidae; genus Lepas; species Lepas anatifera. The sequence continues at coordinate 483,474 of JAOTON010000128.1, read as the reverse complement.
TAAATATATTTCTGTGGATGATGTCATGATCTGGCAACCACTACCATACTCAAAACGCTTCAAGGGCTTCGATTGGCTGATGCTCACCGTGGCGTCAGCATATGTCGTCAGACCAGCAGCTCACAACAATGGCCGCCTGGCGAGAGGTACATGAGAGGTACATTTCGGGTAGGTTTTAGCTTTTTTCTACGGAAATATCGAGTTCCAAGACAAATTATATATAGAGTACCGCGTTTTCCGACTTGCTTTCTATCTCAGTTAAAATCACGTTATAAAGGTGCCACATTCCCTTTGGAATACCAACACACGTATGCATGTATTCACATCAGCAGGACTTTCCGCACAGTGGGTTATTCTTAGACCTTTGTCAAAAACATAGTCAAAAGTCAGTGCTCCAGCACATCGTCACGAATTGAACACAAGAACTACAAGCCCGAACATTATGAGAATTACTAAATTAAAATAGAAATGTAAAATATGATACTATGTATCTACGAGCACTTAATTCATCCGATGACCCCGCACAGCGCGCCTGATATTCTTTTTGAAGACACAATAGTTTGTTGCCCGAGGATTTCCAAAAAGTACACAAATAGTGTTGTAAAGCGATGAGACGCGATAAACAAAGCTACGTTTTCCATAATCAGCCCCGGTGCACCGCTCCAGCTGTCAACAACTGCTTCCACAAGTCGACCCTATCCGCTCCCCCGACCCAGAGCCAGCCGCCCGGGCTCGCACTGACCGGCGTGCTGTTTGAGGTGGGTGGCCAGGTTGCCGCGCGTGCTGTAGGAGCGCGAGCAGCCCTCGTAGGTGCAGTGCAGCCGCTTGACCTCAGTGCGGTTGGTGTCTGGGTTGCGTGACGTCACCGTCATAGTGGCGTGGCTGGGGTCGGACGGCATCGACTGGGAGGTGCCCGGGTGCACGGCAATGTGCACCTTGTCGTTCTGCACCGTGTGGTGCACGTACCTGGTGCGCGCGTACCCCGTCAATGGCGGCCGCGTAGATAAGGGACTGGCTATCTACATTGGCTGAGCTGAATCGGGCCCAGGTAGAAGTTATCAACTGTAACTTCTATAAAAAGGCAGATAGATTGATCTCGAAACGACACATAAAAGACACAGGTGGTATCAAACACTGCAGGAGAACAAAATGGATTAATCCAAGAACAAACAACAAGGAGAACGTTATCAATTCAAGGTATCCGGCACACAATTACTTACGGCTACGTTTCAATTGAACAACGGAAACAAATAAAACGGTGCTGCGACTTGGACATAGTATATACCACATACCCCATCGAGCCATTGATGTTCGCTGAATTCTCTTCGCCCTTAATACTGAGGGCATTCTGTTCATTATCATCGGAGGGGTCCAGAACTAAAAGGCTCGTGTCGTCTTCAGCACTCATCCCAGACAGTACTTCATGCGAAATACAGCCTGAAAAAGTACAAAAGATTCAACTACCGGCGCCACGGCCCAGTTGCTGCAAACGCAACAGTTCAGTATAGGCCAGTATTCAAATGTGGAAATGTGGGAGACGAGGCACATCAGCCATGTGTAAAATCAGCACAAACCATGTAAAAACGTGTCAAGCTACATCACAACGAGAATGCCCGTGCCAGATATTCGGTGATAGTCGTGATTTGCGGACAGGGGAAGGGACGGAGGAGTCGGTCGCTCCCTCAGACCCGTGTTAACGCCCCTGGTTCACGTTGCTGCTGGTTCTTCCTCCGGCCTACAAGAGGCGAAGTCGAGCGACTCTGGAGAGATTTGGCTGCAGTGGTCCGAGCCGCACATCTCGCTAGGGCGTTCATAATGATCTAACAAATACTCAAAGTTATAGCACAGGTGGAGAAAGGCTTCATACCTCGCTCTGCCATCATCAGCAAGGGCTATTCAAACCGGTGACGAACCAAACTCCTTGTTCAAACAACTTACAACAAAAATTAGCCAAATAGCCTGGTTATAATGGCAGCATCGTCCCTGGCACGACACAGCTAGGGCTAAAGTCATTGCCCACATCAGCTTTTTCTGTCACCGCAGATTTAGTTCTATTTGTAAATCTCAAGGAGATTTCCGTCTTGTCAAACTTTCACGTTATACGATATCATTTGTTGTAACAGTTGTCTACAACAAACGGAAATTAGCTATTTAAAACTGTAGAATTCCAGCAGCTTCCCTAGATTATAGGAATCAATAAAGCTGACTTTTTCAATACATGAATTATTATTCTGTTGTCGTTCAAGTATCTGTATCTGTTCTGTTGTCCACACAACGAAACATGGAGCAGAGTGTATCAGCATATTTATAAGGATTGGAGTGTAACACTGTATTTCTGGTTAATATTTATAGGAACCACTGTAATAATGGTTTTAGGAACCACTGTAGAGTGGTTGCTTTGGTGCAGCCCAGTCAGGCTCTTTTTGGCAAGACAAAATGACAGATACACAATTAAATGTTTGGATTGAAGTGTAGCAATCTTTCTCAGAGTGATTCTGGTCTGACCAATTACTCGTATTGAATTAATGCCAGTGAAAACCCCTACTGGCATTTATCTACCAAGTGCCATGCCGTTGCACCATGAAATTTGAAATTAGCTGATATAAATATTGGCAAAACCATAACTGACAGTAAATTAATTTACCTTTGAGGGGGAGGGGGATTAATGACATGCCAACTGCTCAGGTCATATGGCGTCGGAGGGAGAAGAGGAATGCTAGGCTTGAGTTAGGTCAGGGTGCCAAATCCTGCCTCTGGGCGGTCTCCACCCCATGACAACCTGCAGATAATTGTCATAAGGTGAGCCGAGCGCACAGGCTAATTGACTGTGCCACCCAGGACCCTTAACTCTTGCTCTTAAAGCCACAAACTTCAAACACGGTCACTCTGAAATACCAAATATCCAGCTGTCTTGAAAAACTTGCAGTTAAGACGTAAATTTTCGGACAGTAAGATTAAAATCATTTTGAGACTAAAAGAAAATATTATGTGAAAAAAACATTGCATCTCTCAAGGTGAACACATGTGCTGCCTCAGTTGCTGTGTGGTCAGTGAACCTTGTTCCTTGCTTTTCTCGTGTCTTTTTTCGCTGCTCTCTTCCTTCCGATCTGTCAAGCTATCTTTATGTTAAAAATTAACAAAAAAGTTGATGATGATGATGAAGATGAAATATTCCATTTCCACACATGGCAATCTGTCTGTTGCCCATCCCAATGCCTGTGGGTACAGCCCCCTGCAATTGAATCTGTACACACTAGGCTCGGCAGTTTTGGGCTAAATTCTGGACAACTATTACTTCCTCGGCCACTATTAAATATACAGCATGTGTGTCTTGCCCGTGGCTTTCGATATTGTCCCAAAAACTGGAGTCCAGATTCATAGTTTGAAAATAATTTTCAGAAAACGTTTTTGATCGCTGTCTCGTGACAATTTAGTTTTTCGTTTGTAATTTTTAAAATATGTGACTGCTGAGTATAAATGGGCACGTAACTGATAGCTGGGAGCAAAACACACAAGCTGTATGTTTAATCACGATTCTGCAAACAGTAGTTCGCTCACACTATAACCAAAACTTCTGAGCCTAGTGTGTACAGATTCAATTGCAGGGGGCTGTACATGTTGATATGAACTTGAACTTGAAGTTGTCGGTTTTAGGACACCCATAGGGGCCAGTCTGCAGAACGTGGCAGATTTCGACGAGATCTCGTTGGGGCAGCCTCGGGGCAGACCTACAGATTTGGGGCAGCTTTTGGTCGAGCTTGGGGCAGAGGGGGGCTCTTGGGGCAGGAACTAGTACTAGGGGCAGCAGTCTGTCCGGGTAATCACCGAGGGAATAAAGAAATAATTAAAAGAAACGACAATCATTTGTTAAACTTGCGTTGGAAAAGCTAATTTCTCTCAAAAGCGTCATGTTTGTCATCGAGCGAAGTATGGTTTAAAAGATACCCGATAAAGGAAATTTCTAATTGACGTGAGGCTCCTGGAAGTGAATAAGAAAATCAGGCAATGGGCGCCTCTCAAAATCTAAATTTAGAATTATTTTCTAAATTTGTAATCTAAACTTAATTTAAGTTACATTAACCCTCGCCCTACCGGGGTATCGATGGCCCACCCCTAAGGTTTTTCGGGATAGCAGAAAAACGATGAGACGCAGCACCAGAGTTGAGGGCTCTATCTTTCACCCCATCATTTTCTCACCATCCCTGAAATTTTTACCCCGGGTCACCGGTCAGGTCACCAGGCGAGGTCATACAAGGTCACCTAACTTCAACTTTTTAGCTCTATAAGAGCTACATCTTTTAAATCGATCAATTTGAAACTTGCTACACGTCATGAACCCTCCAGGGTCTAAAAGGTGCATATCCGGGACTTTTCGATTTCGTGACCTGAGGTCAGGTCACGAGGCGACCTCTCCCATTGAAAAAGCATGGGGAAAGCTGTCTTATGATCTAAAAGTCACAAAAATGATTGAAAATGCTCAGACTGCTCAGAACAGCGTTTTCGGACACCCTTTCACGGATCTCAGGGGTCATATTTGCCATTTGATCTCTCCAAAGTCACCAGGGGTCAAAAACAGTATTTTGACAATAACTTTTGACATAATTAAGCCAGAGCACTGAATCAAACATCATCGTGTATGTCTTGTCATTGACTTTCATTTGATATACAGCAAGGTCTCTTTCTGACCTATCGTGACCTCAGGTCATATTAGGTCACGAGGTGACCTTTGAAGGTCAAACCACTGGCGGGAGGTCATGACGTTCCACATTGCGGAAAAACGTCTGGCATTTTTCTATCAAATGTACTTTACCAGATCTCAATAGCTCTAATGGCATAAGAGTTATGTCCAGTTTTCTTAAGCATTGCATATTTGAGCGAAATAGCCTAGCATGAACTAACTTGACCTCTGGGGGTCAAACCATTGACCTGAGCGCTTTAACATGTGAAGTAGTTTCCTACTGAATTCACGCAAGCTTTCTAATGCACTTTGCAGATTTACGCTAACCCCCATATTTTCGGAGTTGAGGGGGACCATGATGGCCGGTGGGGTAAGATGGCCCGACCCCAGTGGGGCGCAGGTTAAATTATCTTAGAATTCAAATACATTTCCGTGTGCAGTTTTTGCATTTCCTCTGCTATGTTTTCATCGCCAAATGCTGGCAAACCATGCAGCCCCTCAAGAACGAATGCCGGTCCATGATGTGACATCACTCGGGAGTAAGGAGATCTTTGTTCGCTTGGGTCTTGGAAAATATTCCAAGTTTGTGATGCTTTCATGCAAATGTGAGAAAACAAAAAAGGAAAAAATGTTTTTGTTGTGCACAAAAATATTCCATTTGAATATAGTTGTCAATTGAAATATTTTCAAAATTGTCGATTGATATGGTTTGAAAGCAGGGGCAAATGACGTCACTAGGGGAAAAGACTGCTCGTAAATATACCTTTGAACAAAGGTATTGTTGAAATTATACATCATGACTGCAAGATAGCTACTGTATGTGAGTTTCTATTGCTTTGGTACGTGGAGGGTCGTGAGTATGTTGTCATCGTCGGGTCGGATGCACAGCTTTATTTTATTTCTGGGTGTTCTGTTTAAAATGGAGTAGATAAAACTTGTATCTGTAAAAAATCCCCCCCCCTGTTGGAGGAATCTGCCCCAGCAACCAAGTTTCTGCCCCAATTGGGGCAGACTTTCGGCTGCCCCAAGCGCCTCGTCAAGTCGCCTAACACATTCTGCAAACTGGCATAGGGGCCTGTGGAGACCAGTCTTAATAAAGTCTGCTGTGGGAATTCCAAAGCTTAGTCTGTGTCAGGATCACAAATCTGTGTGTCAACCAATGAGTGTCCGGTCTAGTTTTGAAAACATTGGTGGATTGAGCAAAGATGGCAGATGCAGGCAGGCGATTCCAGTTGTTGATACTTTTTTTACCTGTGTTATGAATACATGTATGGACTGACTCATACCTCAAAGGCATTTCGACAGACCTGAGGCACCAGCAGTGCACTGCTGTGTCTGCACTGCAATGGGTTTCACAACTTGAAAGGGTGACCTCTGGTACTATCACTGTTGTCACGCTTAAAGGAAATGCTGGGGTTGAGATCAACATGGGAGTGCATGATTTGGATAACAACCATCATGCCCCGCATTTGCACCAGGCCATTTTTTAACATGTTAACTGGGGGCTATTTGCCCCCCCAGTCGGCCAAATGCCCCCCCCAGTCGGCCGAAATGCCCCCCCAGTGCCCGGAAATTGGCCCCCCAGTGAAATAGACAGACGACTTAAAATTGACCAAATACAGACTCACCTAACGAAAATAAGACAGAACACTACCCGATAATTCTAACTTTGTTCTATTTCTGGTCCCAAATTGGCAATCCGCAAATATTTTGTAAGAATATTTCCACCCGTGGCTGTCTACTCTATCGTGCGAAGACGAAACAAAGCGTGTAGTTACGGGAAATCCCGACAAAGCAGCCCCAGCATCAACTAATCACAACACTGAAGAAGAACACTGGCCTACGGCCAATCAAACATCCCGTTCCATCCGACCGGAAGCCCACATCCCAGCCAGTACCGTGACATTGCATGATGCTCTCATTTCACACGCAGTCAGATGTCAGCGCTAAGAGCTCGTTCGTGGATTAGACGGGACACGGTGTAGTCAAAGTGCGTAAGACTGGTTGCCGGTGTGGCGGTGTGCTGTGCTTAGCCTTTTATTTATTATTGTGGTGATAGCATACACAAGCGTCGCCACCGGCAAAAACGTGAGGGACCGGCCAAACTTCAAACTGATGCTGACAGAAAACTTTCCACGTTAGTACCAAAAACTTTCCGAATTTGGCCTCCTTGTTGCCTTCCGCAGCGACTGGTTATACACATTTCCGGTTTACTCCCATTTTGACCAGGGCATTTTTTAAGGAAACCTCAGTGGGGGGGCATTTCGTGTGCTGGCCATTATAGTGCCTTTAGGGATCAAGACCCCATTTTGAGGGGGTTTAACAAAAATGTAGACGCGTTAGTGTTAAAAAAATGTTTCTCAATTTTTGTGCTATTCCATGTCTAGAGATTATATATGCTAGCCAGGGCTGCCAGGTTTTTTTCGGCGGAAACGGTCAAATCGAATTAGAAAAAGGGCCAAAAAGGGGAAAAAGTTTATTTTTTTCTAAAATAGCCAAATAAGAATCACAAAAGCCAGGTTTGAGGCTAAGACCCCTAGCGGAAGTCATAAACCCACAGAAAAAGCGACTTGGATCAATTTTTAACACGCGCATTGACGGGGGGCAGGTAACCGCCCCCATGTTTTTTTAAATATGTTAAAAATGTCGGTGCGTAGCGCCACCATACTTGGCATACTTTTTCTCTGATCATTTTTACAACTGCTGTCAAAATTTTAAGGTTAGGTCATGTCAGGTCAGGTTACCAGTACAGGTCAAGTGACCTGATCTCAAAAAAAGTTTAAGATAGCATACGTCAGAACAAGGTGAACTTATCCTATTAAAACTCATATCACATAATGGGCCCACCGAGTTCTCTAAGATGCGTTGCGGTATTTTTGATATCGATGACCTAAGGTTAGGTACGAGCCATGACCTCTCCATTGGAAATGCATGGGAAAAATAGTTTCAAGTGAATAACTTAGCAATCGTTAAAGATAGGGCGTTTATTTTGATTTCATTAGATTTGCCTTGTCATTGTGGTTCTAGTGATATGAATTTTGCCTAATTCGACCTTGATTTAACCTCAGGTCAGGTCAAATCCTTGTTTTGACATAGCTAGGCCATATGATATATCATTCGATTCCACTTGCTGCGAGGTTTCATTTGTTTAAAATGTTTTGCTCCATCATTACTTGTTCAGATGTAATGACCGAAAACCTTCATTTCCATGTTATCCCTATGATGGCATGTTTTGACGTCTGGTGACCTTAAATGTGACCCGACAAAAATGGTTCAAATATTTTCGATAGAGAAGTATATGGGCTACCCAACGCCGTTTATCGTTTTTCCCTATCTAGCGTGGTTCTCGAGATCTTCGGGGGGCTGGTTACACGCCCCCCGTCGAAGTGAAGGTGGCTCAGACCTCCGTCAATGCGCGTGTTAAAACTAATTGTTGACAGTTTGATATCGACTTGACACAATATCTTTGATCGAATGATATATATAGCACACTACCCATCTAATAGGAAGCTAGGGGTGCCACCCCAACCCCATGTGGCCATCGAATGATTATATCCCCATAACCAGAAGATTTTTAGCATCATTAATCACCCCCCCTCCCTCCCAATTTTTTACTAACAATTTCCTGATCTCAGTCAAAATGGGAGTAAACCGGAAATTTGTATAGCCAGCCGCTGCGGAAGGCAACATCATCATCATCATCATCTTTTTTGTTTCATTTTACATATTGATAGGGAACAGAAGTAGGGGAACAGAACAGCAAAAGAAGACATGAGCAGAGCAAAGCAATAAGGAGCAACAAAAGGAAGACATAGGTATACAGCATCGAACAAAAGGAAGCAGGCGACCACGTAGTTAGCTTATTGCAGATGATCAACATAGGTAGAAAAAGAAAACAAACTGCCAACAAAGAAGCAACACTCATAGAAACAACAAAAAGGCAAAGGAAAAAACAAAAACACAATAAAAAACAAAGACTGACAGAACATAACAAAAACGAGAAGAGCCGATACAAAAACAAACGAAACAGAACAAATGAACTGAGCAGAAAATATAATGCCAAAACACACTTGCAAGCAAGTGAAAGTTAAGAGCAAACAAAGCAGACAGGAACAAATACAAATCAAATTATTAATAGATAAGTACAGTAGATAAGTAGTGGACCCACATATGTTGAGTTGTTTAGTCTAACAAAACCATTACTAAGTGAAATTAAGCAGGAACAAACATAAGCAAATATAGACAGGCACTTCAGTGGTAAAGGAAACTATCGCAACTCAAAGAACATATAATCCAAGCATGCGATCAGTGATAAGCGAAATTATTAGCCTAATGTAATCAAACCAAAGACAATACAAATACAAAACAAAACAAAACAAAACATAACGAAACAAGGAGAATACACATCTCAGCAAGTAAGCAGAAAAAATAAGTGTTCGGTGAGATCAAGAATAAGACACTAATCGAATCAGACCAACGAACAGAACAAAAAACAAAAAACTGCAAACAGAAGAGAACAAAAAAGATACGCGCTGAAAGACAAAACGAGCCCGCAAAACAACTGGTTGCGGTCCATAAACATTATGAAAAGCTTCGCAGACACACCAAAAGGTTTAACAAGGAGCCCAAATTCGAAAAGTGTTTGGTACTAACGTGGAAAGTTTTCTGTCAGCATCAGCTTGAAGTTTGGCTGGCCCACTCACTTTTTGTCAGTGGCGACCCTTATTTATGCAGCACAATAATAAATAACTTCATACCACTACACCAGCAACCAGTCTTACGCACTTTGACTGCACAGTGTCCCGTCTAATCCACGAACGAGCTCTTAGCGCTGACAACTGACTGCATGTGAAATGAGAGCATCATGCAATGTCACGGTACTGGCTCGGATGTGGGCTTCGGGTCGGATAGAACAGAATGTTTGATTGGTTGTAGGCCAGCGCTCATCTCTAGTGTTGTTATTAGTTGATGCTGAGGCTGCTTTGCCGGGATTTCCTGTAACTACGCGCTTTGTTTCGTCTTTGCAGGATGAAGTATACAGCCACAGGTGAACACAATTTTTGAGATTGCCTATTCGGAACCAGAAATAGAACAAAGTTATAATTATAGAGTAGTACTACGACTTATTTTCGTTAGGCGAGTCTGCATTTGGTCAATTTTAAGTCATCTGTCTATTTCACTGGGGGGGCAATTTCCGGGCACCTGGGGGGCATTTCGGCCGACTGGGGGCAAATGCCCCCCAGTTGACATGTTAAAAAATGGCCTGATTTTGACTGAGCTCAGGAAATTGTTGGTCAAAAAGTGTGGGGGATGATTAATGATCCCAAAAAATCTTCTAGTTATGTGATAAAATCATTTGATGGCCACATGGGGTTGGAAGGGCACCCCTGGCTTCCTTTTAGATGAGTAGTGTGCTAAAAATATTGCATCAAGTCAATATCAAACTGTCAACAATTAGTTCTAAACAGTGATACAAGTCGCTTTTTCTGTGGTTTTATGACGACCGCTAGAGGTCGTTTTAGCCTAAAATCTGGCTTTTGTGGTGTTTATTTGGCTATTTTAGTGGAAATAAAATTTTGTCCTTCTTTGGCCCTTATTCTAACTCGGTTTGACCTTTTCCGCTGAAAAAACCTGGCAGCCGTGGGCAGCATCTATAATCTCTAAGACTTTGAGTAACTAAAAAATTAAGAAACATTTTTTAACACTAACATGTCTAAGTTTTATTAATCTCCCTCAAAATGGGGTCTTGACCCCTTCAAAACACTTTAATGGCCAACACAAGAAATGCCCCCCCACTGACTTTTCCTTAAAAATGCCCTGACTTGCACCTATAGTTAAGTGATGGCATGCTGAGCTCCGCAAGGATGTGTAGGTATTTTTGTTTAGGTTTTCTAGAGTTATTGTGACGACGAATAAATGTGTGTAGGTATGGCTCCAAATGTGACCCAGACCGACCGGTAGCCCTTATACAAATTTTCATTGATGGACCCCCAGGTGTCAGTTACGTATTCCCAGCCCCTGAAGACACACGCTATTCCTTCTCCTTCTACCCTCTCTGTTGCAGCAGTGTCTCAGGGTATTTACACAGCGCTCTTTCGCACCAAAATTGCAAAAGTGTCTCTATAGCTTTGCCAAAATTGTATATTTTGATTTGGTCTTTGTGCTTTATCTTAGGATTCCCCAGCTCCTCAGTATTTCACCTATTTTTCTATCGCGTTTTCATATTAATCTTGTGGTAAATGTACGCCGAGGGATTGCACAATTCCTTATTGACCGGCTATTATGACCATTTATGACGCAAAATATCAGCTATTGGATTGTAAATAATTTACTATGAACAGTATCTGATCGTAGGAATGAGCTGGAATCAAAACAAGAGCGCATTATCTGTCATCGTTAGGAAGGTCAGAAAACTGAGAAAGAAATAATTCAGGAATTGCACCGTGTGTAAATAACCGATAAAATCCCAAATTTATAAAATGAACAAGTAAAGCCAAAATTTTAGAAGTGGAAGCCTGTTTATTTGGCTTCAAATTTGTTTTATTTCCCCAGCTGTCCCATATATATAATTTTTAAAAGGCGGCGTTGCACGTCCTTTTCACCGTCGCCGTAAACATGGTAAGTGCTACACTTAGCCGATTTTTTAAGCAGAACATTGAGTGAAGAGTTTGGTGTGGCGTATACGTTCGAGAAGTATGCGAGGGTAGTGTATTTAAGCTCAAAAGCACTGTTTCAGCCACCTGCTCGTGCTCCGGGGTAATGGCGGCCGTCAAAAGTACAAGCTTGAACTGCGCTTCGCGCTTTCTGGCAAACATTTTCCGTATTAAGTTTAAGTGCTAAATACTACTAAATGGAAACAGGTGGACCCATTGTTCTGAAAATCAATTTTTGAATGTGTTGAAATGATCACAATTCAGCAGCACAATTTGTGAGTGGGAATATTTAAGTAAGTTTGTTAGTGTTGAGAGCCACACAGGCTATTGAGAGCATGCAGGTCACTTAGCTGAGATATTTTCTCTAGAGATGATTCTTAACCAGAACCAGCTGGTCAAGGTCCATATACAGCCCTAGCAGCTGATGTACTCCATTACTCCAATCAGTACTTTTCAGTGGACATTGTCTATGGTCAAGTTAACATTGTGATTAAATTATTTAGCTTTAAATTGTATGGAGTGCACATTCTTATGTGACATTGTACTTATTACCCTACTACAGTACAAACTTAATTTACGCTGCTGAGTGTGGTGGCTTTGTTCTAATCATTGCTAGTTATAGCAACTAACTAGTTAGATTAAAGCTCCAGTTATCTTCAACTTCAAAATGCAACAAGTTGTCAGCAGCTCATGGAAATGGAGGCATCTCAAATGCTGAAAATTTTGTGGTGGGTAGGAGAGGCTCTTGCCTATTTCACATAAGTGTTGTGATCTTATAAAAATTTAAGATTTATTTAATTAGGATCTCATATGCAAAAATATATGCCATGTAATAACTTTGCGGACAATTTACCTGGTGTGTTCCATCTAATATTTGTGCTACTTTAGGATCTATCCAGGAATGAGAGATTAGAACCTCATAATACTTATGCCAGTTAACTAGTCAATCATTTTGATGAAGCTGTTGTTGGTAGCAATGCTGGTGTGATTTGCCCTGAATGATCTCATAAAAGAGAAACTTGCGTTAGGCAAGGGACATGATTTTGTTTGCTTGAAGAGAATGAAAATGTTGGGTGGCCACTTGGTTTTGTTTGGCTAACAAAGTGTGTTCAGTAGAAATGATGTGCTTAAATTATCAGTATACCTGCTTCCTCAATCCACTGGCAGGAGGGTCTTTATTGGCACCTCCTGTGGGAGCAGTTTGTAGCAACATTTATGGATGATCCTAGGCAAAGGGTTCAGTGCATGGATACTGCTATAGCTAGGGATGAGAGGGGCCTCACACATGTGCCCTGTGCCTGTTCATGGATACATTTTGAGTGCTGCTCTGAAGCTGGATTATAAATTTTCATTCATGTAGAAGAGTGCAAGATCAGGTGAAATCTCTCATCTACCCCAAAATTTCAGGCCCAAGACCTAAACTGTTGTTATTTTTATGTTTGATTGTGATAAATTCAGCCTGTGACATTTGATCAAGCTCCACAGTCTTATAGACACAGTTGTCTATGGTTTTACATACAGTTGTCTATGGTCCTACTTACATCTTTTTTAGAACACTTTTTGGGCATGCCAAACTAAAAAGTGAAATGGATGACCATTGGTATGTCAAGAGATCACCTTTTTAAGTCCTGGATAGACCAGAGAATGTAGCTCATTTGGTCACTGATGAAAGTGGATGGGTGATGTACAGATTCGACTGTACTTGAATAGTGTTTATTTTAATTATTGGTATCTTTTTAATCATTTTGTATATTCTAATATATTTGTTTGTGCTGCAGTGTAGGTATGCATACTTCAGTTTTGAAGTCCACCTTTTGTGGACAGGTGTGTTGATTTAACTATACTAAGCAAAACAGCAAATAATATACTGGGGCAACAGTAAATCCTCACAATTGTAAAAAGAAAGCCTTTTGTTAGATATGTAAATATATTATGCTGCCAACAGTGCACTGACCGAATCGTCCTCTGACATTGTTTTGATTTCAGGCGAGAGGACCTAAGAAGCATTTGAAGCGCCTAAATGCCCCTAAGGCATGGATGTTGGGGAAGCTCGGGGGCCCGTTCGCCCCGCGCCCGAGCTGCGGCCCCCACAAGCTGCGGGAGTCCCTGCCGCTGCTGATCTTCCTGCGTAACCGTCTCAAGTACGCCCTGAACGGCACAGAGGTGAAGAAGATCCTCATGCAACGGTTTGTGAAGGTGGACGGGAAGGTTCGCACTGACGCCACCTTCCCAGCTGGCTTCATGGATGTTGTCGCCATCGAGAAGACGGGCGAGCACTTCCGTCTCATCTATGACGTGAAGGGCCGCTTCACCGTCCATCGCATCACCAAGGAGGAGGCATCGGTGAGTGGCCAGGGTTTAGCCGGGCATCTGCCAGCCGTGTTGAAAACGTGGTTACGATACTACTTCGTTCCATGTTCTCCCACGGCCACAGTAAATTAGTGACCATAACCAAGAGGAGTACTGTTCAAGTGTCCCTCTCCAAATTGGTCGCACATTTGAGTGTTTGATATTTTAAACTTGATTTATGATTATTGATGCACTTTTCCACCATCCATCATGTATATGTTTTTGTCTAGCACCTTGCATGCATGGATGTAAAAAGAGCAGAGGGGTCCCCTCAGCTCAAATCAAAGTGGGATTCTATCAGATTTTTGCATTTTCTCCCTATTGAGCTTCATAGACGTGTAAATGTGTTGTGAAGTGCATCGTGGGTAGTCTTCTCACAGCATCTGTTATGCTCAAAATTTGCATCTCCCCTGTCTCTGCCTGTCCAGGGGTGGTTCCATCCCCGCAGAAAAAATGTGACTCCCCTTGTTGGTATGGTGTGATAATTTCATGTCAGGTTTGAGTGCAATCTTACGGGTTCTGTCAATATTGAGGTCTTCGGAGGTGGAAAGGCTAAAAACATGCTTGAGAGATTTTCATGAATACCTTGACTGGGGAGGTATGTAGCAAATAATGAAATGTGGTAGGCCTTGCCGTCAAATTCCATCAACCAATTATTATTTAAAGTTCAAAGGTGAAATCAAGGTATTCTAAGTAGGAGGGCGCCGTGTGCCGCCGATTTTTGACCAGCTGGAAAAGCCCAAGTGGTTGGGTATTCACCAGGGTGTGTTGAAGGGGGTAACCTACTCTTCAATGGGGTTTTAACACGCACATTGACGGGGGTCTGAGCCACCTTTGCTTTGACAGAGGGTGCCTGCCCCCCCCTAAGATCTCGAGAACCACGGTAGGTAGCGGAAAACGGTGAACAGTGTTGGGTAGCCAGTCCACTTCTCCATAAAAAAATATTTGAACCATTTTTTATTGGGTCACATTTAAGGTCACGGGAGGTCAAAACATGCCATCATAGGGATAACATGTAAATGAAGGTTTTCGGCCATTACATCCGAACAAGTAAAGATAGAGCAAAACGACTTGAACTTTATGAATCCTCGCAGCAAGCCGAATCGAATGATATATAATTTGACCTTGCTAGGAAAAATGAAGGATTCGACCTGACCTGAGGTCAGGTCAAGGTCAAACTATATAAAATGTATATCATTAGAACTGCAAAGCCCAGTCTAAACAAAAAAACCACACGTTTAGTTATTAGTCAAACCATCTTCCGTTATTCAATGGAGAGGTCATGGCTGCCGACCTAGGTCATCGATATAAAAAAACCAACAATTTAAGAACCGGTGCGCCCATTAGTAAAAGTTTCAATCGGATAAGTTCACCCGTCCGACTACGTTCACCCTGTTCCGACTACGCATCTAATTTAGGTCAGGTCACAGCCGCGGGACCGACCTGAGATGACCTAACCTTAAAATTTTCGCAGAAGTTGTAAAAATGATCAGACAAAAGGTATGCCAAGTACGGCGGCGCTATGCGCCGCCGTTTTTATGTTATCCGAAAAACCCGAGGGGGCGGGTACCCCGTCAATGCGCTTGTTAAAGCAGTTCTATAGGGTAGCTGATCAGACACTTGAAAATATTTGATTTCTGTCTAAGCTCGTTTAAATAAATCTCCAAACGTGATTTAGAACTGGGAAAGGTCCGCAAATACAAAGCTAAGGGCAGGGAAGAATCACCAATGAGACGATATCAATTCACAGGTCGAGTTCGTGGGCTTTTACTGTGTAGTTTTGTTCTTGTAAGCGAGTCGTTAGTACCTATACAATCAATGTGACAGGGTTTGTGCATCGCGTATATCTATTTTGTATGTCTCCATACTTTTGGATCGATCGCACAAGTAAGATGTGCTCGAAATTGCCTGAGTATGCGTTAGTATAGCACCAGTCCTTTCATAATTACTTAAAAGTGCTTACTTAGTACTTATAAATTGCTTTGCTCAGTACTGATAGTTTTTTGTTTCACACCATCACGCTTCAAACACCCATGAGCTTAAAAAACGGGGTAGATAAAGTTCATTTTGGTTCTATTACTTTATCTTAGATGAATTAGAAAATGAAAACACTAATGTGAATCGAAATAATCGACTAGAGAGGTCGTACATATTTGCGAAATCAATGCTTTGGGTTTAGTTCGTCAATTTTTGCTCTATGGATTCAGTCATCCCCCAGGCATGGAAAGTGCAGATCAAGGCTTTTCAGGCCAATATTGATCAGCGCATGGGGTCACCAGAACTGAAAACGAATGCCCGCGTTAAATGGAGTGTGTCACATCTAAGACGGGATTGACACGGCTTAGCCCTTGTCAAAATGAGATGCGTGGGAACTCAGTCTCTGGTTCCAAAATATTATAAAGGAGAGCTCGGTGAGGGGCCAGTGCCCCGCTGGGCGTGCGCCAGCCGTGTTGAAAACGTGGTTCCGATACCACTTCGTCCCATGTTCTCCCACGGCCACAGTAAACAGTGGTGACCATAACCAAGAGGAGTACTGTTCATGTTCTGCCTCTCCAAGTTGGTCGCACATTCGTATGTAGTTGCATCTATCGGTGGTGACGTGTGTTCTATATATATTCGATAAGAGGCTTATTTTGTGATGATCTCTCAATTCCATTTCTTACTATTTGCTCTTCCTCTAGTGCATTCGCGCGTTACTAAGGCAATAGTTATTTTTGTCGTTTTCGGAAGAAAAAAGACACCTTTTAACGTCTAACGAAGATATTCAGAAAAAAAAAAAACGTATACGCCCAAAAGGCACACATGTTTTCTGGTACTGACAGTCAACGCTTTCATCAACCTCACCATTTTCAGCTTTAACTAATCAAATGTTTATCCTCGACCATCACGACAGTACACAAAAAGCAATAAAAAAACACAAACTGGAGTAACATATTTTGATAGTAACATATTTTAACATAATAACTTCCACCCGGTGACTGCCTTACACCCCCGCCTAAGACTTTCCAGGATGGCCGGAAAACGGTGCGCGTAGAGCCGTTGCACTTGCAAATGTTCAATTTCTTTGCATTCGAAAATTTACGTCCAGGCATGTTAGGTCAAGTCACCACATCTCTAAAGTATCAAAGTGGCACCAGTAACAGTATGTTTAATCTATTGATCCGAGGTTCATAGAACATCATAAGGTCCCAGTACAAGAAGTGGTTACGGAATTTCCATATGGAGACCTAGGGTCATGTAGGGAGACCTCCCATTGGGTGAATTGAAAATGCCGTATTTCAGTCCTCACGGCTCAAATCAACTTCAAAACCTCAGGATCATGTGTTCGTGGCCCATTACTAAGGGTCACTTACAATGCGACCCTAACCTAGTAATTCTACTAATTGTCTGTAACTTGCGAGCAAGCAATGATACAGGTTTATTTTACCATCATAGTGTTTGTTTGTCACTGCGAGTCCAATGGTGTACGGTAAGCCATACCAGGTGACGAGTCAATTTGTTTAAGTGATTTGAAACGACCGCGGCGAACAGCGAAAATATTTAGCGTGCGAGTTGATCGATAGCACATGCTAGGGAGTTTTCGAGCAACCATGACCTAATTTGTTCGAAATAGACCTTAAGAAAGACAAGTTGTGTGTAATCTGTAGGAAGAAAAGATACGCCAAAATGTTAAGAGATTCGTAATAAAGGGAAACCAAAGTCACACCCGACAACTTGCGCGTGGGATGACACACGACCAGATAAGGCTGTATCTAACAAAGACCGATTTTGGCGTAGTATGTCCTCAGAATATATAGCTATTTGTTTACAGACACAACTAACCAAGAATAAGGGTAACAAGGCAGTGTTCAGCGGATGTATATTTTACGTTGTGTTTTACTGGCGGACATGGGCGCTATATGACCTTAGGGTGCTGCCCTAAGCCCAAACACACCCAGAATATATTTTGGTTGAATTTAGTCCATTTTAATTCGTCTAAAATGTCACAATAAAAGGCCGAACGCACGGTTTGCCCGACTAACGATGTTGGCCGAAAACGTGAGTTTGGTGTCTAATATAGTGCCTAGATCACGAATTTGTTCAAGGATGCAAGAACAACGTTGTCGAATGATACTTTGTCTGAACAGGTGCGCGTCTGAGGGCCATTGTGAACGATTTGCACTTTATTGGATTTAGAATGAGACCTCACCTATTGGGTCACCTCAGCAAATGATCTGGGCCATGTTGTAGCAGCAGCCAGTCAGCTGAGATTAATTTTACGGCAAATTTTGACGTCGTCGGCGTACATCAAACAGGATGGCTAAATTTCCAACGGAATGTCGTTTATGAATAAATACAAAATCAAAGGACCAACCAAAGAAACTTCCGGAACAATTGGGGTAACTGGTATCCATTACGATGTTTTTTCCGTTAACGATGACAGGCTGACGCCTGTTGGAGAGATATGAGACAAATCGGTGAAGTCTTCAAATGATGGAATGTTTCAATTTATAAATGGTCAGTTAATGGTTGACACTTTAAAAGGCAGCGTATATAGAAAAATGGCGTCCGTCTGATATCCCTCCGATACTGCCCCCACGCCATGCTGAGGTATGTGGCAAAGTTGCCACAGCGCCACTGAGTCGCAATTTATATATATATATATATATATATATATATATATATATATATATATATATATATATATATATATATATATATATATATATATTGCGACTGCACCATGTTTTATTCGGGAGCTATGCCCAAAAAACAAACACCCCATAGTATGGGTAGCTCAATTGACCACTAGCCAGGCTTGATCTCAACTGGGAAGCCACTATCGATACGTGCTTACCATAGCTTTCAAATGGCTGCGGAAGCGCTGTCCTATATCGCCTCTTAGATACAAAATCTCGCTTAAAGATCGAACATGCTTCATATTTTGGTCACATGGTGTACACTAACGTCAAATGGTGTATGCTAAAATTCGCGAAGTGCAATGACCGGCAGCGCCTTACCTTTAGACCCGACAATAAAAGGGATGACACTGTAATGAAATAACTATTCAAGCGCTTTCCAATGGCAGTAAGAAAACGTTTCCAGCTGTTTTAGTTCTTGAGATAGCCGATGTTTCGTTAGTACCCTTCATTTACGCAGTTTTGACTTGACCTCTGATGACCCCAATATTGACCTGACGAAAAATACCGAAGTAACTTCGACTGTATTTACGAACTTTCGATTGTTTTCCGCTTCGTTCTAGCTTTCTTAGTATTTTGGTTCGAAGGGGTCAAATATGACCGCCGCCCCAACCAGGGCGAAGGCGACTCCTACCCGCCACCGGGGCAAGGGTTTATAAAAAATGGGCCGGCAATTTAGCTCTGACGTGCTCTCTACAATATGTCTAAAATTGTTGCAAGACAAATTTCGCGCCTGACAAACAAAAATCCATGACCACAGTTCATTTGACGACAAAATAAAAGCGTAAGCCACTTCTACCACCATTCATGGGCGTTTTCGATAGGACACCCAAGCAAAAAAGCGTATGTCCATACCGTACATAAATCCATACCACAGTTCATTTGACGACAAAATAAAAAGCGTAAGCCACTTCACCACCATTCATGGGCGTTTTCGATAGGACACCCAAGCAAAAAAGCGTATGTCCATACCGTACATTATTTCTTCCGAGTAATGCACAGGCAAAAAGCGCACATCCCACGTGCGCTTTTTTACAGATTAAGGACCTCCTGCGGGATCATGACGGAGAGCGTAAAGTCCTGTACGCTTTCAAAAACATATTTGGCACCTTACGCTTATTTCGTTAGTGTGACAGGGGTATGATTCTCCCAGGTAAGAGAAGCGTAACCAACAACTGTACGCTTTTTAGCAATTTTTTCTTCGTAGGTGCGGCACTTACGCGAAAAACTGTCCCTTACGCTTTTTTCTTTGAAATTGATATTTATCGATTAGATACGCTTTATCGTTTATAAAGTTTTTCCTTCCTGCTAAATGGTTTTTCAGGACTGAGACCTATAAGCAGTATCATAAAATCCGCGATTTTTTCTGATTCCAACGATACCAAAAACCCAAATCTCAAAAATGGTGCTTACGCTTTTCTTGCTTGGGGCGGCAGATATGTGGTGTGCTTCAACTGTGATTCGTCCGTTTGCGCGGTGTATTTCAATAATATCCGTCCCCGTGCGTGCTGTTGCTCATTTCTGATCTCCCGTCTGCACCGCAGTACAAGCTGTGCCGCGTCAAGTCGCTGAAGATCGGCACCAAGGGCATCCCGAGCCTGCTGACTCACGACGGGCGCACCATCCGGTACCCGGACCCCACCATTAAGGCCAACGACACCGTCCAGCTCGACCTGACCACCGGCAAAATCAAGGACTACCTCAAGTTCGACAGCGGTGAGTGGCCGCGGGGCCAGACTAGCGGCGCGCGCTCGTCTGCCTGCTGTGAAGAGTTAGTTCACGGGGAAAGGATCGGTATTTTCATGAGATGTTGTCAAGTAGCCGGTTCGAAGACGCGTTGTCATGGCTCATCTGGCGACGTGTTCAAAGCCCGGCGACAGTAATCTGTATCGACGGTCGCTGGTCCTGTGTTGGCCTGCGGGGCCAGCATTACCAATGGTACGCACACCCGGTCCGCGCTCGTGCGCTCATTTCAACGGCCTTTTGTGTGTGCTTGTAGTGTACGGATATTGAGATATTATACCTCATTACTATTCATATAATATAATAAATTTTATATATATATATGAATAGTACTGAACAAGATGGTACTGTCATTATTTTTGTTATCATTTAACTTAGAGTCTGTCGCCCTTTCAGTGGGATTTGAGATTAGTTAGTTGTTTGGTAAGAACAGACGAAAGCATGTTTCTATTTTGCTTTCCCAGGGCTCAACTTTCGTGGATAAATCAATATAAAACGAATTATAAATTCACCCGTCCAATTGCACTTTTGAGATCTTTCCGGCCTTTCATGAATGGTTACTCTGTTTGTTTTATGATATTTTTATAAACTCTGCCGAAATCTTTTTTAATAAAGGTTTTTTCATAAGCGATGGTGGATAAGGCCATTCCACCCATTACCAATTCAACGTTCCTCGCTGCAGCACTCAACGAGGAGTGGGTCCTGCGACAATTTGTGGCAGGCCTTTTCCTGGAGGGATGTATACCTGTTCCAGAGATTTAACTAGTTGTTCACCGCGGACTGATCAACGTAGCTTGATGGCAGGGTTAGAGACCTTGTGTAAATGATAATCGCTGCTTTTCAACAAGAAATAGCTTAAAAGTGTTTAGATCTTAAAAATAGCTTAAAGTGTTTTTAAGATCTTAACATTATCAACATTTGAGTTGTTAGTTTTACTAGATATCTGATAGTCATTTCGCTCTAATTTGCACCGTACCTACCTGGGACCTGTAACTGCGCCGTCCTGCTGTGCAGGTAACCTGTGCATGATCACCGGAGGCCGTAACTTGGGTCGTGTGGGCACCATCGTGCACCGCGAGAAACACCCGGGATCATTCGACATCGTGCACGTGAAGGACACCTCCGGACACAAGTTCGCCACCAGGTGAGCGCTGACCGGGGCCGGGCCCGAGTGTGGCCGGTGCCAGGACGTAAACACGCCGCCGTGCTGCCTGCCGGGGTGTGCTCAAAAGTCTGGCGATAGAAACGGCTCATCCACGGTCGCTGGCGCTGCGTACCGTGCAGCAGCAGCATTACCAAGGGTGTGTACACTCCGGTACGGACCGTTACCGTAGCAGTGTCCCAAATGCAGCGCATTGTCTGGCAACCCACGCTCAGGAGTGGATGATTTGTTCATTGTCGGTTTGTAGCTGGATGCTCTGTTATTTTCGCGCTCCAAATGACATTTGGCTACCTCCGGTTGTCCCGTAATTTCTTGAATGTTGATCTCTCGGACGTCTCATGAGCGCAGTGAGACAGGATGGATAGTAAGTATTTAGCGCAACGCGTGGCACGAGTGGAACGGGACGGTTGGTTAAATGCCTGAGGTTTACGAATGGCTTAGACTGCATCCCGTTTTGAACCAGTTACCTGGTCTCAAATCCAGAGTTTTAGGCGTAGGAAGACCGAGACAAACTCGCGGAATGATCGGAACAGTTTTTGTACGGCGATATTGGGGCAATTCGTTAAGTTTTGTGTGTACGAGGTTTGTTGACACGCGCGTTGGGGTTTTTGGATATAACGTAAGAACGGCGGCGCGTAACTCCGCCATACTTGGCATACCTTTCTTCTTATCATTTTTACAACTTTGTCAAAATTTTAAGGTTAGGTCATGTCAGGTCAGGTCATCAGTATAGGTCAAAGTGACATCACCCAAAAAAAAGTTTGGATAGCATAAGTCAGAACAGGGTAAACCTATCCGATTGAAACTCATCACATGATGAACCCACTGAGTTGCTAAAAATTTATTTTATATCATGACTTACGAGGTAGGAGCAGACCCCATGGAAATACATAGGAAAAGTTAACAAAACTAGTAATGGATGGGAAGAGCGTTTATTTAACTGAATTAGTTTCGCCTTGTCTTTGCAGCTCTGATATGCATTCTGATCTAATTTGACCTTGACCTGGCCTCAGGTCGGGCTAAATTGTTGATTTGACCTGATTCTACCTAGCAAGGTCATATTATATATCATTCGATTTGGTTTGCTGCAAGGATAGCAACGGTCTAAATTGTTTTGCTCTATCTTCACTTGTTCAGATTTAATTGCCGAAAACCCTCATTTACATGTTATCCCTATGATCTCTTCCCTTGATTATCCCTTGGCCTCTAGTGACCTTAAATGTGACCCGACAAAAAAGGTTCAAATATTTTATGTAGAGAATTGGATGGACTGGCTACCCAACGCCGTTTACAGTTTTCCGCTATCTAGCGTGGTTCTCGAGATCTTGGCGGGGGTGGGGGAGGGGCAGGTGGGTACCCGGCCTTTACCCCGTCAATGCGAAGGTGGCTCAGACCTCCGTCAATGCGCGTGTTAAGAGAGGGATTAGATTGTTCCGGAAGCCACTAATGATTTACTCCGAATTTGAAACCAAAAGTGACATAATTGTTTCTCCATGTACCCTGGCGGTGACTTTCCACTCGTTCAATAGATGTTCGGGTATTGTATCTCCATTTACCCTGGTGTTGGCTTTTTCCGCTCGATCAATAGATGTTTTGGCCTTCATTTCTCTCTCCACGCCCAGGACTAAAACTAGATTTCGGGTTTGGTCTAATGTGGCTGTCGCTTTGGTTTTGAAGAAATGGGGTGGCTCGTTGAACTATTCGTCGTCCGTGGGCTGGACTGTTGTACTGTGAAATTGCTCGAACTCGAGTCGCCTTAGCTGACTCGTTAATTTGTTCCAAATTGCTTCCTCTCAACTAGTCAACTAGCTACGGTACTGTTTGCGAGCGGTGGATGAGCGGCATAGTTACCTACCACGCTATCGAGAACTGTACGGAGTCTGAAGTCTTCTGTCCAGGCATTGAATATTTTTAAAGCTAAAACAAGTTTTTGGTGGAAATGGATTCCTGCGCGAGAGTGAGGATGGTCCATCAGCTCGAGGCGGCTCAATCCAGCGAAAGGGATGGGTTTTACCAGATGCAAAAGATGTCAGTTTCTACGAGTGTGGCGCTCAGTGGGTTTCGCTGCGGCGACACCTTTCTCGCAATCTGCGCACTTAACGGCCAGAATCGATAGTAGACGGATTCATCCTACGTACCCCTCCAATAACTAACGGGGGTTCTGATTTCATTCCCTTGTTTGGTGTACAACTGTACCCGGCTTGTAGCTGTTTTAATTGTATGCCGTGATATGCTGAACTGTGATTCTGGTGCCGGCGGGCATGTGACCGCGACCCCTCTTCCGCTGTCGGCAGACTGCACAACGTGTTCGTCATCGGCAAGGGCACCCGCGCCTACGTATCGCTGCCCAAGGGCAAGGGTGTCAAGCTGTCGATTGCCGAGGAGCGTGACAAGCGGCTTGCCCAGAAGAGCTAGATCCCGCACCGTGGCCGAATCTGTGAAGGAAATACATCGCCAAAAAAGGACGGACCACCCTGTTTCTCTGCGGACGCTGGTGAACGTAGCGGCTGAATAGCTTCCGGAACGAGCTAATTCGAGCTGTAAACCTTTATTTTACAAACACATCTGACGCGCGTCACACGGGAAGCCCATTCCTCACAATTGCACTGCACTCTGCTGGTCACGAGGTGTCTGAATGCGCGGGGAGCGGACTGTCGGCCGCCGCTGCTGCCGCGGGGGTGTGTCGCGACCTCATATGCCGGTCCAGGTCCCGCCTCCTCACCAGCACCTTTCCACAGCGGTCACACCTGCGGACCGGAGGGGCCGTCACCATCAAACGGGCGGCAAAGTGACACTGGACATTAGTGAACCTGCTCTTGGGTTACAGCACGGAATCTGACCGTCTCATCAGCGGAAAATAAGCGATTTCATGGTCTCCAGTCACCATTCTGCATAATATGACAAATTAAGGCCTGTCTTATATCGTAAATCAGAAACACGTGCGGAATGCTTGGGAACAAAACTACGACACAAATGGTAGGGGATATGACACCCCACGCTGGGCTGGGGAGCGCCGCTCACCGGTAGGGCGTATCGCCATCGGCGTGCAGCCGCACGTGTTTGTTGAGGTTACTGGGGTCCCCGAACGGGCGCGCGCACACGTGGCAGGTCAGCGGCTTGTAGCCGGTGTGGGTGCGGATGTGGATCTTGAGGCCGTACTTGCGCGAGTACAGTTTCCCGCAGTAGAGGCAGACGTGGCCTTTGCTGGAGCGGCCCATGCTGGAGACGAGGGACTCGACCTCGGCACAGACGCGGGACTGGTCGGCCTGCAGCGGCGGCGCCGGTGCGGGGCAGGCGGCGGGACGGCGGCGCCGCGGGCCAGCTCAGCCGCCCCGCGCCGCAGCGCAGCGCCAGGTGCAGCTTCAGCGGGTTGGGCTGCTGGAACAGCTGTCCACACCGGTGGCACCCGTACCGACCCCCGCCTGACGGAAGCACGGTACCATGTCGGCTCAAAAGCGAGGGCTGTGCATGGAGGAGTGAGAACACGGCAGTAGCAGCTAATCCACAAATGGAATAGGATCCAATCAAGCGCCTGCTAAAAACCAGTCATTTCAGAGGTTAAGCGACACGTCCTGCCGCAAGTGAAGGCAAACATTCCGGTTGTCAATGGCTCCCACCCTGATCTCATTCTGCGACATTTGATGTTATGGAACCAGACTGTATGTGTGTAAATAACACCATTTGCTTGTTGGATGCTCCGTGTCGCAGCGGCGTAACGCAATATTTTCCTCGAGCGCAGTGGGAGATCCTCGCGAAGGCACCGATCTTTTGCATGATTGAGAGGCAGTCAAGTCAACGAAGTCCGAAACTAAGTTTCTGTCAGTACTTCAATATAATGTGTTTGTATATAATGTGCCCGTTAGGTCCGAGAGCAAAATTTATGTATTTCATCGGATTCGATGTCTTGATACTTTTGAAGGGAAGACAGCTGCACCAGCTCGAAATGGGACGTTTGGGGCTATT
The DNA here is from genome assembly GCA_034440635.1 of Lepas anatifera. Lineage (NCBI taxonomy): Eukaryota > Metazoa > Arthropoda > Thecostraca > Lepadidae > Lepas > Lepas anatifera. Next base: position 458,247 of record JAOTON010000128.1, on the reverse strand, counting down.
GCAGGGCGAGGCTCCAGGACTCCTGCTGCAGCGCGCCCTGACGGGGGAAGAGGAAACTAGCAGTTCGCAGACACCACGAACGGGCTAACGATGCGCACGCGCATCCACCGGTGACAACTGGTGTCGCCACTTCCAGATTTCGGCAAGGCTTTTCTGGTGTCAAGACGAAAGAAGAATGTGAGAGAAGTTAAAATCCAGGGCGGAGTGAATGTAACAGTCGGCGACTCTGAAAGCCGCGCGCCACGTACCGTGGATGTTGCGCAGTGTGAGGAAGGGCACGCCCAGCTCGTGCGCCAGCAGCGGGGAGAACCAGAGTGACAGCTGGTGACCAGCCGGCACGGCGCGCGCCGCCGCCAGCTGGAAATGGCGCGGCCGCGCCGGGTGTCGCCGCAGGGTGACGCTCTGAGTGTGGCAGTCCGGAGCCAGCCGGAGCCGGCGCAGCCACCCAGCCGCGCCCCCCAGGTCAGCGACGTACAGCTGCGGACAGAGGGCGGGTCAGGCCAGCTACACGCACTTTTAACAGCTTGTAGATCAGGTCAACGGTACACGGGTGCGGACAGCTCAGTTCAAGGTAGGTACCCTCAGTTGCAGACAGTTGCTGGTTAGGACAGCTGCACACAGATGGGGTTGGGAAGCGGGTCAGCTCAGTCACCAGCAGCCGCAGACAGCTGCTGGTTAGGTTAGCTGCAGAGAACCTGTAGGTCAGTTCAGCCGCACACAGGTGCCGACAGGTCAGCGATGCACACTTGCGGACAGGTCAGGTCAGATGCGCTGGTTAAGCCAACTGCGCGCACGTGCAGACGGTACGGCAGGCCACAGGCGGATCGGCACGGAGCGGACAGGACTGGCTGCGACGTCAGGTGGACTAACACAGGGCGGATAGGACTGGCTGCGACGTCAGGTGGGCCGACACGGAGCAGACAGGACTGGCTGCGACGTCAGGTGGGCCGACACGAGGCGGATAGGACTGGCTGCGACGTCAGGTGGGCCGACACGGAGCGGATATGACTGGCTGCGACGTCAGATGAGCCGACACGGAGCGGATAGGACTGGCCGCGACGTCAGACGAGCCGACACGGAGCGGATAGGACTGGCTGCGACGTCAGGTGGGCCAACACGGAGCGGATAGGACTGGCCGCGACGTCAGATGAGCCGACACGGAGCGGATAGGACTGGCTGCGACGTCAGGTGGGCCGACACGAAGCGGATATGACTGGCTGCGACGTCAGATGAGCCGACACGGAGCGGATATGACTGGCTGCGACGTCAGATGAGCCGACACGGAGCGGATAGGACTGGCCGCGACGTCAGATGAGCCGACACGGAGCGGATAGGACTGGCTGCGACGTCAGGTGGGCCGACACGGAGCGGATAGGACTGGCCGCGACGTCAGATGAGCCGACACGGAGCGGATAGGACTGGCTGCGACGTCAGGTGGGCCGACACGGAGCAGACAGGACTGTGGATGTCCAGATGTCTTGGGCTGTGGTACGCCTCGTCCAGACATCTGGATCCAGTCACCGGCTGCTGCTAGGCCACCAACTCTCAGCTCTGTAGACTTGACCACCAGTTTCAACCAGAGGTGCGCTGTGACATAAATCAGCTGTGGTCCCCATGGAGTGACTCGTAGTCCGGCATCTCAGAGCAATAGCTTTTCAGATGACAAAAATTTACCCCAGCTTCTATGAATTCTACATTTCAGCAACAAGGAATGGGGCAAATTACGATTTTGGCTATGGTTTTGCGTTATCGTTGCTAAGACAAAGCTCATCACTTTTTGGTTACAGGTCACTAAGGTCACACTTCTAAGCTAACGCTAAATGGTAAGCACTAGGGGGTTTTGCTGACAAGTCCGTCGACTCTAATCTAGTTTTTTTGTCCGCGGTCCACCATTATTCTAACTCACCGGCTTCTCAGGCGTCTCCTGTTCGCTGACGAAATTGCTCGCGTCACAACGAAGCGCAGTGACGTCCTCCGACGTCAGTGGTGGTGACGCCACGCCCTCGGCCAGGGGTCGCGCGGCTACAACGCTAGCGGCGTGACGCGCCACGGCGGAGCCCCCGGCGGCACCCAACAGAGACGGCACCGGCTCCGGCAGAAACATGACGTCACGCAGCACAGTCATCCCAGCGCTCGGCACGTGTCGCACTGAAGCCGGCGCTGCAGCCGGCCCAGATTTATACAGGGGAAGTGACGCCTGGCCGGCCGCCCCCGTTGACATTACACTTGTTTGAGAACCCGGCAGCTGACGGGCGCGCACAATACGAGAGCAATCAGCGCGGGGTACAATAGGGGCCGGCCCCCTCTGTTTGCGGTGGCTAAACGAATCCACTTGTACTGATGCCGCCGCTCGGTGACCAGTGCTCAGACCAGTGTTCAGTGAAGAGCCGGATTCAACTGTACTTAAAAGCCAAATGCTTGGCTCAAGGTCTCAGTGCCTACTCTTGGTACTTTACTTCTATTCCCTGCGTTCAAATTTTCTGCCCGTCTTCAGGTCTCTGGTTGTCGAGTGTTTGTCTATGGGCGACAGGCGGGGCTGAGAGCTGTCCGAATGGCTTCGGTGACTGGTGAATGGGCGCGCCCGCTGCCGTCTGTCTCGCCGGTGGAGATCCGTCCTGTCCTGCCCGGGTGACTGTCCTTACGGCGTGTTCATCCTGGTGCCGGTAATGGCGCGGCGTTTGCGCGGTAACCGGAGCGGCGCGGGGTGTTCTGAGTCGTCAGACGGTCACGAGGGCGCTGCCGCCATGTTTGCGCCGGCTGCGCGCGCCTCCGCAATGTTTTGCGACCAGAGAATCTACCCTGAGAGGTTGACTTTTTTGACGGTGGTCTGACAAGGTCGTTCGCCACGAAGCGAATCTCGGATGTCCTTTGAAGTTCCATGATCCCACTCATGATTTATTGAGTGACTCACTTCCAGCTTCAGCCTCAAGCCATATCCCAGAAAACTTGGCATTCATGTGGCGTCCTATCAACTATAGTATCTCTTTGGACTTGAATACTGGAATATCGATGGATGATGCTTTTTACAATGGTGGCTTTATAATGCTTTTTTTGCTTTGGTGGCGAGTGTAAACCTAGATATTACAGCCCAGAAGCCGATCCTTGGCAGACGCGTTTCCGCCTGGCGCTGCCCAGCTTCGTGACAGGAGACATTTATGAAAATGCTGCTCAGTGTATCCAGAGAGCGACCAGACTGTGGCTGGCCGCGGAGGGCGTCAATGTTTATAGAGCCTAAAGGGTTCCCCACGCGCAATAATCGAGGACCCATTCTGGAAGTTCAGTAAATTGTTAGACATAGCTGCTACACTTCGCAGACTTCGGAAAGTGGTGAATACCAGTTCGTATTTGGGGGCGGCCAGGGCCCAACAAATTGCAATAAAGGTTTAACTGGGATTGATATGCTTACATTGGAGATTAAAGGGATTGGCACTTAAAGATTTTAACGAGATACCAATTGTAAACAAGTCGGAAAAGTACTATATTTCATTGTCTGAACTGATATTTCCGTACAAAACTAAAACCAACACAAGCCCCCATCACCGTCGCCGGGCGGCCATTGTGACTGCGTGGACGACATATCGACGTAATGAGCTTCAGCCAATCAAGCCCTAAGCGTTTCAAGTATGGTATGGTTGCCAGATGTACATCATTAACAGGCGATATTTTTTCTTTTTCTAGAGGAGTATTTTTAAAAACAAAATATTGAGCTTATGTACATTTTCAGAGAAATCATGGGTGGTTCATTATTTTAGCTAAAGTACGCCTAGTTTCACTAAATTCAGGATTCGACCAGGTGCCATATTCTTTAAATATCAAATATAACAGCCCCTCGGAAACAAAGGAAACTAGCTTCATTTAAGGGATGAGCATCTCCTTCAGGCATACGGTATGAAGCCGGAAATCGACCTCCCCTCACAGCACTGGTGAATCCTAGGCGGAGGGCCAAAGGGGCCGCGGCCCTCTCTAAAACCTAAAATATCTCCTTTTGCTCCCCCTCCAAAGGACCAAATTGTTGCTGTTTTTTTTCTTAAAAAATACTATGTTTTCGCGATTTTTTCTCAATTTAGCCCCCCTCCAAAACGTTGGTTTGGCCCCTCCAAACGTTGCTCCTGGATCCGCCAATGCCTCACAGGCTACCCGCTCAGCAGCCAAACCCTCTTCACGTTTGTGTTCAACATTCCCTTCAGCTCGTGCTGCCGAAAAATGTATTCTCAACCCATTGCAGGCTGATTTTTTGTCGGGTGAGATGTGAGGACTATGTCCCTTGTTCTCGGGCATTATGACCCGTAATTGATAGCGCGGACAGGTTGCATGTTGATGGTAGAAGAGGGCAGGGTGGTAAAGTCACTGGAGGAAGAGTGCAGTGGGATCGCCCCATGCTACCTTGCAAAAGGTAAGGAACCACATGCACGAGTTGGAAACGCTTATTTATAAAGTCTTCATCTAAACATCTTCATCGTCTAAAATGTAAACATATACTTTTCTGGTTCCTGGAATACAACTCTTCCTGTTGGAAGGGTTTGCGAGGGAGTCAAATTGCTTCTTGTTTGGAGAACCCGCCGACCCTTGAACCCAGGTCGGCGGCGTCGAAAGTGCTGACGCTGAGTACTACACCGCCTCACCGTCAGTGGCGGATCTAGCCGGTCGGTTTTGGAGAGGCAAACCAACGTCGAAAAGCAAAGAAAAGAAAAAGTCACGCAGTGAAAAAGCTGCGCAACAATATTACTTGCCGGTACAATTTTGGGTATTTGAGGCAAAAAGCAAAAAAAACGTCACGGTGAAAAATATGGACTCGAGATACTTTTGTCCTATCCAAGGCCCAACATTTACACTGAACTTAACTGGTTCTGTTTGAGGTTAAAAGCTGAAGCACCAAAATCTTGCTTATAAACTAAGAAGGAGTCGGGGAAAAGAGGTCGATCGCTTTGGGGGGGGAACAAAATCATAGTTTTGCCCCGAGCTTTTCCGTTTGGGAGGGGGCGAGTGCCTTTTTGCCCCCCCTGGATCCGCCACTGCTCACCGTCCTTCTTCCCCCCCCTGTGCAACTTCAACCCTTTAGGCTGAAATTCAGAAGACGCTTTAACAAAAAAATGGGCAATTTCTACGGCACGCGCCCTGAATGAGTTCGATGGCGTCGACGTCACGCGCGTCAGCAACCGCTGGAACATCAGCGTCACACGATACTCGGTTATCCGGTGCGCCGCCGTGTCCCGTTGTTCCCTATAGTTTGGTCGCCGGTGTTGGTGTAACAGGTGGACGGAGGGGGGGTCGTTCGTCACGGCTGGCACGGGTGTAACGCTCTGCCGTGACGAGGCAATAGCGCTGCGGCCGCACTAACACCAGATCACACCGCCACAAAGCCGGCTTACAGTCATATGCAAATGGCGGCGCCGGTGGGCGCCGGGGCCTGCCTGGGAAGAGAACACGTGTCACCGGAGGGAGAGACGTCCAGGCAAGCTGATCGCTATCCACTCCGCCGGAGCCTGTGTTCTCGTGTTCGGTGTCATGGCGACCACAGCTTCTTTTGGACCTGGCGGTAGAATCCTGGTGAATATAAAAGCCGTCAACCGCGCCACGGGATATGCAACCGGATATAAAAACCGTTCACGACTCTGGAATGCCTCAAATCCTCCCTTCTTCTCGCTTCGATGTGTGCGTTATGTGCTCTTCCTCAACGATACCATCTATTGATGTATTGAATCTTTCACTAATTTAATTGAAGTCCATATCTTCGGCTACTTCGTCAGTGCTTTGTTTGAGGTCATGTCAGGTCGTGTCATACGGTCAATATATTGACAGCTTCTCAGTAAACGAAAATATGGGTAATCGAGAAATGCACTCAGAAGCTCACGAACTTAAAAATGCTACCCATATCGTCCAGTATCCGGAGTGCCACTAGCCGGCTGCCAAAATACCAACGACGTGACCTACTTTGTGACCTCATTGACCAAATAGAGTTCGTGGACTCAAAACAATTAGTACAGGCTTCTGTGCTAAGGCAAAAGATATTTAAAAAAAAATTAACAAAAATTAACAATTAACACAAATTTCGGTTTGAATAAAAGGTCAAGACGTCGAGGTCAACATTTGACCAGCGGTCAACGATTATATTTTTTCCTGAATGTTCCTATGCATAAGCTTTGGATATATGCACGATTGCATGCGTGATATATATATATATATATATATATATATATATATATATATATATATATATATATATATATATTTGTGCTTTTTAAGTTTATTTCATTTTTCTGGGTGAAAACTCCAACTGTGTCCTAACTTCACACCTGACCTAGAAATTTTTGCAACCTCTATCTTGCGACCTAATCGACCTCGGAAAATTCAGCCAAGCTCAATGGGGCCTATGAGTAAACTCACTTCCAAAGTTTGAGCGAATTTGAAGGGGCGATGGCAAACATGCTTGGTCGATCCGTTCTGGAATCGCCCGGATATAAAAGCCGTCAACGGTTCAACCGGATATAAAACCGTTCACGACTGTAGAATACCTCACATTGCAAACACAGAAAGCCTTGAAAAATATGTATTGGGCGGGCGGTAGGTGGCCGTGGACGCTACACAGATCAGCCGCCTCCGCGCTCGGGGCGGGGGCTGCACACTGGGTGAGATAGGGGCTCACGTCACAGACGCACGACGGCGCCCGTGACAGAGCCGCCGCGCCGGCACCGCCGCTCCCACACCCGCGGACTCAACTCGGACGGATTTGTGGCCGGGCCGGCAGGTCGGGGCGGGCCGCACTGCCGCGTGCTCTGTGATGGGGCGGCCGCCCCGACCGCTCAGCAGCGGCCCGGCCGCCGGTAAAGATCACAGGACGGGTACAGGCCCGCTACAACAACGCATCGACAGCAGACAGCGGGCCAGTGACGGTGTTCTGCAGACATCCAGGGACGCCTGGTGGTGACAGGGCTGCGCGCGGCGCCGAGCAGGCTGCAGTGGCCGGCGCGCAGGGTCGGTCTCAGTTCTGTCGACAGAGGCGGAGGAGGGTCACGCGGCGAACTCTGAGACGCTCGCTCGGTGAGGGGTATGGTGGCGGTGTCGGAGATTTCCGCCAAGGGACGTGCGAGTTACTCGGGAATGAAGCTCCTAATTGTGGTGTGACACATCGTGTTGTTTGCGCTCTGTCAAGATGTCCGGCCTGTTGTCGGCGTGGAGGCATGTTTTGGCGGCGCGCTGGCCGCGGTATGTTTGCTATTGACGTCTGGCCGGCTGCCGCGCCCTGCTAAATGATGTATGGCGCGGCCGGCCCCCACCAACTGTCCGTCTGAGTCACACTACCAGCCCCACCCCACCAAAACCCCCACACCCACCAGCCGTAGACTTCCGTAAATGTGCTACAACGAACCTATGCATGCGCTTTGGGTGTTCCCAGCGCTAGTGTAGAATCGGATTTGTTACGAATGAGGAAATGTGGATTTATTACGAATCATCCTTACAGCGCACCAATGAGCCCTTGGGTAACGGGGCAGAAGCTTTTTGTGTTTTGAAAACGCTTCAAAGAGCTAAACACAGCTCTGTGTCCATTAGGTCAATCAATACGCACATGTGCAGAAGTAAAACATCCCTCCTGTACCGCATCTGCCCGTACCTCTTCCACATCAACGGTGTCGCCAGTCCTCTGTATAAACGGACGTCTCCAGAAACAAATCCTACAGCATAGTAGGCACATTGCACTAAATATATAGAGTGGGACGCTATTTGCTCACAATTTTGAACCACCGATCTTGTGTCTACAACCGCTCTCCTTACCCGGATTGAGCTTTCTTGCACGAGACAACTAGCTCAGCATCTAACTCAGTGAAACTCGACTCACCCACTTGATCCGAGGGGCAGAGTTTACTCTGATTCGTTAGTATTGAGTCGTCAACAACTCTAGTTGCTGGGCTCCTGTTTAAGTTCGTCTGGAAAGCGAAAAACTCAGGCGTTCTGACGTCGTCAGATCGTCAAGCATGAGCTGTGGTTACCTCATGATCGAGCTTTGGATCTTCCATCCCAAGGCCCAGCTTGTCCTCCAGCATTTCTGGTAACGCTGAGAAAGCCCGGAGTATTATTGTTTTGCCTTCCTGCACGGACAAGGAGGGCTCCGCCACACAAATTGATGTTGTGTAAACTCTTACACACACAAATTTATGTTGTGTATACTGTTTTGAGAGGAATTTCCACCTAATCCCAGTTACACTGAGTTTGATGCTGTTAGATCATCTTACCGAGCCAAAAATATGTTTGAGTCAGAGTAACTCCAACTGTGACTCAACTCCCACTCAAATATAGTTGTGGTTCTGTAAGATAATTTACTGAATTTAGCCCCCGACCCGGTGGCGGGGGGTTTTAAGATCCCCGCTTGAGTTTTTCCCACGGCGCCAGGAAACGGCGGCATTTTGCGCACGATCAAACGGCGGCACTTCACGTGGGACCCTTTTCGCACAAGCGCTGCCGTACGTGGCACACCTTATCCCTGCTCAATTTTGCAGAAACTTTAAAAAAAATAATCATTTAAGTTTGGATCGCTTCTGATCAGATCACCAGGACAGGTCAAATGACCTCACCTTCAAGTGGTACCAGTGAAAACAGGTTTAATATATTGACCTGATATTGATATCACATAATCAGACTCACCGAGTGAAACAAGTTAAGGTGACGGCATTTTTCTATATCCATGAGGTTTGGATCATGACCTCACCGTTATAAAAAAATACACGAGGAAAACGGAAAATGGATCTATTTCTGTACAAGCGACTGAAAACAACTTCTTTGATCAAAACCGCAGTATCTTAGGTCGCTCTCCGGGGTCACGTTGCAAATTTTGACCTGTGACCTCTGAGAGATCATCTGGGACTGTTTAAGCAGGTCTTCAGACTCGGGCGAATAATTTCACAGGAAGTGGCGATACAGCTTTCATTTGGCACCATTACGTTTGGATTGCATTGAGAGTCGATTGATATGAGTATTAACTGCTGGGCCAGAAAATGAGCCTGGCTTGATCGTAGGTCATTTTTGCACCTTGATCTAGTATGGTCATGTCATGCATCCTTTGATGAACCGTAACGAGAGGAATCGTATGACGCCAACAAATTGACTCTAAATAGTCAGTGTTAAGCAAGAGTCAAAAGCATTCTATAATTTGTCACATTTTTATCCGTCATGACTTCAATATTGCCCAGAATCAAAAAGGGACCCATGTAGTTCCATCATTTCTTATGGCTTCCTACCACCTTTCGCGTTTTTCGCTATCCCGCATAGGAGCCGAGATCGAGAGGTTTGTTCCAAACCCTCCCCACCATGGCGAAGGTGGATCAGAAGCTGAAAAATGACCTGATGACCTAAGATTGGTACAGATGTCCAGCTCTCGTGACGAGCAACACTCTGGTTTTTGTCACGAAACCCCGCGCCAAATACGGGTAAATTGCGATGGCGAGGAGTCACAAACTCCCCTTTATAAGGATGAAGCTGGCGAAAACTAGAGTTATTCGAGGGCTAAGACACGACGTCTCCATTATCTCTAAGCTTTGTGCAAATTTTAAAAAAGGAAAAAATAAAATCCATGGAAAAAGCATCATGTGGCATGAGAAGTTAACGACTGAGTAATAAATGTCCACCGCTGGTTCATGTTCCGTATTGAGCAAACCGCCCGGGCCATAGCTAGCATTCGCCGATCAAAGGCTTTGAAGCTGCATGCACACGCGAGGAGCGGAAATGACGGCTCAGACTGAAGTGGCGTGACAGAAGCTGGTGCTGGACTGCAACATTTGGCGATTTCCCACACACGCCGCCGCTGCAGTCCGGAAGTCGGACCCAGCAGGCCTTTAGACCGCCGGCATCAGAACTAGAGAAAGGACGCAAATGTAAATGCAGCAGGATAGTCCAATTACGGCTTTGTCTTACACTCAGTTATTCCCATGCGGGCTGGGGGTAAACTGGGACTGTTTCTCAGGACCGTGATGGAATTTTGAAGCTAGTTTTGGAAGGCTGGCCGCCGCAATTCATCCCAGACTCAGTTTACCAGATGGATAAAAACGGCATTCCCTGCATCTTTTGCATTTCAGACCAGACGACAGTGGCCCCGTATCACCCCCAAATATATCGATAATGCATGTATGACAAATATATTTTGTCATCGGCAGTTTCACATAAATATGCCTTTGAGTAATCCATGGGTCAAATGGGATGATTAAAGGGAATGTGGCACCCTCATAATGGGATTTGAGCTGATATTTTCTGTGATAGAGTATGCCGAGTAACCACTTGATCGGAATCTCACCGGCCTGAAACTTACCCTTCGCAGAGAAAAACAGTTAAAAACTCGCCGCCTACCGACTGCCTCCTCCCCATGATCACGTAGCGTCAGTTGAACTTGTGAACGTGAAGTATGGTGAGGCCCGTTGCGATATAATAATAATTTGTAAATGATAATTAATCATTCTCTTGCTTAGGCCTCTTTAAACCTGCGTGCTAAACGTGCCCTCTGTACTGGTAACCATAACTGTGTATAACTTACTTCAATGACTTTTTCGACATGTGAAATGTGTGTAATCTATCAATAAAAAGCCGATTTCAATGCGCCACTTTATTTCCTAATAATGACTGCTTTTGGCGAAACACCTTTCGTTTGTATCCGTATTCATTTATGGTACTAGTCAAAAAGGTTTGGTCTGGCACAAAGCATCACCAAAACTTAAGACGATTTGACGTCACGCAATTTGGAGATTGTTGTACATCTAACAGAGGATGTACAACGGAAATAAGTCAGCGAATGTAACGAGCATGTAATTATACTGTGAAAAAGTTATAATTACCAAGCCCGCTTTATCCAAATGCCCCTTCTTGTCCAGAGACATCAGCTCAGATTTATAAGACGTACGTGTGCCTCATTTCGATTACCTGACATGATATACGACGGACTCGACAGTTGACGACGCACAACGACTCAGAACTCAAAACCGGGCGGCCAGACTTGTGACTTCGACTCTACCCAGAACCCGACAGAAAATTTACGACGGGAGCTTGGGTGGTCCTCTAAAATCTAGACGCAGTTCCACAAATTAAAGTTCTTAGCCGCTAAACCGAGGACAACACCAAACTACATAAAGAGAATTTTACCAGCAACCAGGACAACACCATTAACCGTACTTACGAAATGCTAGAATAGAACTCAAATACCATTTAGAACTTCTAACTACAAGTTTTCATTTCTGCCTAGCACAATAAAATTATTAAATAAGCTGCCAGGACATCTCTTAAAATTCAATCCGAGACTACATTCAACCATCACCTAGCGGTATTACACAAACAACCTCAAAGTACTTTACCTTCGGCTCAAAAATAGATAATTCTCTCTTAACTGCGAGGGTGGGTATGTCCAAATTAAACGGCCATTTGTTCATAATTCAAGCCTTGAATCTCCGGCTCGACTGCTGTCACTTGAGGAAACCGCACATTTTCTTCTCGATTGGAAATTCACCCCACAGAGGAGACTATGATGAATAATATTACAGCACTATGAATATTCCATTCGAACTATCAAGAAAATTAAAAATAGAACTCTCATCTTCGGGCACTCTCACCCGCGTTGACCAAGCTGTGGCCCAAGAGGTTTCAGATACATAAAAACTAGTGGAAGGTTCCGTGGTGAGACCGAGCGCCGCTGAGCTGGTGCCGCTGCTGGATGACCTGGCTACCGGTGCCGCGGGCGGGACCGTGTGGTGGCGTGGGCGGGGACGTCTGACTGCGCGATGTTGTCGTGTTCAGTGCTACCAGACGGCGTCGTGACTCAAGTGCCTTGGCGCTTTTACGCCAATTGGGATTCATCTTGATTTACTTGTTTGTGCAATGTCGGAAAATAAATGTATGTATGTATGTATGTATGTAGGAAAACTAAATAAGACGAATAAATAGTTTCTAAAGTTATTTTTCAGCAGATATAAGGCCATATCCATTATTTTCAATAAACATTGTACCTAAAATCACTACAAGCTGTAATTGCACCAAGGTGCCATATTCCCTTTCAGATAACAATTTCGATACTTCATGCGTTGACGGAACAACGGTAACATCGGGTGAAACGGCGCTGAAGGGAAATGGTCCGAACTGGAATTCTCAAGAATTGGGCATGATAACCAATTCATCTTTAGCCAGGAATTCAAGACCACTAGAACCCTTCACCTAGGCAAAGCTCTTGAGTGAACCACTGCGTGAATCTCTGCTCTATATACTTCACCAGCTAGAGTAAATGAGTGCAGTTAAAGAGTGGACCACTCTTTAACTGCAGCATCCAATAAGCAGCTGCCTTTCGGCTACGATATGCCTAGGTTTACCCCTAAAATATCAGATACTTTTTGACTGGAACAGCCCGCAGGTGGACCGGCCCGGTGGCGACACCAGCGCGTCAGGCTGTTGGGGGTCGCACCGCTCCCCGTCCGGGCCCAGCGGCTGCGGGTTGATCCGTGCTCGGGGTGGCGCCGCTAATCTGGGCACCAACCCTTCCACCAGCGCGGCACGGCGGCGGCCTGACTGGATGTGCAGAGTGGATCACCATCGCACCAGGCCCCACCGGCTCTGCACCCAGCCAGGCGTTCAGAGCCAGCTGCTGCCTGCTGCCGCCGATCCCGACCGAAATCGGCGTGTCGGCCGGCTCATCCCAGTGATTGCGCGGCGCCGGGAACAAGTGCGCGGCGCCGGGCCGCAGTCAGCTGGGCCGTTCCCAGGCGGCGGTCCCCTGCGGCGCCACTCCTTCACGGCTGTTACAGAGCAGGTGAGCCGGACCCCACGCCACTTCCACCGACAAACAGAGCGGCGCTACACCGCCAGAGTGCGACCGGGGGTCTCGGTGCCGGTGGCGGACCGGGGACACCAGGGCTGCTGAGAAGTACGGAGAGGCGCAGGCGCCGCGCTGCTCGAAACAGAGCCAGCCAGCGAACGCAACCGCCTGACAAGTGTCACTAGTTATAGCACGCAAGCGCCAGACAGACGCGGACATGCTACAACGGTTTTTGCCAATATGTGAAAAAACAATCCCCCAAAATGTTCGAAGGATCTGCCGCAAGTATCTTAAGTTTCGCGTAGCAGCCAGACCTTTACCTCCAGCATCGGATCACGAGCTCAACATGCTTACTTATATTTTTCAGGCTTGGTGACCAGCATTTGGGGTGACATGGTTCCACTCTGATTTCGCTTGCGTATATGCGGCCGTTTTGCCGATATTTAATCAGCTACAACACGGTGGAGGCACGCACGGAGAGCTGTCATCCGATGTTAACCCGTGGGAACTGCAACTGCGGTCACCCGCCACGCACCCAAAATCGCACTCCGCTGATACCATAACAAAACAACGTATAATCCATGACCGAACTCTATGGTATAATTTTTGATTCGCTAAATGCTTCGACTATGATATGTCCTGGAAAAAGGTATAAACAGGCATAAATAATTATATACATGGATGCATAACTTATCCATTGTTATCGCTTGATGGACAACGGCTTCGAGCCTTCGGCGCTCGGTATTCGTCTGAGTAAGGCGAGCAACGGTGACCTAAACATCTAGCTGGATGGGAAAATGTTATAACCAAAAACTCCGGCAAGAGCTGCAAGCATATGTATTATAGTCCATATATTTTACAAATGCATGGCTCCAAGCAGTCACAGCGCGACTAGCTATCCGCCTTTGGAAATGGAGAAATGGATCAACGAAATCGCTCGTGACCTGTTCCATACAGGGTTGTGGTAAAAGCGTGCACTATTCCACGTGTCCGCTCATTAGTGCTGGCCAGTCAGCATTAGTAAATTGAGATAAAAATAATAATAATTGTTGGGGTTTAACGACGCACCAACTGCCAGGGTCATACGGCGTCGCCAACTCTCACCCTGTCGGAAAGGATTTTGGGGGATCAGATCAACTTATTTAGATGCTCCGCCGGGACTGGAACCCGGGACCAGCGGCTGAGAAGACAAGGGTGCTATCCACTAAGCCACCTCATCCCTTTAGTATATGGAGAGCGTACTAAAACAATGATATCTTCACTCAGGAAAGCGACTGAGCTCACCACATCTCGACATAATAATAATATTGGTTCGACATTTTCACCGGAAGCCGGCATGCGAGTGTGGCATTGAGTGACGTGCCAGATTAGTGGAACATAGTAATATTGTCATTGCAGTATGTTGACAGCCGGTTGCCCAGACAGTGTTAAGAACGGGATGGGACCCCAGCCTAGCCAAGTGCTCCGGACCACAAGAGTGGGGCCGGAGTCAGCTCTTAACACGTCCTATTTCTCCACGGCGAAGAAAATGGTAAGGCATTGGTTTTTCGGTACGTCTTTCTTCAAATATCAATTTTGGCTGGCTATCTCTGGCTGGCTAACTGGCTATCTCAATTCAAATCCCACTATAAAGGTGACTCATTACCTCTAAGTCAATTATTTTGTCGGTACCAAATCCACCAGGTTTTATCAGACTAAATGATAGGTCCCGGCCAAACCTCACGGGTATGGTCTGAAGAAAATCACCTACAATGGACAATAAAATGCCCGCTATGATCGTATTGTATCATGGAGGTGAAATGTCTGACATAGACCAAGAAAAGTACCACCGAAAAAGAAAGCCTGTTATTGCCGGGAAATGGTGTTTTGCAGGTGATGTGCTACGCTGCACGCCCCTCTATTTTTCAGCTGTCTGGCACAGTTGCACGCATACGCGAGTCCGAAGCAAAAGTGGTAAACACGCTTGCGTGTAAAGGTCGCCAGGCCAGGTTTGGGGTATAATATGGATTTTCGTCTGTAAGCGAGCGAACAGACGGCACGTTTAATAAGGAAAAGTGTCCTGACTGAATGTCCCAAAACATTTTAGAATGCAATTATCTTAACTTCCTCTGAATAATCTAGCATTTTCCAGATTTCTCGCATTGGGCCTTCTCAACGGCATTCCAACAAATCCAAGTAACAAGACTCCTACACGCCGGAGATATCTTCATAAGGGCATACACGGTCTGATAAACATTTTTTAGGGCTGGGGGGTATTTGCATTGATCTAGCCTACTAGTCATATATGATGCAGTAATTCCAGTGATATAAGGCTAACTGAGAAATATCAAACGTTGGAAAATCTTATCTTTGGAGCCTCCTCTATATCTGCCATTGCAAAAAAACATATCTCACAGTAAAAATGAGCCTTCCAACATTCAAACATCAAGAGCTTCTAACTGAAAAAGAATAGCAGTCTTACAAACTTACACGCCAGATTCACGGTTATGATCTGAAGATATGGCGAAGTCTGGGAAAACTATAGCTACCATTTGCTGTTGAATATCTTTATGTTCGATCTCGCGGCGCGTGAAAACCAGTCCCAGGATACACCCTGGACCCGTTTAACGAAGCATGGGGTAAAAAATAATCCCCAGCTCCTGGCGGATATACCTACTGCTGATAGCCAACCTGGAATACGGATCACCCACCACCCTTTCCGACGGGCTTGAGAAGTTGTTTAGTGTCCCCATTTAAGACTTGCGTAGAAAAAAACTTCGTTTACATTGTTGCGAAATGACCTAACAGCCCACGCTAGCAGTGCTATTGGTATAAGACAGTTCTGTTGTACTTGGATTTGCACCCATCTCACTTCAAAGGCGGTTGACGAAAAACTAGCGAAATGTATGAAGGGAAAAACGAAATGCATTCCAGCAGTTTAACGTCACCCTTGTGGTGAAGATATCAACCACGTAAGCACATTGTTTTGTAGTAGGAAAGCGGGGACTGTTCATATGCATTAGCCATTTCAAGATACAATACCCACTGTTTGTCCGTTTCAATACCTTCTTGAAAGCCCAGCATATATACACAACGCATGATCTCGATGCCTTCCAAAATACCAAATTTGAATATTGTAATGCCACAATCAACGACAAAATCAGAAGTTGATATTAGTACAAATTTGACGGATTTTCAGGAAGGAAACATAAAAACAGCTCGGACAAAAACAAATCATACTAACAAGAAGCAACGCCGTCATTTCTTTTTTACAAAGCGGGCCAGTTGTAATTTTCAGCAATGAAACGGTGCAGCTCCAGATGTTTAAGCGATTCAACGACCGCGGAACTAATTCAAAACACTAGACACTATCCCCATTAAACCCTAATTAATGTTCCATTCAGTAACAAAAGGGGTAGGGTTGGGACTTGCAGACCAATTCAATGCCTTATCTGCAAAAATACAGTGCTGTTGCATGCTTTGCTTGAAAAGTCGATAACAGTGTCAACTCACTCAACTAAGGACACGAGTCGGAGCGACAGCCCACCCAAGGGAGGATCCACGGAGAGGGCCGATTCGACCATGCCCTCCAAGCAAAATAGAGGGGGCCAACCCCCCCTCCCGCCAGCAAGCTAGTGTTTCATAATTGATCCATTGGGGAGGACGTATCCGTCAGAAAAAAACTCAGCGCCTTTGTTCGTTTGCAATGCACCTCTCTGAAGGTAAAAATGTATTAATTGCACCAGTTTAATCCTGCCCGCCACCACCCCCGCCGGTTGAAGTTTTTTCACCAACATGGGTTCCCCCTCCCAAACCAATCGGCTGGATCCGCCATTGAGCCCACCCCGCCGCCTAGCCGGGTGCCGGGCCGCGCTGACGCACCGTTGTTCGGTTTAGGAGTCCTCCTCCTCCTGTTCGGCAGCAGCCTCCTCGCCGGCGGGCCGCTCTGTGGTGGAGCCGGCGGCCGCCGCCGGCGTCTCCTCGTCCTCAGTGTCCGCCTCCTCGGCCTCCTCCTCGCCGTCCTCGTCCAGACCCTCCTCGTCGCCCTCGTCCTCGTCCTCGGCGTCGGCCTCGCCCTCCTCGTCGGCCGGCTCCGGCTCGGCCACCGGCGGCGGCGGCGGCAGGCGAGAAGTCAGCGACGGACGACGCTCCAGCTCGTCACGCCGCTTCCGCACCGCATCCAGGATCAGCTCTGCCGGCCACCGCGGTCAGGAGATATCGGTCAGATCTGTCGAGCACCGCGGTCAACTTTGCCTGACACCACAGTCGGCTGTGCGCGATGTCGCACCTAGCTGTACCGGACAGTAAGATATGCTGGCGGCATAAGGGTCAGCTGTAACAGCCACCGCAGACATTTGGAAAGAGCACTCGGTAGGGCCGCTGGGCGGCTCGGGTGTGACTGTGACGAGGCAATATGGATCTGTACACAATACACTTCCAACAGTGTTTGATGCAAAACAATGCGCTGTTATACATGAGAGCTATATACAAGTATCTTACCATTAGCCGTCTATATGTCCTATACAAAGTGCGATATTTCATCCTTTGTATTTTTTAACACATTTAACGCAGCTTATTTAACACACAAATCATCCCGAAAAATCGGTACAGGTAACTTGAACATTGGACGACCCCCGTCATGAAGCTGCGCGCGCGCGGTGGCTGGCTCACCGTCCAAGACGTCCTTGCCGGTGAGGACCTTGTCCAGCTCCTCCTGCACGGCATCCCGCAGCCACGGCATGAAGCTGCTCTCGATGTCGCGCTCCACGCCGTTGAAGAAGAAGCCCTTCTGGCGCAGGTTGGAGAAGACGGCCGGCACCAGGTCGGCCAGGTAGTTCTGCGCCAGAGCCGAGGCGGCCACCTTGGAGCTGGTCTCCTGCTCCTGCTCCAGCGCCGTGTGACGCTGCGCCATTCGCCGCTCCTGCGCCACAGCACGTGTTCAGGCGGCGCTCCAGTGTAGTACGGGCCACACACAAACACACCAACACACTGCCAAGCGGATCTGTCGTGTCAGTCCCAGGGTACGGAGGACAAAAACAGAGCACAGAAATACACCGCAAATATACTGTATTTGACTGGTTTGTATTTGTTAAAACAAATCAACGGTATGAAAGCTTTTTCTTCCTTTAACCATTCTTTACATGACACCTCCTAGCATATATCTTGAATTTCCTCATGGGACTCAACATTTTCGACAACGATGGTCTCAACCGTCTAGTTTGTTCTCAATTTAGGATATTTCAACGTCTAAGGCTGTACCACCCAAAACCATTCCGAAAATCACAAGTTCACGCACAACGGTTTTCCAGGCACTGATGAGCCCTTTTTGCTTTTTCCGGTCATTTAGCCAACAAAACTTTAGAAAGGATGCCGAGAATCAGATAAGAGGCAACACAAACAGGCATCAAAAACGAAACTGAGCAAAACCTGTCGTTTGACCTGAGTGTCTGAGCGCCATCCGGCACCAGACCGCTGCTGCTCAAAAGTTGCCGTTTAACGCCAGTGACAGCGGATGGTCAGGGTTTCAGAGGGGCGGCATTGACTTTTCAACTCATTTCTTTCCAGTCAGCGCCAAATAATTGCTGTTGAAATTCCCCAGCTGACGGGGAGGGGGGGATTTCGTGCCCTCCCCGTGAGCGCCGCCCAGGTTTGACGCACCTTCTCCTCCACGTGTCGCCGCTCTCGCTCGCCCAGACGCTGCTGCTCGGCCACCTCGGCCTGGCGGCGCTCCTGGAAGCGGCGCTGGTGCTCCTTCAGCGTCTCCAGCTCCTCCTCCTCCATCACCTCCAGCAGGCTCTGCTCCACCGTCTTACCCACCAGCACCTCCAGGATCGGCGCCGCCTCCAGCTCGAAGTCGAACAGCTGCAGCGCACACCACCGCACCGTCAGCGCCGGCGGCACTGGCGCCGCCCCGGGTCCTCAGATGACCAGCCGAACAGCCATGCTAAAACGCATATCCGACTCCAAATAACTTATACGGGAGACACTGTTGCTAGTTATAACATCGACAGGTGCTATTTGAGCAAAGCACAAAAACCTATCGGCGCCATATAACACCGGTTTCCAAGAACTAAATAAGGCCCTGATTCAGTGCGAGGTCAAACAGCAGCTGCCGTTTTTGCACCGATCTCGGTAAACGGTGTGGCAGCTGTCTTTGGTTCGATCCATCTCCTGGGGCCGAGCCGCAGCGCGGTCGTCCAGGCCTCCTGTGCTACGACAGCACGTCAATAGAGAGAAGCATTGATCTGTCGCAAAAAAGCGTCCGCTGGGAGCGACCAATTACCGATAGATGAAGGTCGGCGTGGTGACCGGAATGTGGCACTTGGTGGCGCTGTACTGTGTTGTCGGGGGATCGATGTCGATGTATGTACAGGGCAGCGTCCCGGCCGTCTGCTGACCGTGAATGGCCGACCAAACCGGAAGCATGGAACTGTCTGGAGTGGCAGTGTCTGCCGCACAGGGAAGTGACACCCGGAGTGGCAGTGTCTGCCACGGATAGGAAACGTGGGACATCCCGGAGTGGCAGTGCCGCCACGGACAGGGCAGTGGACACCCTGGAGTGGCAGTGTCTGCCACGGACAGGGCACGTGGACATCCCGGGTGGCAGTGTCTGTCACGGGCAGGGAACCTGGGACACCCTGGAGTGGTGTGTCTGCCAGGACAGGGCACGGGGACTCTATGGCGGCGGTGTCTGCCGCGGTGTGTGATGCCCGCAGGGTCGCCACTTCAGGCCAATGCCTCTGACGAGGCAGTCTAAACCACCAAAATATCTGTCTCGAAAGTAACTTCAGAACTTTAGTGTCAATGTACGAGCTTAAGTGGTGCTATATGGTTCGAGTTCTCGCAGAAACTATCGCACCATACTTATTAAGTAGACACCCGACAGCTATGGGATCGCGTTAGAATCTGTAATTTGCTTTACGGTATTAAATTTCTTAATCGTGCAGTGATATACTGTTCAGACACTCCAATTCGTGCTTGCGCTTCATATAATAGATCACCACTGCTGGAGAAACATTTTGCAGATCAGAAAATAGCAGGGATACACTTCATCACGTATTCTGGTAAGACCACATCGCGTTAAAAAAGAAGATAATGACGCAGCCGCGATCGTTCACACGCGCTTATTGACCGTTTTATTACCGACGGCCTCGGGCATGCACAATCCGGCCAGTGAGGAGAGGGCTTTAATGTCATGTCCTTCCGCGACTCAACCCAACTATGCCCTGATTGAGCTCCCGGGACCTATTTTATCATAATTGAAAGATTATAGCCAAAAGAGTACAGGTATTCGGAACGGGTCGGGCGACGCGGGACTGGCCCCACTACTTAACAGCGTGTGAATCTTAGGACAAAAGTCATCAGAACCAGTGGCGGATCTAGCCGGTCGGTTTGGGAGGGGCAAACCAAAGTCGAAAAGCAAAAAAGTCACAGGCTGCAAAAATATGAGCTCAAGATATTTTTTTCCAATCCAAAGCCCCATATTTCCACTGAACTTAACTGGTTCTGTTTGAAGTTGAGAGTAGAAGCACCAAAATCTTGCTTATAAACTTAAAAGGAGTCGGGGAAAAAAGGAGGTCGGTCGCTTTGGGGGAGGCCAAAACATAGTTTTGCCCCGAGCTTTTCCGTTTGGGGGGCAAATGCCTGTTTTGCCCCCCCCTGGATCCGCCACTGATCAGAACTGCCTGAACTGAAATAATTTTGGTTAACAAAAATCATCAACTACGAGCAGTCCAACACTGTGGAAATGTTTTTATGAGAAAACATTCGCCCTTGCTTTGATATGAGTTACAGGGAGTGACACATTATAATGGTATTGGAACTGAGATAGCCATGTGATAGAGCATATTGGGCAATCCCTTGTTGAATGTTTCATTTTTACCACAACTCACCGTTTGCGGATAAAGTTATTTTAGAGCAAGTGTTGACCGCATCAGATCCAGCGTGACTCTCCTTAAACCCCAACATACACACACACACACACACATACACGTGGCTCTAGCGTGGCTCTCCCTCAAACCCCAATACACACACACGTGGCTCTGGCGTGGCTCTCCTTAAACCCCAATACACACACACACGTGGCTCTAGCGTGGCTTTCCCTCAAACACCCACACACCCACGCATGGCTCCAGCGTGTTGTTCCCTAAAATATGGGTTCTGAGATAAACTAAATATGAAATCAGGGGTTTCGGTATGCTTTATGCGACTAATAGCTCAGTTCAAATTCCATGGAAATGCCGCATTAAAAACTTTTGTGACCCTACCCATTTTTAGGGTATACCCTGATGAATGCCTCCGTTAATGCTGGAAATGGACAGCTACGCACAACCTTACTAAAGATCATCAAAACTCGGATGAGGTCACCATTAAAAAATATTAAGTTAAGCTGGTTCCAAGGCGGAAGTTTTGGTCGCACTCATTTTGTTATCCAACCAAGCCAGGCAATGTACGACATACGCCCGGTCATGCTAGGTCCTTCTGGTGGGTCCAAGGATATTTCGGGCCACCAAATAGCTCTTCGCACCGTTGATGGAGCGAATAAGTCGTTAGCCCCCGAGGCTTTTTACAAATTAACACCCCGTGGATCAAATTCGAGGTAAGCTGAACAGAAAGACAGCGCAGACAATTTTTCCGGAAACAAAACTACACAGCTACTGATTAACACCAAGCGTGTTTCCGGTGTTCCAGTGCAGCGCCGCTGCCGACCGCTGCCGCCGTACACTGGCTACGTTTGCACCGTCCCAGAACTTTACAACAGTGCATTACATCAGCATGGAAACTGCAAGTGGCCGGCCACAACAGGCAGGCGCCGCCCGATTGCAGCGCTAGCTGACCGCTGAAAATAGATGAGGCGGTGGTAACCACAACAGAAAAACAACTGCGCTTTCGCGACACCGCATACTGAGCTGGAACCTCTGTAGTTTCAAGATAGTGATGCTGTCGCAGCTTCATAATTCACAGCTATGATGTTCCGCAGCTACGCAGCTTGTGGACTTTTCACTGGTGTCGTTCACGCAACTTCAGCACTTAACCCTTGCCCGGTGGCCGGTATGAGCCACCTTCGCCCTGGTGGGGAAGGCTAAAAAGACCCCACGATCTCAGAAACTAAGAGAGCTAGAAAAAGCACAAAACGGAAATCGAAAGCTCTTCGAAAATGATATCGAAAATACTTCGGTCATTTTTCTTGTCAGGTCAATATCAAGGTCACCAGGGGTCAAAATAGGTCAAAATCGCTAATATGAGGTGTACTAAGTAAACCTCATATATCTCAGAAACTATGATAGCTAGAAACATCTTTTTAACACCAATCGAAAGCTCTTGAGCTGCTCTTTCATTAAAGTGGCATTCATTTTCGTGTCAGGTCAAAGCCTAGGGAGCTAGAGGTCACTGAATATTGGGAATGTTCTTGGGAATGTCCATAGCCACCCATGCATAAGGGCGTTTCCTTTTTCGCTAATAAATTCCAAACCACGCAAGATACAGCCATAGTTGATGCACCATTGCAATCGTCTTGTCAATACGAATCGAATGATATATACTATTGCTATGCCAGGTCAAATTTGAAAATTTGACCTGGCCCAGGTCAACAGTCTGACCCAAATTGGCCTGGTATAGTCATGATGTATATTATTTCACTTGCATTGACTATACAAACCCTTTGGTGATAAAATAAAAGTTATATCTTTGTTTATTAAAAATTTATAGAGTAAAACACAAAAAATGCTTATTTGACCTAAGGTGACCTTTCAAAGGTCACAAACCAAACTATTGGCATCAACTTCAGAAATGAGGTAAGAGCAAGCCGTAACCGATGTTTGAAGTTGATTCCATTCATACTTACTGAGAAAAGCTCATTTCGTGATTTTCCCCATGTGATTTTCCCCAATGGGGAGGTCATGCTCTGCACATGACCTTAGGTCACCAATATAAGAAATCCCGGAAGATATGTTGTAGCTCCTGGTGGGCCCAATATGTGGTATGAGTTTCAAATTGATCAATTAATCTGCCTTTTAGTTATGCAGTCCTAAGCATTTTTGAGGTGAGGTCACTTCACCTGGCCTGGTGACTTGACCTGATATGACCTTGAGCTAAAATTTTCAGGAAAGATGTAAAAATGATGAAGGAACAGTCAGACCAAGTTTGGCGGCGCAGCGCGCCGCCGTTTTTGGCCACTTCGGAAAAA
This sequence comes from Lepas anatifera, assembly GCA_034440635.1. NCBI lineage: Eukaryota > Metazoa > Arthropoda > Thecostraca > Lepadidae > Lepas > Lepas anatifera. The sequence goes on along the minus strand of JAOTON010000128.1, from coordinate 435,307 downwards.
CCCGAGGGGAGTCTAAAAGACCCCCACCCGGGCGAAGGTCAAACATGAGCATATCAGACGAAGCTCAGCTTCCCTGATTGGACCAGACCGTGTCTAGACTGCAGATTACTGTGAAGATAGTTCGCACGTAGATACACAGCACGGCTCGATCCCATGTATCTTAGTGGATACGTGCAGGTTGCTGAGCGGAGTGTGACTGTTTGATATTAAAATGCAGTCTTGCTGGTAACCAGATACTAGCTTTTGGAATGTCACGAAACACTTATGTCACTATTGATACGTGAAAAACAGCACGAACGAGCTATCGCAGATCAGAGAAGTCTGCTCGCCCTTGGAGTTAGTACCACTCTGACGAGGATGAGAGAAAACGCGGCGCGTCTTGCCGCTCAAATCACGTACAAAAGATCTTGACCTCAGGTTTACTGACGCTCCGGAAAAACTGTACTTCAAAGACAACATTGCGGCCTGTCAGCATCAGCCACTTTCAGCGGGGCGTTCTTGCAGGAGCCCTGTGTGGCTCGGCTGCACGAGTGTCCAGCCACTCGAAGATCCTCGGCGTTGCTCCGTCACGCGAGGGCCTCGTTCGAATGGTAGCACTAATTTGGGAAACGTGCAGGCCACACACAACACTAATCAATAGCTGCAATTTGTCCCATTAGACTGAGCTGACTGACGAATCCTTCGTCCCTTTGTATGTATGTACAGCAAAGCACTATGAAGCCAAACAGCGGCGATAGGAAATAGATCGTGCAGTAAAATACCTGTTGTGTGGATTAAATATTACAAACAGAAGCTTTGACCACTGATGGTGGCATATATGTCCTTGTGCTCAACGTAAGACCAAGAAAGCGCAACTGGGCGATACGTTTCAACATTGTACACAGATTGAAGGCACGGATTGGCCCACACCAGCGCTCGTTGGCTTCCAAATGTCGGCCATTTTGAGCAGGGAGTAATCCCGGACACGCGGCCTTATGTCCGATCAATACCCGTCTAAATTCTTCTGTTTGCTGGCCTTGACTGTGTCGGCACTTCGATGCAACACAGGAGTTCCAGCAACCAGCTCGCCCATACAATACTTAGAACTGGCATCTTTGAACTGTAAGCGTGTGTGTGTCTCGGTTGGTAATCTGATGCGCTTAAGGTTCTGAGGTTATATCGCGCCCACATCACTTTGTTTTCATAAGTTTCAATTAATAAGCCCTGTACTACGCCATTAAAGTATCAGATTGACCTACGAATACTTCTGGTATTAGGTTATTCTAGGTTGCATTGTTTCATCTGCCTTAGCAGAGGTTACAGATAGGGTAGAGTGGGGTAAGACGCATACGTTAAGGGATAATTCGTCTGTACCGATCCTGCCAGGACGGAATTACTTTATTTTTTCTTCGTTAAGTTCTTTCATCCTTTGTCTACACTCAGATAGAAATTTGTTATTCTGACACGATGCAAAGTGTGCGAAATTAATTTTTCTTGAGACCATGTAAAAGGCGTGTTACCCCGATAGCGGGGTAAAACGCCCAAGCCCCGGATTAAAAGGCCGTCATAAAACTCCCAGCGTATGTTATACCTTTTGCTTCACGTGAACAAATAGGAATATCATTATACTTACGTTGTAAGACAATTGAGTGACAAAGTTGGCAGGGTGAGCACATTCACATCGCATAGAGTACAATCGCAACTTTAATACAGTTTGTTTTTAGGTCCGGAGATGCAAAAAGCAGCAAATGTTTGCTGAAAAATAACGGATTTTACTAGGCGCGTCCAATCATGCCCAGGACCGGAACAGAAAGGCCGCTACCAGAAAATAATATTAGATGGAGGCTACAGTTCTTACATCAGCCTGGACATAGGAGTAGGCGTCTTACCTAGGTGGGCGCGTTAACCCACTCTACCTTAATCTCAAATGCGATCCGTCATGAATTGTAGAATACGCCATATGTCTGCCGCTCATCTGTCACCAAGAAGTTGGCCAATGCCATTGCAATGAGTGGGAGGACATACTGCGGGTTCATCGCAGTTGCCCGCAGCCGCGTCTGCCTTGCATATATTGAAAAGTGAGTCGATTTCCACGAGAAATCTAGCATGCGAGAACACTTCATTCATCTAAAAATAAGAAATAGATACATAAAAATTACGGTTCAATATCCAATTGTATCACTTATTTCTTCTGGAGGTACAGGTAAAATCGGTTAGTAGCGCACCCACCAGGACAGGTAACGCGGTTGATAATCATTAGCCAACTGATCGGGTTTCCTGACGCAGGGGAAGCGGTCGCAGACGCTGCACGGTGACTGCGCCAGCTGACTCACACTAGTACACACCGTGTATATGTTTATACACTAGTACACACTGTGAGCACTACAACAGCCACCGCTGCGGGCACGCGAACACCGCAGAGGACCGCCGGGCCGGCGGCAGCGGGGGATGCAGCCTGCCGCACCAAAAATCCCACCGACCGCCAGCCCGCTCCATCGTATTCTAGTCAAGGGGCGTTTGCTCTGGTAGCTCAGATAGAACACAGCCATCCCGCTACAACTGGACAATGGTCTGCTTCTCTGGCGGGTGATGCCGTTTTTGCGATCATTAGCAATTTGTGGGATTTGCTTCTTCACCGAGCCGCGCCGGCTCGGCCATCCACATGGATACCATTCCACATAAGCGACCCGATACGATAATACTGGGCCCGGCCCGGCCCTCATCCTAAAAAAACTCAAACCCATGTCTGCAAATGGATGTCACACTGGGGCGGAGTATTGGATAGCATTAGATAGACACTTTTGGATACTGGCACCTATTCAATTATATGTATAACATTTGTTGACAAAACTATAAACCTACACATCAGTAAGACACCTTTATTCGCGATAACCAGGCGAACATTTCTGGTTTAAAATAGCAAGCAAAGGGTGCTCAGAACCCGCGCCCCATCGAGGGTCCGGCGCCACCTTCGCCCGAACGGGGGCCATCGATGTCCCCCTCTAACTCGGAAAATATAGGGGTTAAAGCAAATCTGCAAAGCGAAAGGGCATTAGAAAGCTCGTGTGAATTCATTAAGTAATTGCTTCTCATGCTTAAGCGCTCAGATTAATGGTTTGACGTCCAGAGGTCAAGTTAGGTCACGATAGGCTATTTCCACTCAAATATGAAATGCTTAAGCAAACTGAGCATAGCTTTCATGCCGTTGGAGCTATTGCAATCTGTTACGTACAGCCCCCTGCAATTGAATCTTTACACACTAGGCTCGGCAGTTTTGGGCTAAATTCTGGACAACTATTGCTTCCTCGGCCACGATGAAATATACAGCATGTGTGCCTTGCCCGTTGCTTTCAACATTGTCCCAAAAACTGGGGCCCAGATTCATAGTTTGAAAATAATTTTCAGAAAACGTTTTTGGTCGCTGTCTCGCGACAATTTAGTTTTTCGCTTCTAATTTTTAAAATATGTGGCTGCTGAGTATAAATGGGCACGTAACCGATAGCTGGGAGCAAAACACACAAGCTGTATGTTTAATCACGATTCTGCAAACAGTAGTTCGCTCACATTATAACCAAAACTTCTGAGCCTAGTGTGCACAGATTCAATTGCAGGGGGCTGTACATTGAATATGAAACGTGACCTTTTTCGCTATGTAGAACATAATGACCTCCCGCCGGTGAATTTACCTCTAGAGGTCACCTCGTGACCTAATATGACCTGAGGTCACGAAAGGTCAGAAAGTGACCTTGCCGTTCATGGAATGAAAGCCAGTGACGACACATATATAATGACGTTGATTTCAGCACTCTGGCTTGATTAGGTCAAAAGTTATCGTCGAAATACTTTTTTTGACCCCGGTGACCTTTGATGACCTCAGATAGGTTGCAGGGAAAATATTGCCCCTGGGATCCGTGAAATGGTGTCCAAGGATACTTTTCTGAGTAATCTGAGCATTTGCAATAATTGTTGTAACTTTTGGATCATAAGACAGCTTTCTCCATATTTTTCAATGGGAGAGGTCACTTCGTGACCTGATCTCAAGTCAGGAATTTGAAAAATTCCAGATGTAAGCTTTGTAGACCCTGGAGGGGCCATGAAGTGCAGGAAGTTTCAAATTGATCGGCTTAGAAATGTAGCTATGGTAGAGCTCAGAAGTTGAAGTGAGGTGACCTTGATTAACCTTGCCTGGTGACCCGACCTTGTGTGACACGGGGTAAAAAATTTCATGGATGGTGGGAAAATGATGGAGTGATAGATAGAGCCCTCAACCGCGGTGCTGCACCTCGTCGTTTTTCTGCTACCCCGAAAAAACCTTAGGGGGCCATCGATGGCCCCCGGTGGGGCAAGGGTTAACCCTCGCCCTAAGGAGGTTCGATGAGACCCTTTAAACATTTTTAGAATCGCAAAAAACAGATCAGTTTAGCAAGATGCCGCCCGGGATACGTGAGCCGAATTTAATTCGCACATTTTGACCAAATGCCGTGGGTCATATCAGGTCATGGAGACATCAGGTCATTCCGCTTCCGACAAAGCATCTAGCTTTTACCTTGGCGATTGTCTGATGTTTGACCCTTCGAAGGTCGAACAAAGTCATGGCCTAGAGTGGTCCAATTTCAGAAAATCATTTAAATTATAGATAACTAGCCACCAGCCTGTTTTCTGATTGGCAAACAAATGTGCAAAGATTTTAATTTCATCAGCAAAAGCAACGTCCACTGGGATATTCGCCTAGCAAGCAATACAAGCAATCGCCTCAGCGGGGCGCAATACACTCACTTTTCCCTAAATTGATTATAGGGACATTTACCATCACAGTCGGACTTACTGTGCAATTTCCTCGCGTTTATGTTAGGGCCACGGGGAATGGCCCCTCTAACCGAAAATAGGCTTAGCCAAACAACAGAAACGTAGTAAGATCACATGTTTAGTCAGGCAATGTTGACCTCAGAGCAAATAGGTCAAGATCGGCTATTTCACTCAAATATGCAAGATTAAGCAAGGGCAAACAGTCATAGAGCATAGGCCGGTAAAGTACATTAAGCAAATGCCTCTTTTCGCTATGGGAACGTAAAGACCGCCAGGGTTGAGCCAGAGGTCACCGACCTAATATGACCAGGTCACGAAAGGTCAAAAACCCCGATATCAAAGAAACCAGGACAAGACAAACACGATGGTGTTGTTCACGCCAGCCAATTAGGTCAAAAGTTATTGTCAAAATACTGTTTTGACCTCCGGGACCGATGACCGGAAAATCAAAGCAAAGACCCCGGGATCCGGAAAGGGCCAAAACGTTGTTCGAGCAGTCGAGTATTTGCAATCATTTTGGGCTTTATATCAGAAAAGCTCCCATGCTTTCCAATGGGAAGGTCGCCGGACGACCAGGCAGAAATCGAAAAACCCAATACACCTAGACCGAGGGGTCATGAAGTGTAGCAAGTTTCAAATCGATCGACTTGAAATTAGCTCTACAGAGCTCTAAAGTAGTGAGGTGACCTTGGTTGACCTCGTCGGTGACCTACCTTGGTGACCCGGTAAAAATTCAGGATGATGGAAAATGATGCAGAGAGGTAGAGCCCTCAACCGCGGTGCTGCGCCTCGTCGTTTTCTGCTATCCCGAAAAACCTTAGGGGCATCGATGGCCCCCGTGGGCGAGGGTTAGAGAATAACGACAACCCATCCAATAAAGTTTACGCCAACTTTCACTTGCCATCTTCAACAGAAGTGTTCGCCAGTAAAAGTGATTTATGGGTAAAAAAATGTTAACGTGAGAATAAAGACTGGGATTTAAGCACGTTCTCAATCACGCTCTGGGCCACTAACATTTAATCCAATTCTGCCAAGAGCTGTGTGGCGGATACCAATTGAGCACCGGTGGCACGCAAACCCCGCCCCCGTGATTGTCCGGTCTGTTTTTTCGTGTGTGCGTCAATGGGCATCAACGCGACAGCGAAGGTCGGGACCAACCAGGAAGGCATCCAGCAATATTAATTTTACTCCGAACTACTATCTTGTAGACAAAATAAAATGCAATCCGGCTTACACGGAAAGCAATCATACTTGCTAGCGGGCCGACATGCTCGGTGTCAAGGCTGACTTTTTTGGGGGCAGGCTGTCAGATTGGGCAACAGTGCGAATAGCTGCTTGCAATAGCTTACGAATAGCTTCTGGACCCGACTTCCATCTTTTTAGAACACTAAATCGAGTGTTATCTTCAAATATCACTTGTCGCGGTGCTGAATGCGCGCTTTCTTGGTCCTCGTCACTGCCAAGCGCACGCCAAGCAAGATGACAAGTGGGACATTAGGACAGTACTGGATCTGGTGTCGCCCAATCCTGCAGCTTGCCCCAGTCCGCCCTGGTACCGTGCATGTCGGCTGATTACACGGCCGGCCACTACCATCGTAGCCCCAGCGCAGATTCACGGGAGGTACGCGAAAGTTTTATTGGCTCGATCAAAAGGTCACAAGTTGTTTCAAAAGTCCTATTCTCATTTTCGCGAATTCAGCCTCCAAATGCCTTAAAATCGCTCTCAAAGTCAACATTTCTAGACGACTTATCAATAATTCTCACTATCGATCAAATGACGCAGCCTCGGCCATGACCACTAAATTTCTCTAAGAACTAGTTCATGTCTGTCCTAAACACTGGTGTAAAACCTCGAGCTATCACCGAGAACAATTACTTACAAAGGCAACAACTTTTCTCACTATCGATCAAATGACGTAGCCTTGGCTATGACCATAAATTTCTCTAAGAACTAGTTCATATCTGTCAAACACTGGTGTAAAACCTCGAGCTATCACAGAGAACAATTACTTACAAAAGCAGCATACCAAAACTCTTTTGAAACAGAAATATAGGACTTTAAAGAAATCACAATTGACCAATCAGAAGCCTAGGAATTCTCATACCGGGGTAACGTGACCTATCTGACGCCAAAGTTTTACCATCCTCGGAATTTTGTAGAAAACGACTGAAGTCCCGAGGTATGAAACGACTGAAGACTCGAGTAATTATTTTATGCTCCATTTTTAGGGAAAACTGATTGATTCAGTAGTTTTTAAAGGCTATATAAAACGTTTTCAAATACAAAAAGAGGAAAACAGACATTTCCATTACAAAAAATGACTATAAAACTTAAAATAGCTTTTGAAAATGAAGAGATGAAGAGCAGGTTCCAGCCTTTTACCGGTATAGTTAACATATTTCAATAATAGGTGAGTGGCCTCCAAAAATTTTGCCGAAGATACAAAACTAATTGACAGTGCTGTATTCAAGATTTTTCAAACAGCAAGAAACCACAATAAAAAATTCGCGTATCTCCCTTTAACGCGTGGAAGCCGGGCCTATGTCTCATGTGAATGAAGTCCTTTCAGTAGCTTCTACGTCTTAGTAATTGACGTTTGGTTCTCCAAACTAGTAGTTCCCTAGCATGATTCGCAGTCTGCACCAAAATGCTGAGGACTGCGCCTGTGCTTTCGCGATAGCGTATGGAGTAGGCGGAAGCATAACTCTTCTACAAGTGGGTGTTCCAAGTAATGGGAAAGTGGTGTACAGGTGGCTGTCACAAAGGCAGCGCCCTGGCTGAGCAGGCGTGTGGAAGCGAGACTACAACACCCCTAAGTAGGTAAACCTGGATACATGGCTGGAGCCTGCATCTAGAACATATTGTACGAAAACCATGAACAGTTTTATGCACCTCACTCTATTCTTTTTCAAAGTTTGCACTCCAATTCAACTTGTATTTTTCCATTGTGGGGACTTGGATAAAGTTTGGGGAGCAAGCGGGGAGGAGTGGGGGGAAGAGGGTGTTTGATACTCCCCACAGATGAAATCGTTCAATTACAAAGAGGACTGGGTGACCCACACTGTGAGGGGCTTTCTCGGGGGGCTCAAACCGATATTTCCAGATGCCATTCCCTTTCTAAAAATATAATTCGACTTAAAAATCTCAAAACTAGGTGAGCCAGAAAGGGCCGAGCTCGGCGTTTTACTGATGAAAGCTACAAAGACTGCCTGCTCAAGAAATTAACGCACTCATATTTGAAGTGAACTTCAATTTCTGATGACGTTCTCAAAACCTCAACACAGTATTGGTATTTATTGGTCCGGTTAGTGTATGGTTAGTGTATTTGTATTTATTAGTCTCGTCAATGGTTAGTGCATTCCCTTCTACCCCAAAGACCCTCGCAACCTCGCATTTTCGTTACTGTTAAACAAAACCAACAATAAGGAAAAGTCTGTTCAGTGTTACGGCATCAGCAGTCACTGCATGAAGAGATAAATCCTGCACAGAAAAAAATCCTGCATTGCTTTACCGTGAGTGTTAAAATTGTGCCTGCTGTGATTTGTGTACTTCAACAGACTTCCAAATCTATGTAACGATCAGCAAACTGATTATGGATACTGAATAATGGATATGCCTCCCCTTGCAACATACTCACGACTCCCGCAGTCTGCCCTGGAACCGTACTCACGTCGCCCTCGTAGATCTGCGTAGCGACATCTGCGCCGGTCTTGGAGGGGACGAACTGCGGCGTGCTGGGCCGGTCCACCATCGGGTCCGTCTGAACCGCAATGTCCGCCTCCAGCCGCCTGTCCCGGATCTGCCGCGGCCGCTCAGGTCAGAGCAGGTCACCTCAGGTCAAAACAGGTTACAGAGGGCCACCTCAGGCTGGGACAGGTCAAAACAGGTTCCAGAGGCCCACCTCAGGTTAGGACAGGCCAGATAATATCAGGGGATAACACTTCGGATTACAGCAACTAGATTGTGTCTATGCACAACAGAAAAGCACACGACAGCGGTCTGAGATTTTTGGCGGCGGCTCAGGTTATACATCTGGTCAAGTCACACGATACAGATTCGCCGATTCGCAAGGGTTCTCCGCTTCTGTATGACCAGGTTTTGACCGACATTTTGGAAAAATCAGTTCAGGCAAAATTGGCAAAAGTAAATTTCTACAGTTTCATCTCCAGGGGTCAAGGTTTATTTGCACGTCATGAGACCGGAGGGCTCTGTGAAATAAGTACAAAGTAGTCCCCAAAAACACCCTTCCTACAAGGCCGAGTTGGCGAACCGGTATAACATTGACAGTTGGTGCGCTGTTCCATCCCGGACCTGTGCCCTAAACTGACCAAACGTACACCTCAACAGTGTCTGGACGTGGCAGCTCCGCCAGGAGAAAATTCACGGCACCGGCCCCACAACAACACGCCTCTCACTCCCAGAGGGCCATCACGGGGACTGCAGGGCAATGCGGCTGCAGACGCGCCCGCTAATCGCGCCGCGGCAGAAGCGGAGGGCGCCCGGGACATGATCCCTCTGGACCTTCCAGGTGTCGGCACGGTCATCAGGAGGCACGGAAGCGCCTGGACAGCCTGACTGCATGCCCGCCACTCGTTTATGGACACCGCCAGCTCACAAGCTGCCAAGATGGGGGCAGATCACCGTCTCTCAACTTCGAGTGACCCAAAACCTCACCGACGCTCTTCACTCTTCACGCCATTACGAGTCTCAGATCCGCCTGAAAATATTCGTTCGTCACTGGCTGGAAATTGCCCACTCCTTTACCATGAGTATATCTGTGTTCGGGGGACGCGCGGCTCAGTGGTAGAGCACCTGCTTTCTGATTCACAGGTCCGGTTTAAGGCCCGGCGGGTTTTGTGAATAAGTACAACCCAATCCCTAGCCCCAAGAAACACCCTTCCTACAGGGCGGGGCTAGCGACTGTTTAATGAATGACACTCTTAAATTTAAAAACCTGTGCGGAATGCTATGAGTGGAGACTGCCCTTCGACATCAACATCACTGGCGACCACTAAAGTCTACAAAACTTTAACAACAACTCTACAAACTCAACTCGCTCACCTTTCCATTGCAGCCAACCATGCGCCTATTTGCTATTGCCTCGATATTAGGAGATCGCTGGCCTATAGCAATTGATTATCGGGGAAAACATCGATAGCCTTTACGGCCATTTCTGGAATGGATGTAAACCCGTACACCATGATTGAAGTTGGAGGCATCTTTCTTAACGACTCCACCGAAGGTTGAATCCAGTCGATAGCTGTGGCAATGCAGACCCTATCAAGCTACAATCGCCAAACCACATGCAGCTTTGAAGCGGGATCGACTTAACCCGCGCCACCGGGGGTCCGGCGCCACCTTCGCCCCACCGGGGGCCATCGATGGCCCCCTCTAACTCCGAAAATATGGGCGTTAGCGCAAATCTGCAAAGTGCAATAGAAAGCTCGCGTGAATTCAGTAAGAAATTACTTCGCATGTTTTAGTGCTCAGGTCAATGGTTTGACCTCCAGAGGTCAAATTAGGTCAAGATCGGCTATTTTCACTCAAATATGCAATGATTAAGCAAACTGGGCATAACTCTTATGTCATTGGAGCTATTGAGGCCTGGTAAAGTACATTTGATAGCAAATTGCCTGTACTTTTTCCGCTATGTGGAACGTAAAGACCTCCCGCCAGTGGTTTGACCGCCAGAGGTCACCTCGTGACCTAATATGACCTGAGGTCACGAAAGGTCAAAAAGTGACTTGCCGTATATCAAATGAAAGCCAGTGACAAAACAAACACGATGGTGTTTGTTTCACCGCTCTAGCTCAATTAGGTCAAAAGTTATTGTCAAAATACTGTTTTTGACCTCCGGTGACCTTGGATGACCTTGGAAAAGTCAAAGGGCAAATATGACCCCTGAGATCCGTGAAAGGGTGTCCAAAAACGTTGTTCTGAGCAGTCTGAGAATTTGCAATCATTTTTGTGGCTTTTATATCATGAAATAGTTTTTCCCCATGCTTTTCCAATGGGAGAGGTCGCCTCGTGACCTGACCTCAGGGCACGAAATCGAAAAATCCCGGATATACACCTTGTAGACCCTGGAGGGTCATGAAATGTAAGGAAGTTTCAAATCGATCGACTTTGAAATGTAGCTCTTACAGAGCTCTAAAGTGAAGTGAGGTGACCTTGGTTGACCTCGTCTGGTGACCTGACCTTGGGTGACCCGGGGTAAAAATTTCAGGGATGATGGAAAAATGATGCAGTGAGAGGTAGAGCCCTCAACCGCGGTGCTGCGTCTCGTCGTTTTTCTGCTATCCCGGAAAAACCTTAGGGGGCCATCGATGGCCCCCGTGGGGCGAGGGTTAAGCAGACTCGTGCCTGACCATAAAGTCCGGGATCATTTCTGGGAAGCTGACTTTGCACGAAAATCGCAGCTTAGCTTCGGTGATAAACCAGCAACATAGCATAGCCATTACTGTGAAAATACGAGCAATGCTTGAATGCGTTTCTGAGCTGGCCGACAAGTAGGTACATCTGCTACCATACATGAGTATCAACGGTTCAGCCCAGGCCTGTCACGATTCTGGTAAGCGTTTCGACTTACCAATGACGCTGTACGAAACCATCCAAACGCAGCGGTTGCTGTCTTGTGAGGGGCTAATTTAGCTGAGGCCAGTGTCGCACTGCAGCAAAACGACAAACAAACAAAATATCATTATTTTCTGTTTTCGAGAAATCCCAGGGAAAGGCCGGGATAGTTGTCACCAATCGTTCACGCAGTCTTCACGGTCCAAGTTTGCAGGGGTCTCGGAACGTGCGTGCCAGCGATTCGGACGAAGTCGATTGAACAGGAGGTCCTGTTACTAGCCGACCGAACCATAATGGATAGAGGCGAAGTGGATAATCATGGGTTGATGCAAACCCCCTCGGGTTTGCATCAACCCGCGATACAACGCATCTGAAATGAACGATCTGATCACATTTCCGCAAATACTAATGATAGATTTCAGCCTTGTTCTACCGTAAGGTAATGTGTCGTACAAAGGCCTGTCATAGGGTCATATTGACTGACATGACGTTCCAATTTAGATTGACAGTAAAAAGATAAATGGACGGTGTCTCACCGAGTCGATCGTCCCCTCTCAGTCATCCGCATTTTCGACCGGATGCACCCAGCCATTCCTGGCAGAAAACACTGCATTTCCAACGTTTAATGCGTACATTCTGCTGTTTTCCTATCTTCCTCGGCCACTTTGGTTTTACAACGCATTCGAAAGCGTCGGGCTTAGTGATTTCCTGATCACTTGATTAAAAGTAAAAAAAAAACAGGCGCCCTTTTTTAGTGTTTAGCAGAAACAAACTGTTGGAATAGTGAATCGCCATTGTGATTTCAGCCTCGTAGCTTGTCATAGGCAAACGTGGCGGCGTGATGTTTCGCTTTTTTCCGCGTGCCATCAGTGTGCGCTGTCCAAAAGTGCAGGCTTGACAGCAAACAGTATTTTTTTGTAAATGTGCTAACTTAAAATGTTATTTTCCGAGCATTCTTCTCCGGGCCAGAGGAGCGAGCTCGCGGAGCACATGTGGCTACGGCTTTGGACCAGGAGCCATCCAATATTTGTCTAGTTATCCACCTGTCCGACTACGAATCCAAACCCAACCATGCGGGGCGCCCGTCACTGTACACATAGGCTGCACCGTCGCACACGAAGTTGAGCAGAACGCCTGCGAGCCTCGGTATCGACTCTACCGCGGAGCAGGAGAGCAGTGCGGCACAGCATAGTGCCAGGGTCGGTCAGTGCACTCGCTCCCGTCCCCGTCCGTGGTTTGCCGAGAGAAGCACGCACTCCGGCGGCCGAGCTCCGGACCGGCGAGCGCACACCGGATGTGCGGTTGTGCGCTCACCGGAGTCCGGTGAGCCACAACAGACCATTTCAAGAAGACGCAGGCTTCGGGGAGCGCTATTTAACTCATTATGCTGCCACTGGCAAAGAAGTGAGCGGGCCAGTCAATCTTCAGTCTGCTGCGGACAGGAAACTTAACTCTCCAGAACCAAAGAACTCATCGGATTTGGGCTCGCTTTGCGGTCCATTCTAGATGTTCACAACATGCTCCGATTATTTTCAGTTTGGTTGAAATCGGGAAAGGTTTGGATGAAAAGTGGTAGGGGTGCCAATGCCCCACCACATTCCGACGTGTATGATTCAATTCGTATACAGATTTGTCTTCTGTAAGCGGGGGCAATCGAAGTTGCAGGGAATGTGCAGCCAAGGGCACCACACACTGGCTTGGTGGATGCGAGGGGACGGTCAAAATTGAGAAAACGTAGAACTTGAAGCAAATTTCATGACAATCGGGAGAGTTTAAGGAGCCCATGTGTCGGATTTTGAAGTATTGTTTCTAGTCGAGTGCCATGGAGTAAAGCGTGTTATATTTGTATTTCTCCTACGGAACATCTCCACTGCCACTGAGTGGCTAATCTGACGTTCGTCTTAATGGAACACAGGGGTTCAAAAAGGATGGAAACACAATTTTCGCCACAGATTTGGAGTCGGGGAGGGGGAGAGGCAGGCCCAGGGAAGGAAACAGATGCCTGTTACCTACGTCTGCATATTCAGACAGCCAGACAGGGCAGTGGAAGGTTTTTTCGCATGAAACACGCTGATTAAGACAGCATTTTCTTCTTTACACTAGGCAGCTTACCGATTCCAGGACAACATATTGATTTTGGACGAGATCTGGGCAGCCAAAAATTAAGGGGCCACTCCTCATTTCGGAGACCGGTTGGGGAAGGGGCGACGGTAAAGCCCTAAAATAGGGTGCGCGTGTATTCAAAATGATCATCAGATCAGGGTAGGGGATTGGATCAGTATCCCATTTCTGGCCTGGTCCGTGTACGACTGCCTATGTCCTTTTACAGATGATCTATACAGAGGTGGATCCAGGATTTGCGATCGAGTTTGCGATTTGCGATACCAAAATTATGCTGATTATTAATTTCCAGTGCAGTGGAGCTTATCATTTAGGAGACTTACACCATGGACGAAAACTAATTTGATTTTGGAACTCAATTAGCAGCTAAAAAATAAGACTGTAGAGTCATACGGAAACTAACCATTCTCTTTCAAAGATAAAATGACTATAAAAACCATACGAGGTATCTGCACGCAATGGGCTGCATTAAGCCATCCTGCCGTATCTAAAGCACACTACCTATCATTATCGAGAAGTTCAGGGGCCAACACTCCATAATTTATTCCCGGGCGACGGCTAATGACAAAGTATCCCGACGTCTCAGCCGCACTCGCGCCACAGGCCCATTATACCTAAACGCACCTGCGCTACAGCCATTACAGGTGCGTGCCAGGAACCACCACTCAGAGGAAGCCCCAAGCAAGAGTACATGTATCAGTACACTCATCAGTATTCAGTAGTACATCAGTACTCTGTCCATACATTGAATTTGGATATGGAGAGTCTGGTCCCCTTCTTTCGCCGATTAATACCGAGGCTTTCGCGGACACCACCATAATACCGCATCACATTTCTGTCAACGACGGCAAACATTTGGAAATACATGCTATGGCGCATGAGAAACCGTGCAGCGATTCTTTGCATTTGCTTGTGTATAAATAGAAACGTAGCACGTCCAGCCCTAGTTGGTAGCGTTGCCGTGGCATAAGGCCCTTTCACAGATGATCCACACAAAGGGGACCCCGAACAAATAAACGTACCGTATCCGAGTCTGCGTGGGAATTCACGGGGGCATCTGACCGTTGTCATTGCGAAAGGCTTGATAAGAAGTCACCCACTATGCACGTTGAAAGCGATAACCAGGGAGAGTGAGGGCCAGAAACTGATGGTTGGTAAAGATTCGGGCCTGTTTCTTTGGATTTCTTCACATCGACCAACTCCGCCTGTTATCCAGGCAATGGGTTACTGTTCTAAATTCGGATTCAGTCAGAATCTCACTAGTCATCACAGGTCTTTTTTGGAGACCCCGATCCCATCACGCGAGCGAGCAGTTTCCGCAACGACGGGTTAATTTAGATGCCAAAGTTTAACGTCCCACACAACACAGGGACGGCCACCCCACTCAGGTCACCCGCTCACCAGTCAGTTGCCATTCGACGTACGTCGAGTAAATATTGAGCACTGGAGCATCTCAGGGGAATCGATCCCAGGCATTCGCCACTGCACTGTCACTGTGCGGTTTCTTGAGCAGCCGATGTGACCCCAACACTCAACGGAGCAACCGAGGCGGCCACACTTTATAACCGCTATATCAGAAAAAAAATCATTTTGTTCAGCAACGAACTACTGAAAACCTGGTGTTTTTTAGAGGCGTAACTTGGCATACTTCTGGAAATGCAGGTGCATCCGCACTGCAAGATTTTGCATCAACCTCAAACGTTTGCTGCATCCCTAATGCTCTCACGTGGGGCCCCATGGAATGCCCCTGGTGCCCTTCTGAACAAATGCTGCTCCTCCCCACTGCATCGTTGGAGGTAGCGGCGCCCCTCCCCCCCATGTGTTCCAAGGCCCTGACCCAACAAATGCTGCCCCTGACCCGTTATAAGATTCTTTCTGATTCTTATAACGGGATTCTTTCTGAATCCCATTTTTTTCTGAATCATATAACGGCGAATGCAGTTTTTAAGGACGAGCCTCTAGCCATTCTTTTTCGGATGCTTTCGATGTATACATCTATTGGAAAAATCTGCCGTTTCAACACTTTTTACCTGAGTCTGCACGCCATTACCCGTAAAAACCTAGCCTGGCCTCAGCCCCCCAAAAATGTCCAAGCTCTGACTGGAAACGATGTTTACAGTGAGCATTTGCTGATAGAAAATTGCCTGTGCATAGAACAACATGTATACCACTGAACACCCATAAGTAACATCACCGTGCGGCTATTTGACTCTGCGCGTCTCTGCTGCACAGTTCGCACCCGCCGCTGGAGGTGCAACTTAGGGCGTGCGACTTCTTGCTTCTCCAAGGTCAGACGACGCTGGCAGACGGAATTTGGCCGGTATTGACTACAGTCCCATACGGAAACGCGCGACCTTGGCGTCACTGCGCAGGAATGCATACATGTGGCCAGTGGCGGATCCAGGACAGCATTTTGGGGAGGGCTAGGGGTTCGAGCCTCCCCGGCATTGTCTCGGAACAGCCTCCAGCTATGCATTAACTATAAGCACTCCGATATTTCGGGGGGGTGTTAAGCCCCCAGCCCCTTTGTACCCGCCACTGCATGTAGCTGAAGACTTCCAGGTAACTCGGCACCCACAGCAACACAAGCTTTACAGCCCCATAACTAGCATCAATTTTCCTCAAGGTCAAGTATGATAGCTGGTCCCGTACGATAGAAAAAATAGCTTAAGCTTGTTCTTGTGAGCGCTTATCAACAGTCTGAGCAGTGGTCTTAGTCATTCTCTTGGAGACTTGTGCGTTTGCAGGGTGTAGAAATGTAAATAAGTTTAGGGCTGTTTTACCAGGCAAACTCATGAAAAATGGGCTGGTTGGGTTGGGAGGGGGCTCAGAATAGCGTAAATATACGGAGCCACAAAACTGACAAAGCTACAAAGAACCACTGGTTTTAGACATGCTCAGTACCATCGGCGCTGTAACCGGTTTTTTTACTGAGAAAGGAGGCGGGCTAGAATCTGGCAATGGCCGGAAGGGAAGGGGGCTAGGAGAAAAAATGTCTTGAAGAACGTTGTCAAGAGAATACAACGAGACTGAAAGTAGCATTTACTTAGGTCAGCGAGGGTTGGAGGGAGAATTGGACAATTTCATCTGATTACTTTATATTTAAGTGAGCCCGTGGCCCGTTGATGATTCGCAGAGCAGACCGAAACTGAAATTCTTTCAGAACATTGCTGACCGCTTGGCTGATTCACTCTAAAACATGCTACCACCAAACAGTGAGAGCCGGCTGGCAAATGCAAGGCCTTCAGAAAAGGCTACGTTGTTCAGGAGCAATCGAGATGTGGCTTAGGTATGGTGGCCCGGCGACTGAAAACTACTTACATACCGGCTGCTTTCGTTTCTGTAAGTAAGCTGACAGGTGAATCTATTTTCATACGTTTATCCTCTATGATCAAAACCGTTCAGGAGTTGGCCGAATTTCTCTTGTGCGAGACTGATGAGTTCGAAAGGATAGTTATTGCGGACGTTATCATCAGTACACAACGCACTTATTGGGTTGCAACTTTAAGCAAACACTATGCCTCCTATGAGATCGCATTAATTTGTGTATGGCCGATCAACAGAAAGAATCGTCCACGTCACGAAATAATCTGTCCTGAATCTACACCTCTGAGAACTCCACACACCACGCAAATGTCCGATATCAGAATCGGTGGCAGTGTTTCCAGGAGCAGCCTGTACTCAGCGCCCACATTGCTCGGCGGTGCTGCAGGAGGCGGTGAGTCAGCCGCCGCGCCGTGGCGCCCCTGTCCCGGTGTTGGTGTGTCGGCTCCGCTAAATACCCAGCTCGTTAGCACTGCTGGCGTGACGCGCGGCGCGCCAATAACAGCGACCGTATTACCCGTGAGCTGTTCCTGTGACCGTAACGGACACGGCCAGCCCGGCGTCAGAGGCCGCCGCACTACCAAGAGCGTGGTGGCCATCACGCTCGAGTATGCCTTCGGACGGAACTGGCTTACTAGGAGCTGGTCTTGGGTAAATATGGGGAGGGAAGGCAGACAAGCTGCGATCGAGGACTCGGCACAACCACGGTACGTCGTTTGGTATTTTCCTTCCTTCTGATTGCCTGCGGCAGTGCCACTATTACAATGACATAACAGTCTGATCAATGGCTTGGAAAAAAATATATAGGATAGAAAAGACTGGGAAAAATAAGACGACATTTAACCATAAAATGCTATCATTCAGTCCCGCCCTGAAACAACGTTTCATGTTTTGCAGTATTTCTGACCTAATATCAATGTTAAGCTTTAATGTTGATCAAATTTGGGTATTATTTAATTGATCAAACATTCCCTAATACTATTTTGTATTAGGTGTTACTATCTAGGGTTGATTTTCCCTCACACGGCGGTAGAATAAAAACGTTCATGAAGTTCAGCCAGATGTTTACTGAATTGGTTCAAGGGGACGTTATCTAAAAACTTCCAAAAGGATGGTTCCCAGGCTTCTCTCAAACAATCCAAAGTAGCCAATTAGCACTCCCAGCCTCAAGGAAAAATGACAGCTTGGTGGGTAAAAACTCTTCCTTAAAGGGAATGTGGCACCTTCATAACATGATTTTAACTGAGATAGCCAAGTTGTGAAGCAAGTCGGAAAACCCGGTACTCCATATATCATTTGCCTTGGAACTCGATATTTCCGTAGAAAAAAGCTAAAACCTACCTGACACCAGCCGCCCCATCAGCCCCTCGCTGGGCGGCCATTGTTGTGAGCTGCTGGTGTGACGACATATGCTGACGTCACGATGAGCATCAGCCAATCGAAGCCCTTGAAGCGTTTCAAGTATGGTAGTGGTTGCCAGATCATGACATCATCCACAGTCAGATATTTATTTTATTTTCCTGGAGGAGTATTTTTAAAAACAAAATATTGAGCTTCTTGAACATTTTTTTCAGAGAAATCAGGAGTGGTTTCAATATTTTGGGCTAAAAGTACGCCTAATTTCACTAAATTCCAGGATTCGACCAAGGTGCCACATTCCCTTTAAAGGGAATGTGGCACCTTGGTCGAATCCAGGAATTTAGTGTAATTAGGGGTATTTTTAGCCGAAAATCATGAAAATGTCCATGATTTCTCTTAAAAATGTACAATGAGCTCAATATTTTTAGTTTTAAAATGCTCCTATAGGGTAAAAAATAAACCTCTGCCTGTGGATCACGTCATGATCTGGCAACTACTACCATATTCAATAGCCTTCAAGGGCTTCAATTGGCTGATACCTCATCGTGACGTCAGCGCTATCGTCACACCAGCAGCTGACAACTGTGGCCTCCTGGCTGGGGTAGATTTGGGGTACATTTCAGGTAGGTTTTAGCTTTTCTCCACGAAAATTTTGAGTTTCAAGACAAATGATATATTGAGTACCAGGTTGTCCGGCATGCTTTACAACTTGGCTATCTCAGTTAAATTCACGTTATTAAGGTGCCACATTCCCTTTAAACTTATCACCCCTTCCTACTCATCCTAGTCCAGATGGTGTCCCAAACCTAAATCCTGAGGGAGTCCGTGAATGTACAACAACGGGACACGCATCGGCACATGTCTCTCACTTAGATCATGAAGTACTTTCCCAAAGGACCAGCTTCACTCAGCAACAAATATGTCCGAAGGATAAAAACAGTGCTCCTGAGGGTCCCGATCATCGCAAATGGTGGCAAGTTTGGACCTGATTCAACTGGTTCTCACAAACCCAGCCTCCGTTGCCAGCGTCGCGACCTCGCGCACCGACCAGATCCCAGTGCGGGGCTGCCGGACCGAAGGGAAAGAGAATTTGGGTGCCGAGGGTACACAAAGGGCTTCTTCAGCTAAGGGTGCCCTCTGGTTCCACTAAGGGTATCAGATATGTGTAGAATGTCTGACAGGATGTGCTGCGCCCATCTCCAGGTAGTGATAAGAGACATCCCGGGCAGAGAATCAGGGAGGCATACATGGATAGGGCCACAACACTCGTGCGCCGCTCTCCACCTTAGGGTCTGAGATACCCGAAACGAAAGGCAACACCACCAGCAGAGTGTGACACACGTACAGCTTGGTATATCTCAGAAATGTTTGACGGCAGGAGTTTGGAGGCTTAGTACTTGGTAGTTAGGTTTGCTATATTGGAGGCTGTTGTCTGATCCACTTAGTGTTCTATGCCGAAAATTACTTAAACGGCTACTTCTGACCTTTGTGCGCATTTCAAACAATGACGGGCGCGAAATGAGCAGGATGTCGAAGCGCCCTAAGACTCCAAACGACACCAAACCCACCTCCTCCAGGTAGGGCTCCGTCTGGACGCGGTAGTGTTTGCGGCCGGAGACGGCCGGAGGGGTGCGCACGCGCTCGTCCCCGCGCCGCCGCCCGGTGCTGGTGATGCGACGCGAGCCGGCATTCTGAAGGCCGGCGTCGCGCCGGCGCGCCTCCTGGTACCGAATGATGTCCGTCAGACTGGGTCCGCCCTGTGGAGAGGAGTCAGAGTCAGAGTCAAAGTCAAAGTCAGAGTCAGAGCGGGACGCCACCCCACTGCAGAGGGTGCGAGACAGTCTGATCAGAAAAGGGGTGTTGTATTGTAAGTTGGCGAGAAGTGAGCCGCTTTAGCGTGGTCACGGTTTTAAGCCGTCGCTCTGAGATGCGGACCTGAGCCATTTAAAGCCCGGTATTCCCACTGTCAACGTGAGCCAGAGGTCATCTATAGGCCACTGAGGGAAATATACCCTGGCGATATTGTATACGATATCAATGTGGGTATTAAAACTGACCCGATGGACTGTTGATTTAACTCTATGTCGGCACTCTATCACTTGTTTTAGCATTTAATTTATCATTTAGTACTAGAGACCCAGTCAAATAATTGCAGTTTGGAAACATTTTTGAACAGGTTAGCTAGATGACAATGAGGTTATAACCTCTGAAGGATACTTAAGCATCCAGGGCGGGAGCCGAAAACGCATTCAACCTTTCGCTCCTCAGGTCATCCAATGCACTTCAAATACATTGTTTATTCATTACTGTAGCCGTTTTTTTCAAACTTAACTGCCAAGCACAGTCCTTTTACGAAACCCTTTTGGAAGCGGGGGAAACCCAGCGGGAGCCATACGCGGATTTCCGGGTCACGAGGACGGCCAAATCTGTAAAGAGCTCATATATCACTTTTTCCCGATAAAAATATGACCTTTTATTATACCTCCCGCGGACACTGCCCAATTAGAGAGGGTGTCGGGATCTGGTGTTTCTCTTAGTGGGGTTAATTATCTCCCCCTCCCCTCCTCTTATGACCTTGAAATTTACTGGCCCTATTTTAGGTTTGTCAATCTTGGATCAACTTTTAACTTATATCGTTTTAACCTATCTCTTAACTCTTTTCAAAGCAGCAGCATCTCAACAGTCTAAGTTTACACACTGGTGAGTTGCTCGTCATGTCTTTGGCTCCCGCCAGCACGGATCACGTTCCACCGTGGATTTTCAGCTCGACGGTAAAGCGATGTTTACTGTTGAGTTGGTGTGCCCCAGGCCTAAGTATCTAATTAAAAACACATCGGTCTATCCCCAATGGTGAAACCTGGCTGCAGAAATGAGTAAGCACAGGTGTAGATCGCACTTGATTCGACCACTCTAATTTCCATTAGAAGTGAGGAATCATACATCACTTTTTCAAAGTGCTGACCACAGAAGCAGCGATCGATGCCGAAACATATCTTCGAGCTCGCATGTTTTGCATTCGATGCCTGGGGATGAGTGGCTCAGTGGATGGCATCCATGTCTCCAGAGCCGCAGGTCCTGGGTTCAAGACCCGACAGAGACTGAATAAATTGACCTGACCCCCCAAAACCCTCCTAACAGGGTGAGAGTTGGCAAAGTTTTATAACATCGGCAGTTGGTGCGTCGTTCAACCACAGAAATTATGAATTTCAAGTCAGACAAAACTTTATAACTTTCCACAAGATGTAAAAGTGGTCCTACACATTTGAAAGTTATACTCATTCACGAAACAAAGGCCGTATTGACGAATGCCCAATAATTTAGACCTGTGGGACCCTGTAATAAAACAACTATTCCACAAATCATTGGACTATATTCAACACAGTAAGTGTCCCCCAACCCGTATGATCAGAATCTAGATTGTCAGAAGACCTCGTTCATTGGATATCCAGGATCCCAACATGCCAGGTGTCGAAAGTGTGAATGATTGATTACTTAGGTTTAAAGAGAATGTGGCCCCTCCATAAGGGATTTGAACTGTGGTAGCCATGTGATTGAGTATGCCGGGAAACCACTTGAATAATATTGAATTTGTCCTAGAACTTACCTGTCGCCGAGAAAAAGGCTAAAATTCACCCCCTGTCAATATCCTCCTCTCCATAAGTCACATGACCATTGCTATTCAAGACAATGTGATATAATGCTAACGTCAACCTGGGCAGGCAGATTTGTATTGGACAAAGTTCAATAATCAATCAATTAATAATTTATCAAACCCGCGTTCCTGCTAGCACGAAATGATATCAAATCCCAGTAGGTAGGTACCATGTAGTCTCCAAAATCAATTACGGGGATTTACAATATCTGAAGTTGAGAGCTTAAGATGCATTCAAGGCTATACCATTGTTTTTCACACGCCTGAAAGAATATAGCAAGGTATATCTCGAGCTTTTGGGCCACTGCCGAAAGTCAAATAAATGTAGCTATCCTTACAAATCATTGATCCTCCGACTGTGACCACCCATATCGCGCCAGATCACATATCCCACACACCAAAAACTCGCAAAATCACGTGGATTTTCAACAATGACCGCCCAACAGCGCAAGCTGCACTCGCCAAAACAATGTAAATAAAAGAGAGAAAAAACACCCGGCGGTAAAGTTGCACCCGCCGACTGCGTCACGCTGCCGAAATGTGCAGCCTCCCATTCACTGCAGGTCTCGCTTCTGACCATCGACGTATGTACCTGCAATATAACCCCACATCTCGTTTTACCAGTGCATTACCAGCCCCTCATCTACCGCTATCGATAGCCTGTCTCTATCGCCAAGAATTAGTTGCAGTAGCAACTGGGGTGACACTTCTCTGAACACATTCCTAGAGAGGTGTGCAGTGACCAGCATGCGTTGCACTGCTGCATATTGACTATGCTAGGTTAAAAGTGACCTTGACCTGACCTGAGGTCTGGTTGTTTTTGTGTTTTGGCCTAGTATGGTCATATTATACATCATTCGATTCGCCGGGACGAGAGAAAGCGAATGGTGCCTAAAAATGATTCTAACTCAACTCTGTCAGATGCTAGAGCCCAAAAACTCTACTCAAAATGACACCTTCTTTGACCTGTCATGGCCTCAATATTAATCTGAGTAAAAAAGCGACTGATATAGTTCCTTCATTAATTTTTATGAGCTATCCACTAGCTTTCGCGTTTTTTCGCTATCCTGTATAGGGTCCGAGTTCGAGAGGGGTGTTCAAACACCCCCACCAGGGCGAAGGTGGCTCGGAGACCCACCGGGGCGCGGGTTAATCAATAATACTTTATCGTTAAATCGTATTTGGAAAATCACATATAAGTCCTGTAAAATTTTCAGAGGCTTGCTAATCGATTCCTAAGATCTGGGGTTTTGGGTGGCGAGTCAAGCCCCAGCAAGCTGAGTTCTCCATTAAGTCGTCACGGCTGAGAGTATTATTTTCACCTCCTTCAGGCTCCGATGTTCATTTTTCCTCCTTTGTCCTCCATGGACACTTTTCTTCACAGGAGCCACGCAAACCAAGTACAAAATTATACGGTAAAGCTCTATGCTCATTATTAATCGTATCCTTCAACAAATCAAGACATCAAGTGAAAAGTGTGTCCCTCACAGAGGGGCACAAAGTCATAATTGTTATCTACAAAGCCTCCTATTAAATTTGCAATTTACGGGCATTCAATCAACACTTGCAAGGGAATACTCCTCTTCAAACCCAATCATAAATCTTATGTTGGAACACTGTTTATAAAAATCTATCATTATATGCCAGTCACAAGTTATAACGATAGTGAAAAAGTTTGTGATCATGAGGTATTCGGGGAAAGCAGCGTTGAAATATATTCATTTCGAGTCTTCTTGTAACACAGTGTGATTGCACCCCGAGTATTGATGAACAATGTAGGTATGCGCATATGTGCCTACTTACCTTGTTTATGCATCACAGCCATGCATGGCATGACACAACGTGACATGGAACAAGCGAGCAACAAAGTCGCCTGCATTGCGATGCGACATGAAAGGTAGGGGAGCTGTAGCTGTAGAGACCCATTTGTACGGTTCATATAATTCCAGGTACCTACCTACTCGCACGCCCACCGCACCAACCATGGACACACCGTCCCCACTCAGCGACAGCAGGCAGTGAGGCAACTGCTGTGTTCCTTTAAAGCGACCATATTTCACACGCCCGGGCAATCTGAGTGATTATTTCAGTCCTTTATACAAGTCCAGGGTAGTTAGTCTTATAAAAATGTGTCATTTTGGCTACTCATCGTCCATTTCTGAATTATTCACTGGAAGACAGTGAATGAATGACCAGATGATAGGAGTTGGGATTCTCACCTCGCCTTGGTGGTGTCACAGAATGCCATGCGTGACCAGTGCTGTTCCGGCATATCATTCCGATAAACAATTTAACGGGGCGTTTACTGCTAGAACGGACCGTTATTGACATCGATAATTCAACAGACGGCGCGGTGGGAACAACAGTGCACGGCGTCCTCCCTCCTCGAACGACCAGTTCAACTCTTAACCCACGACATTTACTAGAAATACATGGTGGCTCAAAATTAAACGGTATCCCTTCCTTTGAATCTTTACAACACCTTTTCTAGACACTTGCTGAGAATTTGCATCTAATGCCCCATACCTATTTTGCTTCAGTTGGGGCTTAACAAAGCGCCAACTTCAGATTATATTTCGTCCTAAGACACCACAATTTCCCGCCCTCGATAGCAGACCAGAGCAGGGCTGCCAGTTTTTTTCGGCTGAAGAAAGCTAGACCAAGTAAGAAAAGAGGTCACAAAGGGGTTAAATTTTATTTCCACTAAAATGGCCAAATAAATACCACAAAAGCCAAATTTCAGGCTAAAATGACCGCTAACGGTACTCACAAACCCACAGAAAAACGATAGAGTACTCTTGTATCACTGCTTAAAACTAATTGTTGACAGTTTAATAATGACTTGAAGCGATATTTATTTCGCACACTACCCATTTAAAGGGAATGTGGCACCTTTATAACGTGATTTTAACTGGGATAGCCAAGTAGTGAAGCTTGCCGAAAAAAACCCGGTAATCAATATATCATTTGCCTTGGAACTCGAAATTTCCGTAGAGAAAAGCTAAAAACCTATCTGAAATGTACCCAAAATGTACCCCACGAGCCGGCCGCAGTTGTCAGCTGTTGGCATGACGACATACTGACGTCACGGTGAGAAGTCAGCCTATTGAAGCCCTTTGAATATGGTAGTTGTTGCCAGATCATGACGTCATGCACAGGCAGAGGTTTATTTCTTGCCCTAGGTACATTTCAGGTAGGTTTTTAGCTTTTCTTTACAGAAATTTTGATTTATAAGACAAATGATGTATTGAGTACCGGATTTTCCGGCATGCTTTATAACTTGGCTATCTCAGTTAAAATTACGTTATAAAGGTGCCACATTCCCTTTAATAGGAACCCAGGAGTGCCCTTCCAATCCCACGTGGCCATAAAATAGTTGTATCCACATAACCAGAAAATTTGCAAGCATCATCAATTATCTTGGCGGCACCACTCACCAGGAAAAATATTGAATGCTAGTGGGAGTGCACTCCCCGCTGGCATTCAGTATTTTTCCTGCCTTTCCAGCTGTGAATTTGTTTGCTCTTGAACACTGGCGGATCTACGATTTTGGTGGGTGGGGGAGCCTCAGAGGGCGCACTTTACCATAAGCTTGGATCGTGTTTTTAACAGGGTTCTGTGCCTTCCTCCCACCGCCTTAACAGTTTTGCTGCTGCTTTGCTGGTTTTTTGTGTCAGAACATCTTATTCAAGAGCGGAAAAGGTCAAAAGAAGCCATATTTATATAAGGAACAAACCAAAAATAGTTTAGGTCCCAGCTCCTAGAAAAGGGCCAAAAGGCCAGATTCCAAGAAAAGGGTCAATCGAAAAATCACGAGGCCAAATACGACAAAAAGGCAAAATTCGAGATATTTGGTCACGAAATGGCCAACCTGACAGCCGTGGACCAGAGGCGGATAATAGCGCGACATGTATGGCACGGGCAGCTGAACACCAGTTCTAGTTGCCAGAGCAGGCAGAAGGTATTTCAGGTTAACCTTACCCAATTCAAACAATTTTCAACCGGTAATCTATCTTCGCTCGGGGCACTGTCACTTTGAGCTCACAATCGGTGTTACTGGCATTGCCCCATTGCAGTCTCCTAAGCCGAATTCCAGTATAATTGCGCTTTTTGTCGGAATCTGAATATTTTGGCCACAATACCACGGTCACTTTTCCTCTTTAGACCTAGTAAAAATAATTCTGAGTCTGTAAAATAAAATACAAATTAAACGCCCACACCCAAAAACATTGTGCGCCCCAAATTCATAATTTCTGGGACATATATCTGTTTCCATTCAGCCACTGAAGTTCTAGTGCTGTTTTTGCGCTGGAGTATGCTCTGACTCATTTCCTTGGATAATGTCATTTCTTCATATAATGATATAGGTTGGCAGCCAAGCCACGTCTACATTGTAAAGAAACGACGTTGTTAATCGTTTACAGGAAGCTACCTTCAGCGCTAAAGGCGAGAATGATCATGTTTGGCATGGTCATAAGCTTACCTGCCTAAACTACCGGCCGATGACCTATACCAATGCCCAGAGCCGTTCTCGGAGCTAATTTTCCCAATGAGCTCCTGCAGGGGCTTTATTCTACCCTCATCATCATCATCATTGGTAACTGCAAGGCTATGGACTAGACCCAGCTGTGGCCAGTTCAGGCTAGCTTTTCCTTGTCACGATCCCGAAGCAACGCTGTGTTCATTTTACCTTTCACGGAGCACAGCATAGAACGGCCATGGCATTTTGACGAAGAGAGGGATTGGAGCTAAAGACTTCCAGACGCAGCTAAGCTCTCGACGCGCAAGTACAGAGTCGTATGCATGCAAACATACAAGCGTCTGAATGTTTGCCTGAAGCACATGCGAATTGTCCCATGCAGCTGAGGTTTCAAACCCAGGCCTAACAGTGCAAAGGGAATTGAAGGGGACGGCTCAAATATAAATCCTTGGATTTGTATCCTATTGTAAGTGTTAGAGTGAAATTCCAGCAGATCCTTATCAACTATATATTAAGTATTTTTGTATATTATCATGGAGGTGTGCATTACACGCGCCTCGCTGGGGTCCCTGGCATGTCCCGGCTGGGGGCGTTTTTCGCCCCCTCCGTATCTCATTTCCCAGGAAAGCTAAATAAAAATTATGGACGGAGTTCGAAAGCTCTTGACGAGACACAAGGGAAATTATTTGTAGTATTTTTATGTCAGGTCAATATTGAGGTCAGCATAGGTCAAAGAAAGTTCCATAGACTCACAACAGGGCACGTTTCAGGGTACAGGGTACGTTTCCCCCTCTAGATTTTTACTCAGCGGAGCTAGAGCAAATATTCATGCATCATTGGATTCCTCTCATCGTGGAGAATCGGATGATGTATAATATGACCTTGCTAGGTCAAATTGTGAAAATGACCTGAACTCGGGCCAGGTCAGGGTCACATGGTGACTTGGTATGGCCATGTTGCATATCAATCGACTCCCCGTGACAGTATAAGCACAATGCAAGCAAAATGGGAGCTTTATCGCAATTCAGTGAGTAGTTATTGGCAAAACAATCACTATAGGCTCCTGTGACCTGACATGACCTTGGAGAGGTCAGATGGTCAAAAACTCAACTTTATGGTCAGGATCGTGGTAAGAATACACGGTTTGAGGATTTCCAGCTTTATCTATCCAGTATTTACTGAAGCCAAGCCCTTTCTATTTTTCGCCATAGACTTATAATGGGGTGACCAAAAAATGACCCCACCTTAGGTAATAAATATCAAAATTCCGAGATGGCAGATTTGTAGAACCTAATGATCTCATCATATTATGAAAGTTTCAAACTGATCAGTTGACGGATGCTCCTTAGGCGCCTCTCCAAACTCGTGATTTTAGGTTTTGAGGTCGGGTCGTTTGACCTTGGATAGCTCCTTGACCTCACATGACCTGACTTAAAAATTGGGTCAGATGCGTAAAATTGATCAGAAATAAACTACTGTAAGTTTCGTTGCACTGCGTCTCTTCGTTTTTGCGTTATCGGGGGAAAACCAAAGGGGGCGAATTTCGCTCCCCCTTCCCAGCGGGGCGCGTGTTAAGTACTAAGTGGTGGTGGTGGTGGTGGTGTGCCTATAGAGAAAAACCCATCACGGACAAAAAAACTAATCACACCAACACCAAAAATAATTCGGACCTGGACTCTTTGCCACTTTCGCTTATGTTTCCTTTTTTGGGCAGGTGATAACGAAGCAGCAACTGCTGAAGTCATGTGACGTGTCGAAGGGGAAGAGGAGTACGCTAGGCTTGAGTGAGAGCAGGGCGCCAAATCCTGCCTCTGGGTGGGCTCGAACCCGCAACACCCTGCACGTACAGAATGACGCGAGTCAGGCTGAGCGCACGCACTGACCAACTGCGCCAAGCAGACCCCCACTTGGGTTCCGAGAAAGCTTTTACATTTCTGCTCAATTTGGTTGAACTAAAAAAATGTTTTGATGTAAAGCAGGAACCGATACAAGGGGGCAGCCTCCCATAGGTCCAAGAAGTCGCAACTGAAGACGTCGGGCGCAGAATGTGTCCTTAGATGCGAGAACTGCGCGATGCAAACTATTTAGATTTCACTTGTCTGGAACTGGTCCTGGCAGAGGCAACCTATTTTCCGCAAACTCCCTTTGTTTGCCGCAAGCCCACAGCCAGCCCCATTCCTCCTTTCGACTATTCGAACGCCTCTCTCCAGACATCGGCACCTCCTTGACCGAATTTGGATGACGCCCCTAGAAACGCACAAAGGGCGCCCCACACTTGATACATGGAGCCCACCTGGGGCTCCACTTTACCGAAATCCTAGATCCACCGGTGATGTTAAGTGGCGAAGTGGGGGATGAAAACTAATGGACGCGTATAAAAACTTGTTCTCGGTTTGGCATAAAGAGCACTAAAACTTTAACAAATTCTCAGAAGCACAACTGGAACCCAGTTTAAATCGGAGAAGTTTTTGGTCTCAGAGGGATCGCTGTTTCTTTGCCAGTGATGGGTTCGAGTTAGTCCGTCCCGCTTCGACGTCCAGCACGGCACGCGATCCTACCATCGATCGCAACGTCTGCGGTCTTTGCTTTCGCCGGCAGGGGATCTCCCATGCCCTGTAGCCTGCCTGGAGCCTGGTTTTTACCGCCACACTAAGTCGTTCTGCACGCAGGCCATAGATCAGACTAGTTCACTAATGTTCACACGTTCGAACGTTCACTACCGGGATGGCGTCAACCACGTCCTCGTGCACATTGCTCAGAGGAGTGGCTCAACTTACCGTTGAGCGTGTCTGGGGTGGCTGGGAGGCGGTAGCCGTCCCCTGGCGGCTGCAGTTGTTGGTCAGGGACCAGCGGCACGGCTACTGGCCAGCCGCCGTCGCCAATTCAGGTCAGCTGCTCGATCGCTTAAGATCGCTAGTGCCAATTTTGATGCCGCCGCATATATTGATCCACGTACCGTGAACCGGCGTTTGGCGACCTGGCCGCTTCTGTCACTAATGTCATTAATCCTCGACAGGAGAGACGGCCAATTGCTACCACTCGAGGCTTAGCTGACCTAAACAGATGACCAGTCTGTTGTGGGACTCGCAAATTTCGTACGCATGTACGGCACCAGCAGATATAAGGTCGACAATACCGAACCCGTCGGCTACGCGTTGATGTACGGTTTCACAACGGTCGAGCTAGTCACTAGGCCGTTCAACATTGTCGGGAAAATCGAACTTTTCTACAATAATTTGGTACACTTTGAAACAAAGAAAATTAAGAGTATCTCCATATACGGACCAGCAGTTCGTCAAATGGAGCATAAATTGCTCAGGCCATAAGATTCACGGACAGCAAAATTTTTACGGACGTCCACTTTTTCGAGAACATTTAATTTCATTGGATATCTGTTCGCAATTGATCAGAGGATTAGCATGGAAACGTCAAAATGCCCTCATTATTTTCGTGACTTCGCCTAGCAAAGTCAACCCCAAATGCACGTCATGTCACGCTACAACCAAGGAAAAACAATTTCCCCTTTATTCCAGAAAAAATTGCAGGCATTTAGAAGCTATAAAGCGTTTTCCGGCCAATGTGACAGTTTTTTCGGATGCAGTCTACCATTTAATAGTGCCAGCTTACAAGATAGCTAAACCTCCATAAACAAGGAGGTCCAAAAATGTATAAATAAAAAACAAAATTTTGGAAAAAAGATAAGGAATTACCAATAAATCACCACTTCTGTTGAAAAGGCAGACTAGCCCACTGAACAGAAATATACGAAATAATATTTCACTTGATAGGCGGGGACGAATAAAAAACGTACTGGATGGAAGCTTGTATGGGATAGGGACAAAGTCCAGGGCCAGGCACTCATTAGATCCCTTAGCAGTCAACTTTTCACCTGCCATTCTGCGAAGCTTTGTTTTCTGATAAACAATCATGAGGAATAATTCTATTACGGACCACCAATGCCTACAAAGCCATTCTGAGCCGGGAAAACCATTTGCGATTGTACCCATGCCTAACGAGTCAGGCGGCGGTGGTGCAAGTATCGAAATGGGGCTGAATGGTGAATGCCTTTCCGAAAGATAACAGAAAATTTCAGGTCTGTCCGAGAGAATACCGAACAGTAAAGGCCTGTCCGACCGAGCACCAAATAGTCAAGTTCTATACGAGAGATTTCCGAAAAGTCACGGCCTGTCCGATGGATTACTGAATAGTCAAGGCCTGTCCGACAGATGACGAATAAACAAGGCGTGTCTGATAGCTTACCGAATAGTCAGGATCCGTCCCAGAGATTATCGAATATTCAAAGCCTGCCGAGAAATTAACGAACAGTCCAGGTCTGTCCAAAAGATTACCAAATAGTCAAGGCTTGCCCGACAATTTACTGAATAGTCATGGCTTGTCCGACCGATCTCCGAATAGTCAAGGTCACCTTGGGTCACCTCAGTCGAGAGAGAGAGAGAGAGAGAGAGAGAGAGAGAGAGAGAGAGAGAGAGATAGAGATAGAGCAGAGAAGAGCGAGAGCGAGAGAGAGAGGGGGAGACTTAGCATAAAGCGAACAAGAGAATTGGTTCGAGTGAGAGAGCGAGAAAGACATAGCATGATTGACTGTCACATAATAAAAGCTGCTTTCACCTGTGGTGTTGGATGTTGGAGACCTTCTCCTTCCCTCCTCCTGAGACCTCCTTCCCATCGAGGTTGGAAAATGCATTGCAGACTTTATGAAGACATTCGCTAGACAGACTTATGAATCATAATTTCCCTTAGGAGCTACCTCAGTGAACCTGTGTGGCAGCGGCTAGCGTACTCACCCAATTGGCGGGCGTCTGCGTTCGAGGAAACAAAACAGTAGGTTAGTCCAGAAACTCCAGCTCTCTTCAAAAATGCACCAAAAATAAGCATCATGAAAAGCATTGAACCCACCCGCGATTACGATAAGGGAAGAATTCCTAATGACAATTAAAACTTTTAAATCATTGAGACGTCTTGGAAACTTGTAGAAGCCGAAAATTGAAGGTCTTCAAATATTCAAATAATTTGATTCCAGCAAGGATATTCTACCAAGCAGGATACCATGAGCGCACGTCAAAACCATGCACGATGTCGGTACTGGTATCCAGATGGCCAGGACTAAAAACTATAAGCAGTTTTGAAGGAAGAGACAAGCACTTCACACATAACAACAATGGTTGCAGAATGCAATATGCAGGCGTTTCTAACGGGGCCTATGATAAGGAAATGCAGCCCCCAGATTCTGCTTAGTAAAATAGGCGAACATGAAACGAGGTCTGATACAGAAACACTTCAATATCAATAGAACTACATTCCATGCGTAAGGGCAGAATAATTAAATCGAGCCAGATTCAGGACGTTACTGATCCACTGGATGGATGACACTCTTTTCGGTATGCGCAAGGCGTCCAGGCGCGCCAACTGTGCTTCCTCTTATGTTCCTGGTTGGCAAAGTACACACTGAGTCTCACCAGAAGTCGAAGTTCCCACATCCCTTTTACTTTAAGGCAATAATTGGCGCCTCTCCCACAGCACATGTTAGTAACTAGCACATTCTATTGACTCTTAGATTTATCAATGGCTTATTGGTTGGACGGATTAAAATATATGTTAAAGGAAATGTAGCACCCTTATGATTGAGATAGCCCAGTTATAAAGCTTACATAAACCCCTAGTTCAGACTTTCATTAGTTCTCGACATCAGGAAGAAGATAGAAGAAAGAGGATGTCAGAAAAGAAGGATAGGATGAGAGCGGAATTCGACCCCACTGGCCCTACGCCGGCTCCAAGTACCACGGAACAGCGGGCGGCGGCCCATAGGTCCGTAGAGGGAGAGAATCGGAGGTGTGAGAGTAGTGCGTTCAAAAAGTAGTACGCCCAAGAAACGCTGTTGCTCCGTAAAATGGAAGCTCTGAGAGAAATGAAGGATGAAACTATGGGTTTCTTAGTACGCTCTACGAATCAGATAGCTCAATTTACATACTTTGAACGTATATTCCCTTTAAATAGCAATACTTGTGCAAAAACAATGCCAAGCGTGGTTAGGCATATCTTTATGAGTATTTTACAATCATTTTCCGAAATGTCAGTTTACACTGAACCTCAACGACCCCTTCGGACAACGCCTTGCAATTTGGAGACCGTTTGCACTTAACCAACGCCAAGAAGTGGATAATTCAAACCAAAATTAAGCCAGCCCCATGGGCCACGGCAGAGTAGGTAATTTTCTGCGAACGCCTATGCTTTGTTTTGTACTCTTGGCCGTTCCAAACCAAAGATAGTAAGACAACTTTCCAATTTCTATCAAATACTGGTGTAAAAATTATTAGAAATATCACTGGAGCTAAAGATTGGTGCAAGCCGCGACAACTATTCGAAATTAGTTTCCAAGAATCCCCTCATTTTCCATGTCGTCATGGAACACGAGGTTTCATTCGGTGCCGTCATGAAACTCAGGTTTCTTTCAGCGCATGCTTACTGATTTTTTTATAATCCGAGAGACGTTTGGATGGAATCAGAGAATCATTTAGGTCTAGATTCAGTCAAACGAAAGGAGAGGACTTTGTACGCTACCATTTTTGCAATACTTCAACATTTGAGGAAGATATGTGCCAGTACAGCAGCAGGTGACCCGACGAAGTGTTTTCCATTATTTTAGGAGAAGACTGTCATTCGTTTCACCAGGAGGCTACTGGCTCAAACAAGTCAATGATCAGCTAGTCGCTGAACAGTACTTGAAGGGCAGTTTTTTGTAAGGGGGATGGGGTAGGATCCCACCACTAACACCGACTTGCCTTCGCGCAAGTAGAGCAGCGACAGCCCCAAAGTGCGCTCAAAAACACCTGTTCGCCTGGCTTGGCCTGTGGGCAGACAGCGAGCCGAGGTCAGACTCGTGCGCGCATCAGCAGCTTGGATCTCTTCTCAGTATCAGGCGCACCGGAAAAGCGGCGCATCGAAACTACACCGGCGCACCACTCCAGGCATCCGGCTACCCAGCAGCAAAGTCGGCTGCTTACCATAAAGAATGCTCAGCCCAAGCAGCAGGCTAAAGCGCGCGTCGAAATCCCCTGAAACGCTACGATTTAGCAGGTGCTACCTTGCTAAACCCCAAAAGGTTTCACTTCAAGTTCCATCAGTGAGTTGGGTAAAGCTTTAACCATGCAGTAGCGTGACAGAGCCCTGCGTACTGCACACGTGTCTAACAAGTTTGGAACGATAATAGCAGTATACCACAATTTTAGCAGTAATATCTGCATCGGGAAATTACGTGGATTGTTTCCAATGATGTTAGCCAATGTCTACTAGGAGCTCCAGAACTACAAAGAACTGCAGCAGGCTTCGGCAAAGCAAAACGTCACGTGATGGAAGCACATGGAGATTTAGTTTTAAAGCCATACACTTCTAGAGATGAACGGAATTGAGAAGACGTGTGATGCAGCGCCAAATAATACTGCCGACTGTCCATCAACACTCTGTACATGGTTGGGTAGGTTTCAGAAATGGCTTCCATGGAACCGATCAACTTCAAACTTCGGTATAAAGAGAGAGCATATGATCGTCTGCGACAGTTGTCTGTTTTTATCAATTTCTCCAACGTTTTTTTCAATTTCCAATGATGTCACCCTTCATCATCGTTATAGTCAGAAATAAGCCTTGGAGAAAAATCAGCACCCACCTTCTGTTGCTAATGATGCGAATATTAAACAAATGAAGTACGCAGACTAAGCTAAGTCACAACAAGATTTTAAGTTCCGCCGCGCAATTAACAGGCAACCAGGCACGCCCTTGAAGATGACCTGGATACATAGGCGGATCCAGGGGGCAAGGGGGGGCACGTGCCCCCCCCCATCGACCCTCGGCGCCCCCTGAAAGGTCGATGGCGCCTCCCTGAAATGTCGCTTCCCACCCCCGGATACGAAAGTCGGCGCCCACCGATAGGATTTGGCGCCCACCTGATAGGTTTTGCCGGTCATAATTGGCGCCCCCCTGGTCCGGGTGGCGCCCCCCCGGGAAAGTGCCCCCTCCGATTGGCAATCCTGGATCCGCCTATGCCTGGATAGGCGGCTCAAAGGCTAGTGTAACCATTGGAAGCTAAATCCAACATTTTTATATGACGATCCTTGGCAAGGACCCTAAGAATAAGTCCAATCTTGGCTACCCACAAAATTCCAATTTCAACATTAGGCTTGAACGCAGGGTATGGTTGGACACAAACCTGTTTTCAGCTCTCCTAAATTAAGTCGTCGGCAAAGTGACCAGAGCACTCGGGGTGTTGATGTGATCCATTCCCATCCACCCACTAATTGCCCCGCTGCCGCCCCGTCATTCGAGGGGACCCCTCACCTATTTCAGAAAGGTTTGATCTGTACTGGACTAGGGCCGTCTCATCCCGCCTAGAGACTGGAAAAATATGATGGTCTAAGTTCTGGTCCCATCATTCACTTGCAGTGTACTAGGTTTCCTCGCTTTAAAGTTTTGAGTTCAGATAAAAATATGCGACACCGGTACCGGTCGTGTCTATTAGGTAAATCACAGACCTCACGCTATTGATATTGAATCGATTTCCGTATAACATATGTTTATCCATTGTACATTGAACGAAAGCAACATAGGCGTCCGTAACGACATATCAAGGCGACCCCCTCTGTGCATTTCACGATCCACCAGCATGCAGCATTGATAAAGTACCAAAGCAGTGTATGCAGCTTGCACCGTGGTTTATCAGTCATTGCGCAGCAATACAACCCAAATGTGCTCATGCATGCGAGCGTAAATTACAGGCTTCACACGCCGAACATCAGTTATTAAGCTTATTCTGCATAAACAATATAGACTATGCTTTAAAATACTACACAACAGATATGTGTTTGCCGAGTCATCAAGCTAAAATTGCAACAACCAAAGCGCCCAACCACCGCCATTTTCCTCACAAGGGCAATAAGCCAGGAACCCGGCCGTATATTTGTCGAACATAGTCGTCACACAAGTCAATCAAATCCCCGCCCGCAAGCACGCCGAAAAGGGGCCAGGGGCCACCCCCCACTCCAAAAATTTCCATCCAGTCAAAAAAAAGCCAGACACTAATCCAGCGGCGCGGAGGCAACGAGGCCCAAATAATAGTTTTGGACGATGTAAAGTTTTGCAGCATCAAGTGAAGTTACGGCCCCCCACTTTCCGGGGCACACTACCCAAGTGTAACAAACCACAAAGGCATAAGTTTCCAGGCGGCCTAAATTCCAACAGAAAATGTATGTTTAACAAAAAGCAAAATCAAGCACCCACAGGACTTGCCACGGTTTTAAAGTTTGGAGGAATAATCCATAGGGCCTCCCAATATAGGGCTTCCAGCCTTGGCGGGGACTCAGTGCAAACAAACCAGGGCGGGGATGACGAACTTTCGGCGCCTGTGGTAGTGCGCAGCAAATCGATCCGCTCTATATGGGTTTAGATAGCAAGTTGTTCTAAGCATCCAGGTACGTCAAGTACCAGACAAAAACGGAGGGAAGCTGCTGACAAGATGTCATGCTCACTCTGACAGAAAACTGGCCTCCCTCAAATGGAGAATCTCTGATCTAGGGTCCCTGTTTCCTTCTGCTTCTACCTCTTGGAGGTTTTGGGCGCTTTAACTCCTGGTATCGTTTGGCACCAACCCGATGTGCTCTTGTGGTCATACAGCAATGAAGCCATGGCGCGGCGATATGCCTACAAACACCGGTATCTCCTTGCACGCTCGCACCAGTGTGGCGTCCGAAAACACGTCGTTTTGGGTGGAAAGTGACGCCTGTCTTCGGCCATTTGCCTCCCAAAAGGGGCTCTGTGTCTTTACCCCCGAAAATAATATGTCTGACCTATAAGGAGGCGGCACCAAATCGCGTCATGGGGCGTGTCATTACTCAGGGCAGATAAAGGGAAGTAGAAAGTGACCAGGCGTAGATCCAGGAGGGGGATAATTTTTTTCCTCCCCAATGAAGAGGCATTTGCCCCACCAAGCCCCCGATATTCCTTTAAAAAATATGTTTTCAACTTTTCACTGTTTGGGCCTTGTTGCTCCCTACAAACCATTGGCCTGGATCCGGCACTCAACGTTAAATTTGAGGGCAGTGCCAAGCAGAGTTGTGCAACTCGCGAGTCAGAGTCGGAGGTTAACTCAAATTCCGACTCATTCAACTCTGAGTTGAGTCGAGTTGAGTGGAAAAAATTAGACAAGTGAGCTGAGTTGAGTCGGTTCACAACACATCAATGAGTTAAGTTGAGTTTGAAGATAGCGAGTCAAATGAGTTGACGAAACAAGCTGGCTCAAAAGGTAAACATGATGTTAACTAAAAGTGTTTGAATTTGCCTGCCTTTTGCAAACCTACTTTAACCTCCCTTAAATACCTTTTCCCTCCAGCGTTTCAATTTTGTAAATCAAAGTTTCAAATGGATTCAATAATCAATAATTAAACGGTTCCAATTGCTTATTTTAAAGGCCCATCCGGTCTGAAAAAATCCCTAGGCACAAATAATAGGTGTACTTGAAAACTTGAACAGGTTCCTATCAGTGGCCTTGTCTTGAACATTTTAAGTCGTGGAACGCACTACAAAATACATTTTAAATCTCTCAAAAACGTATCATCTTTACTATTTAACATTACTTATTTACTTCAACCACTGCAACAACACGCGTTGTCGCTGGTTGGTGTCGTCAGTGGTCGTCGCCTGATGAGAATAGTGTGCGCCGCGCCATTGCTGTCTTTGAAGAGCACATTCAACCAAGTATAGGCTCAAGTTTAGGTAGTTCCAAGGCAAAAAGTGTAAACATCACGTGATAATTCGTAAAGTGATGTAAATATTTGCATAACTACATATGATATTGCTTCTTTTGTCTTAAATGCGCCCTCTGCAGCTGCTGTTTTAATTTTACCTAGGCCAGGGTACTTTAATACGGGTACAACCAAGTTTCCTACTAAATCTAGTCCTTCCCTGATGACGTCACTAAGCTTTCCTTCTACGTTCTAGGAGAATCTACCAAGTTTTTGGGAGGATCAGCTGGAATATACCAAGTTTGGGCGTAATTTGGCAGCAATTTAGTATAAAGCGAAATCAACTTCCTTCACCCCTTAAACAGTAACCTTGATCTCAACGGTGAGCGGCGTATTTCACGTGAATCTATTGAAAAAATCAAAACACTTCGAAGAATTTGTTGAAAGGGAATGCATTTATTTGATCAACGCAAGCCAAGTCGTACTTATTCAGCTATGAACAGTGATTTTGACAAACATACCAACATAGATAAATCAGCAACAAAATACAAATAGAAACCATTTTTAGCTTCTCAATCGCAAATTTAAATACCTTCCATCACGTAAATTCAAATTATCAGCATCCACACGCTGATAACACTAGTCAACAGCCAAAATTGATCCGGCACGTAATCACCTGTTTAAACCTATTTCGATACCGCTGATTTCAAATTTAATAACCGTTTTTCGCCATCGGACCTGGTTTCTTCTCCAGAGCATATCTGGTGTATAATCCCTACACTGAAAAACACTTTTGAGATTGTTTATAAATTGATATAAACATAAACTATCCCAAGGTATCGTAGACCGCCAGAAAACAACATTGTGATCTTGGAAACACTGTTTAAATCAGTGATTCATCTACTAGATCAATAATGAGGCTCACATTATCTTCGGGATAACAACTGCGAAGCTTAGATGATCTCGTAGATCACCGATCGTGCATTGAGACTTCCTTTCGAAGCTTAGATGATCTCGTAGATCACCGCATGATCTACTAAAAGGCAGGACCGGGATTTGAACTCAGGCGCTCAGATCTGATGGTCATGCCATCTGTCGCCAGAATCAAAAGTTCGTTGCAAATTAGCGCCTTTCTTCGATGCGGCGTGTGCGGTGGCGTGCGCGCGCGCGGATGAATACTGTTTTGAGCGTGTTATAAATAAACAGCTCGTGTTTTGCTGGTTTATTGTTTTATTTTTTAATTTTCATTATTATTTATGCATTTATAATTTATTTTATTTTGAAAACGAGTCGAAGTTTGAGTTGAGTTGAGTCGTGACTTAGGTCAGAGTTGAGTCGGTAATAACCAGTCGAGTTGAGTCGACTCACTGAATGCTTGATCATGAGTTGAGTCGGAGTTGAGTCAACCGCTCTTAGCACTTGAGTTGAGTTGAGTCGACTCAAGAAAATTCTGAAATGCACAACGCTGGTGCCAAGGACGTTTCACGGGGTGCCAGGCTTGATAGGGGCACGCGATAATCTACTCCCCCTTTCTCTCTCGATCCGCTTGTGTTATAGGCCCCTGCCCAAAGGCCGATCCAGGGGGCAGGGAGGCACGTACCCTTCCCCTGACCGAGCCTCGGTGCCTCCTGAAATGGTCTCGGTACCCCTTGAAACGTCCTTAGCTTTCCCTGAAAAGTCGCATCCCACCACCCCCCCCATCCTCCTCACATGATGCGAACATCAGCGTCTCCACGAAAGAATTTGGTGCCCACCCAATAGGTTGCACCGCCGAGAAGTGGAGCTTATTTGGTCCAACTGGCGCCCCTTGCACTGGTCCAAGTGACTCCCCCTCCCCTCGGAAAACCTGTATACGCATATGCCCGGTTTACTTATGATTATATTACGGGTTTAGCCTTTTCGACCAAAAAAGTTACGAGTTTGACCCTTCACTATCAGCTCCCTGGCCTGGAAGCGCCCCCGATCCTTCGGATCTATTTTTTATATCTGAAAGTCATATTTCCCATCTTGCACCCCAATCACTGGCTCCATCAGATTCCAGTGATTAGTTTGCATAAGTCGTGTTTTATATAAAAAAGGATCCTTCCCCGCCATGCGTTGGCTAAAGTAACTTTCAAAACTCAGGGGCCCCATGAGGATATCAGAGACAAATAACGGCTCAACTTTTTGCGAGCCTCCAGCTTCTATAAATTAATTAATTCTAAAAATCAATAGGTCAGCAGGTCTGTACAATTCAAGATGCAGCCCAGTAAGTTTGAATGCATCTACTTGTCAACATACATTTCTATTTAACTTTAGAGTTTAGAAATCCTACTGCTTTTTGGCCTCCGTGAATGACTGGCTGTTTTAGATGTAAAGCGTACATTTTTACGGTTTATCTACAAATTACTTCATAATATTTTTCTTTTGGTCAGATTATACTTCAAATACGTTAAGGATGAATACCTAGGTGCCAGAAAATGTGTGTAATACATAAACATGTGATGATATAGGTTATCTTTTTGAAAATTTTGTTTCAGTTTTTCCGTTGCGAGACGCCTATTTGACATCCGACCTTCGGTTAAAGTTCAAATGCACAAAAAATCTTGGAATCGAATGTTTAGTACAACAATTTTCCAATGTCTGAAACCACAGTGGAAGAAATGGTATTTTCTCAACTGTTCTAAAAAATTGAAGCCCGATTAGGTCCCTGCATAACTCTCAAACGGCCTCAATTTGTGGCCCCCTACCTTCTACTCAACAATAAATCAGAGGTAGAGCTTTATTCACAGATGTTCTCTATTAATGCGTCCTGACACGGTAGCAATAGTTTTAGTAGCTTAACAAAATAAGTGTATTTAGAAACTGTTTATTTTTGCTGTTGATGATAATCCACATGATGCGCTGTGGATCTCGTGCAGTTTTTCGTGATGACGGTTTTTCCAAGCCAGCTTCAGCAAGATGCCGACCTAAGGTAAGCCCGTAAGCTGGCAATTTCTGCTCAATTACAAGAAAGGTATGGGCCATTTCAGAGAACGCGAAACTTACCCTTTCCCGTTGTAGTGTTCATGTTCAAATATAATATTTTACCTTGCACATAGGAATAGGAGCGGGGAGCCCTACGCCCCTTTGCCTTCAACCCTAATAAAAAATCAACCTTGTCGGGTAAGAGTAAAAGCTGCTACTTATTTCAGCACCGTAAATATACTCAGAACGTTTTTTCCCCTCCCAAAACAGGAACTAATGGCTTTCTGCATTGGCAGATCCAGGGGTAAAGGTGGGCTAGCCCCCCCCCATCAACCCTTGGCGGCCCCTGAAAGTTCGATGGGGCCCATGAAATGTCGCTTACCTTCCCCCTCCTCAGGATGCGAGTATTGGCACCCCGCGATGGGATTTAACGCCCTGCTGATGGGCCTTGCCGCTCGAAAGTGGCACTCCTCTGGTCCGGATGGCGCCCCCGACCGTGAGCCATCGGAAATCCTTAATCTGCCTATGGCTTCCTGTGCTCAGTGGAAGCACGCTCATGCCGATTTTTTTCGTGTAATCAACGTTATGCAGGGGTGGATCCAGGGTTAGAAAAAGGGCA
Source organism: Lepas anatifera (assembly GCA_034440635.1). NCBI lineage: Eukaryota > Metazoa > Arthropoda > Thecostraca > Lepadidae > Lepas > Lepas anatifera. The sequence continues at coordinate 394,699 of JAOTON010000128.1, read as the reverse complement.
TTTTTCCCCTCATCAACCCTCCGATTATCGCCAAACTTCTTTAATTTTCTTTTTTTTTACAATTCTGGGCCCCCTTGACCGCCCTCCCCCGACCCATCGGCCAGGTTCAGTACTGACATTTTCTATTTCTCGAATGGGATGTGATAATCACCTCTTGACACCCAATACTGAGGCGATTTTTTGGACACTGGATCGCCCTGAGGCTTCTCCGCTGACGTGGCCCGAACCGCTGAAGTAGTGAAAACAACAGGGCAGCCGAATCGATGCAGTAATTATAGGCGCAGAATAAAAGGTTTGCACACTATTTTTTGTTATTTACACACCCACTATTGGCTACGCGTGAACAATCAACACAAACCACGGGGGGGAACTAGGGTAAGTCGACAAAGTCGAAATTAATTGCATCAAATTTCAGCTATTATATCATGTTTGAAAATGTCATTCAAGAAGAGTGTTTACAATAAAAGTACATCAAAATCTTGCAAACTAATTTCGAATTTGCATATCTGCCTGATTCCGTAACGTTCAGCCGAAGAACATAGTTAAAATGTGTTGTATAACACGCATGAAACGTGACGATTTGCGCTTCATATGTGTTCGAGAACCTTTCTCATCAACCATGACGGTCCATGAAAATAGAATTAGACCTATCTTACCGTCCAAAACTGTTGCGAAAAATAATAAATTTTACACGAAATTGGTTGTGCCTGCATCAAATTGCGTACATCTTCCCAATGAGTCAGAGGCCGGATATGGAGACAACGGCCTAGACAAGGGGAGGGCCATTGGTCAATACCCACTAGGATCAAGATGTCGAATGCATAGACATTGCTATACGCCCACTTAGAGATCAGCTTTGACACTCATACAATGCCTTCGTTGCCGAATTTCTGGCAACTCGATGTGTTTAAAGTGTTATTAAGCATTAATTACATTTATCCTGAACAGAGGTGGATCTGGATGACATAAAGGGGTGGATAAGATCGCTACGCCTGCGCAGGGCCAGTGGGGCCAGTCACAGGGTCCTTCGCAGTACGTTAAGGCCAGTCTAGGGAGGAGAGCGGACAGCCCCCATCGCTCTTGGATTCGTTCTTGATCTTGGACCATTTTCATCTATGTGAAAATGCTTTACTTCACTTCATATATTATTAGAGCTTTATGAGTGAGCATTAAAAGATTCAATGTTAGTAGCCGAGTTGAAGAAGATGTTGTAAACAGTGGCTTTAACGGACAAGTCCATAAAGCAAATAAGTGCATAAGAGTTTATTGAGAGTACATGTTTTGAACGAGTGAAAATTCTTAGTGTTAAAGTGTATGTGTATAAGCTACTCGCGTAGCAGAACAGAACAAAACTTGCGTTGTTTGCCTCACAACGTAAATTCATTTGTCATAGAACTAGACTGAACTACAGAAGGCGGGCGAGGAAACTGGTCAAGGGCCATGAAAGGAGACAAATGCACTGCCTCCATGAACAAGCTTAGTCTTGTATTCATTTTTACTCTGCCTTTCTTTGACTTGCGCCAAGTGGCAGCTCACTTAGAGCTTCATCCATGAGTGACCTCCGTAAAACAAAGGTTAAAAGGAATAAACTTTGTGGGGCTTGAACTAAAGCTATCAGGTGTTTATAGCATACAAAAAAAACTGGTGGCATATTTCGTTTTGTCTTGAGGCTCACTTTTCACGAAGCAAAAGCGCTTCATGAGCGTGCTTCTTTTCGAATACAATACTCTCCCGTCTCCCCTAACGCACCCCTTCGAGTCAAGAGCCGCGATCAGCTGTTCGTTGTTAACTGTGGCCGATGGGGACGGAGTCCTCTCTTCTTCCAAATGGAATGATCTAGGGCAAATTATATGCTCAGTCGGGTTTTTTTCGGTATCACCTAGCTATTTCAATTCAAATCCCATTATAACAAAAACGCCTTATTCTATTTAACGCCATATCATCTGAAGCTACGTAGCACTCAGCCAGGGAACTTACAAGGTAATAGAAAGAAGGTAAAACGGTACACCACGCGACCTCCATTGGCCCAGCTTATAATGTTTTACAGATGGCGGTTCGATGGCCAGCAGAGTTTGTACCATACTACCCTGATTTATGCCACCTATTTAGGAAGCTCGTGAAAACTTGGATAGTTTTATAATTTGTCAAGCAATTTTGTTAATACAGAAAGAAATTCAGAGTTTTCTACCCGATTCAATTTCGGCCCGATCCCGACTTGACCGCTATTCTTTATACATGGCTAAACGGTATCTCCAGAACGGAGAACAAATCATCAGCTGTCCTGAAAGTGTTTTGATGTCACGTGACCGTACCTCCCTGGGTACTTACCCTTTTAAACCGCCTCAGGCACGATCACATCAAGCAGTAACTCATCTCGGACACATGTGTTGGAAACGACAATATGACGGGCATGCGAAAACACCTTGCGTGTGCTTCAAGGCGAACACTGTTGCCGAGTGGACAAACGCCGACCTACACTTGGTGAGGACCCTGCGGCAATTTCACACCACTCAAGCACTGCGTATAGAGTGACGCATTAGCACCTGGTGCCGTCTGCCAAGAGGGCGGCGGCGCCGTTGCGGTCATCGCTCCCAACACACGTGGTCCAGCGTTAGTATATGATGTATCATTCATGGGATAACGCAAATGAAATGCATTTCCCATGCAGCACTCAGCATGACTCCCATGTTATGTGATGGGATTATCGCGAATGATTTACAGTCAGGCGCTCGGTGGAGGGAATGTAATAAGCGCCCCAAACCTGGCGTCACGTACAATATGTTTTGAATATATAATTCAAAATCTACTTTCGCCTCCGGGATACTGGGGTAGCAGATTGACGCGGCCGTGGGCTAATTTGTTGAAAATCAATATTACGCGTGAATCGCCAGTCGGCTACATTCATACCAGAAACGACAAAACTTGATTAATAATGTTGAAAACAGTGGAAAACAATTACACAAGCCGGAGAGTACAAATTGAATGTAAATTTCCATGATTGTCAATTTTTGTCATCTTCTGTCTCTCTGTCATCTTTTTGAGTTAAGCCGTTTACAATCTATTCTATACATTGAACAAATTATTTTCACTTAAACGACTTCCTGCTCAAACGGAGCAGGGTTTATTTCATCGACTCTCTCTCTCTCTCTCTCTCTCTCTGTCTCTCTCTCTGTCTCTCTCTCTCTCTCTCTCTCTCTCTCTCTCTCTCTCTCTCTCTCTCTCTCTCTCTCTCTCTCTCTCTCTCTCTCTCTCTCTCTCTCTCTCTCTCTCTCTCTCTCTCTCTCTCTCTCTCTCTCTCTCTCTCTCTCTCTCTCTCTCTCTCTCTCTCTCTCTCTCTCTCTCTCTCTCTCTCTCTCTCTCTCTCTCTCTCTCTCTCTCTCTCTCTCTCTCTCTCTCTCTCTCTCTCTCTCTCTCTCTCTCTCTCTCTCTCTCTCTCTCTCTCTCTCTCTCTCTCTCTCTCTCTCTCTCTCTCTCTCTCTCTCTCTCTCTCTCTCTCTCTCTCTCTCTCTCTCTCTCTCTCTCTCTCTCTCTCTCTCTCTCTCTCTCTCTCTCTCTCTCTCTCTCTCTCTCTCTCTCTCTCTCTCTCTCTCTCTCTCTCTCTCTCTCTCTCTCTCTCTCTCTCTCTCTCTCTCTCTCTCTCTCTCTCTCTCTCTCTCTCTCTCTCTCTCTCTCTCTCTCTCTCTCTCTCTCTCTCTCTCTCTCTCTCTCTCTCTCTCTCTCTCTCTCTCTCTCTCTCTCTCTCTCTCTCTCTCTCTCTCTCTCTCTCTCTCTCTCTCTCTCTCTCTCTCTCTCTCTCTCTCTCTCTCTCTCTCTCTCTCTCTCTCTCTCTCTCTCTCTCTCTCTCTCTCTCTCTCTCTCTCTCTCTCTCTCTCTCTCTCTCTCTCTCTCTCTCTCTCTGAGAGAAGAGACTAAGCAAGGAAAGGATACACGCCAGAAATATTCGAGTACCGTTTGGATCCGGTTATTGTAAATTTAAAGCTAATTCAGAAAAAGAGCGTGCAAGTTGTTGGGAGACAAGCTAAGGCATTAGTGACTAAGTTTTAATTTAGATCTGACATATGTTCATCGACCAAAATCGTTTTCCAAACGCCTGCGACCGATTCCCCCTCCAAATCAGCCCTGGCACCGCGCGTGTTAACCAACCCTGGGCTGGCCAATATTTCCGCTCGTGTGAACGCGGCTGCCAAATGCCAAAAATCCCTAGCGGAACTTTATTACAGTGGAATCAATTTCGCCAGTTACAGTGTCCCAAAACTGATTTCCCGCTAGGGTGTTGAGTGTAAAATCCATGTTGGAAAATATAGTCGACGAGTGGAAAATTTACGGTATGATATAGTGTGAGTCGATTGAAATACTTATTTACACTCGATAATTATAAGAAATACATTTTTAATCATAATTTTTGTTACCGTGGTTTTTAAGAGTTCATATGCACCAGGATTGTTTAATTGTGCTAAAAGGCTCCACTTGAGGCGTGAGTGGAAAATTTTGAGAAAATAAGACAGAAGGAGGGGAAAATTAAGCTTGCCAGGGTGTCACTTTCCATCCGGCATCCTGGGATTTGGGGCACTGGCCAGTTATAATCCACGATCCAAAATTACAGAAATCGCCAAAAACAGTACTTGGCTTCTTAAGATATCTGTGAACCCACTAAGTAAAGGCCTTCTTTTATTGCCCCCGAAGCAATCTTGGTACTTTATAGAATTAAAGGGCGTGTGGGACATTGGAGCAATTCCAGACTTGAGTAGTAATAGCGGCAATTTTTATTGAAAATAATGGATTTGACCTTACTCTTGCTGAACAGACTTTGTTTTATTTAGTTTTCCGTGGTTCGAGGTAAAAAAAAATTCGAGATCGGCGTGCGATCCTAATGATTTATGCCGCGATAAAACTTTTGATTTAGGCAACCAATGAATATGAGCATAAACGAAGCTTTTTAGCTAAAAGATGCGGTTATTGGGACATACAAGGACACGTATATATTTTTGTTTTGTTTTTTTCTCGATGTATCTATACACATTTAACGTCTGATACCAGTTAATAAAGCAAGGTACATGCATTTATAATCGCCAATACCGAATTCACATTTTGCGCATAGGTCTTAAAGCTGTCCAGGTGGAGAAATACATCTAACCAGCGCCACGTCAGCATTACGCCATGCCGTAATGATTAGCAATGGTCACATGACCAGCCGAGGAGGACGGGGTCGACAGGGGGAAAGTGGTTACCTTTTTCTCCGCAAACAGTAAGTTCTGTGATAAATGAAACATCGATCAATGGGTTTCTCGGCATGCTCCATCACATGCCTATATGAGTTCAAATCCCATTATAAAGGTGCCAAATTCCCTTCAGTACAGGACACGTGCCAGCTACTTTGACTGGCTGCATACGTTTCTGGGACGACCGTGTAGCAGAACCAGCTAAGTGTTCATGCGGGGTGCATCAGCACAGCAAACCGCACACAACTTTGGGCGCGATAAAACGCAACTTACCGAGAAGGACAATGCCCGCGCATTGCCAAAGTAGGCATTCCAGCGAGGCTGCATGCATACAAGACTTTCTTTAGGCGCAACACAGGGGCAGAGGTCTACACCGTGGCAAAGGCAAGACCGGCTAATCTAGGCGCTCGGGGCAAAGAGCGACGACTAGTTACTAGGGAATCGCATCACGCATTTTAAAACATCATCTCTTCTACTTTGCAAATAAAATAGAATGGGAATAACTACATAAAAAGCTCTTAGCACAAGTGTCAGCGTGGACCACGCACTATTCCCCACCCTTGCTGTTAATCATTTCAAATCAATTAGGATCACTTTCCATGAAAATATATCGGACAATTAAGGTTAATCAAAGTCACTACGTATAAAAAGTATATTCACCTGGGGCTGGCCATTAAGCACTAGAGTGCCGATGTTGCCGGTTTTGATGAGTCGTCTGTCGTTCATGAGACTGCCTGAGGTGCTGCTGCTCCTGCAACAAAGCAACGTCCTCGGTGAAAGCCCGGCACGGTTCCCAATTGGTTACAGCACAGACAGTCCCTCTCAGGGCACTGTTTTTTTCCAAAAGTATTCAAAGAACAGGTTTTGTTACTGTGATTCGAGATGTGAGGCGGAATACCACGATTGGGGCCACACTTCGAATTTAAGCCTAGTGACAGCTGGAAACAATGGTGTGTAGGAATTTTCCTGCCTACGCTTCTCGTAACCCCAAATATAAAATATAATGTTTGTAGTCTGAGCTGTAAAATACCTATACTCCAGCCCTGAAGGCCAGAAACGGACTCTAGGCACAGCTCTAAATACGAGACTCAAACGCATTACTTTGCAATAAGCCTACAGTCTGAAGCCTTTTCGTTAGTACAAAAGGGCTCCAACCTCCAACCGAGGGCCGCGAACTGGCCTTCTGTTTAAGATTTCATGCCACGTTTTGGGTGTTGACAGGACACAGTCCGGAGAAGAAAATGTGTCGAGTCTTCGGTGTCCTTATCGTCCTTCATCTGAGGCTGCAGCAGAGTGCTTCGGGTCTCAGAGGCGGCCGGATTAGTCTGTTTGGTCCGGTCGGCACAAATGCTCTTCCAGGATGTAAGTGTCTCAGTCAAGTATGCATATATGCTATGTCGGTACATTCTAAATAAGCAAGGATGGTGTACTAACGTCACGGAAGGCCATAGGAACCCAGAAAATGCAGTGCATTTTCGCAGTCTGGATGTGCCGATTTTCTCGTCTGTGTAGATACATTAAACACCAGACTTGTATGCTCAACCTCAATGTAGAAGCAAAACAAGGGCTTCGGGATTCGGGATAGATTATTTGCCATCGGTGCATCCGCAGTGATCAGTTTATCGGTAATTTGGGCCAACAACTTCTGGTAATGGCCTCATGCGTGAATCACAACGCATGCAAATAACATGATTTTAAGCTTTCGATAAAGTAGTAAAAATGCCAGCGTGAAGCACATATCCGGATGGAGTCAGCCGACAGTCCAGCATTTGCGGGCAATAAATTTACACTGTAATTTACACTGTGACCGTGCGTTCTGTGGGAAATCTGACGCACCTCCGATTCCAACGGATAGTGTGGCAGGTACACCAATTTTGAGTGTCCAATTTTGCAGCACTTCTAGTAAATTTCCCGTCCTGGAGCGACATGGGGGGTGCGAAATGTTAAGCCCAGCTTCGACTTTGTCGTGGGAGGGAGGGGGGGCGGGGACCATCTCGTGAGAGGTCATCGAAGGGTGGGCTGCCCTGCAGTCGAGTCCATTCTGAAGAAGGGCCCGGGCTCGTCCGGCACCATTGGACTCCGGAGACCCTGGTCAGAGCGTACTGCTGTCAATGTGGCCCCACGATGTCAAGCAACGTCAACTCGTGTCATATCAGCATGCAGTCTGTGAGTCACGAATGGCTTCCAATTGGCCCAGCAACGCCAAGGTCAGAGGACAGAACAGGCGCTTGAAACATAGACTTCCATGCCACCAGTCGACATGCCTCAAGCCAATGTTACGTGTTTTCGATCCAAACATGTAGATAAAAATATGTCACCCATTCAGAGGGTTAATGGAAAGCCTCACTGTTCGGATTATCTAGTGAACCAGAAGCATTTCACCTGCATGCCTTGTTCATCTCGCACCAATACTGGTCACAGGAATTGGCAGCATTTAGGAGCGTGCACGCCGGCAATCGCGACTGACATGTAAATCGCTAGCACAGGTTTTAGCATTCCGTCAGGAGACAAAATGACCCACTTACTTCCAGCTGGAAACAGGCCTCAGGACGTCCCTTTAACGAAACAAAAATAAGGCAAAAGGTCAAAATCCCGAAAAAGTCATACACCATCATTTTGATTTGAAGCACAATGCGGGCAAGCTGGCGGCTTGATTTATCATACAAAAGAGACACTTTTAAGCAGGCATTCTAGACTCTAGGGGAGGAAAATAAAGGAATAGCTCCACGTCTCCCAAAGAAACGATAATCATTCTAGAGGTTGTTTAAGTACACGTTAGAAATAGATCAGGCGTGAAAGAGCATTTGTACCTGAAAGAATTCGATACTCTGTTCTTCCGGCGTTCTTTGTTCCTTTTCCTGATCTCTTTCATCTGCTCCGCGCCGGCATCATCGTCATCAAGTTCCGGCTTCCTCCTGCGCAGCCGCACACTCCCGGCAGTGGCAACGCTCTCACCAAACGTCACGTGCTTCTCGTTGGTCTTTTCACCGCTGTCCGCCGTCGGCTCTTCGCTGTTCTGATATTGCTGCTCGTCAGGCGCGAGCTCCACGTGCGACAATACCTTCGGTCCACTGGCATAGGTGTAGACAAGAGAGACGCGGCTCGGGGGACGTGTCGCTTTTTGATCTGAAGATCCCTCTAAGCTCTCTGTCGCATCTGTTTTTCCATTGTCAACAGCTGCGTCTCCATCCAAAGCAGATTCACGCCCCTCACTGTCGCCATTGCTCTTCTGAAGCATTTCTTCGTTTTCATCATCTCCTGTCTGCAGATCCTGTTGCTCGATGTAGGGCGATACGCTCCTGGGTCCCACCCAATCCGATTGCGGTGCAACGTCGTCGACAGCAGTGTTCTCGCCTTCCGACTGCACCTGTTCCTCACCATCAAGGCTGGCATTCGAATTTGTTTCAGATTCAGCTTCACCCCGAGTTCCTGAAACCTCGACGTCCCCATCATCTGTATCATCAGCTTGTTCGCCCGCTTCATGGCTTCGACCATCCGCTTCACTTGCACTAAAGACCTCCGCATCGTTTCGAACACCTTCTCGATTGAGGTTATCTGTGACAACATCCCCATCATCGTCCTCGTCGTCAGCATCCTCGTCAGCGCCAACATCTTCGTGGTTACGTTTTACGACCTCCTCGCCCCCGCTGAAACCTGCCTCACTGAGTTCATCTTCCGATGCCGTTTTATTGCTTACTCTCTCCTCTTCATCTCCACTTGACTGATGCACTTCATCTTGCTCATTGGCTTCGACCTCCTCAGAATTCGCACCATCGTCTGGAGTAGCGCGGCCTTTGTCGTCCACTTGCTCATCAGTGTCATTGCTCACCAGACCTTCATTCACGATAGAAATGCTTCGCCCATCATCGCTGGCTTCCTCAACAGGTTCATCATTGCTGATGTCACCCCGTTCTGAGTTGTTCTCACTTTCGTTGTGCTCAATACTATCATCATCAGCATCTTTGTCACTGTTTAATGGCAGCTCTTCGTCCTTCTGATATGTCATCAGCGAGCTGTGCCGCTTGGTTGCTGCTTTCTACTATATCACTCTCTGCCTTATACCCGGAGTCGTATAAAACGTCCTGGTTAGAGTCAGCTGGGCTATCTTCGATCTCACCATCTCCAGTAGGGAAATCCTCCTCTTCTTTGTCTCCTGTGTTTTCTCTTTCCAGGTCTACTCTGCTACCGTTGACTTCTTTATCGCTAGCTTGGGAGTCCTCGGCTAGTTCATTTTCTGTTTCTTCTTCTTCATTGCCTTCATCATGGTCTTCAACCTCCTCATCAGTCCCTACATGACCTTCAGAGGTATGACCATTGCCATTGACTTCCGCTTCCTGCTGCTTTCTGACCTGCTCTTCCCATTTTCGCTGCTTCTTTTCTCTCACTCTTTGCTTCCTCCAAAACCGACTTTCACGTTTTTGGTTTTTGTCTAGACGGATGAGCTTGGTGTGGCCACCTGTATTCATATCTCCGGCCAGATTATGTGCGTCTACACGAGACAACGCGTCAACATTGTGAATCCGATAAAGCATCAATACTGGCCAAACTTGAGGAGTCACCCACGGTGACCATTTTTGACAGATGACAGGCACAAGTTAAGGCAAATGCATGAGTGTAAGCTCTTGTCACAGCGTGCTACAGAACGTAACGGGCTATACTTCGTCGCAGGGCACTCAACAACAGTCATCAACTCTGACAGTCAGTACCCGCGGCGTTCAAACCAGCACAGCAGCAACACCACAGCCACCAGGTTGATTGAGTCCGGCCCGACACCACCAGTTGGACTTGTCCGAGGCGGCTGCGACCTCTTCAGCGGCGACGTGCGGCGCAGGTGTGGGCGGCTGCGGCCGCGCGGCGCCACGCTGGAATGTGGTGTGTCGGCGCGTTACCTAGGCGGCCGCGATGACGTCAGGTGTCGCGCAGCCGCCGTTGCTGCCGGCGCTGCAATCGTTAGCGCGCGGACGCCGCCGGCCGCCGGCCACCGGCCACTCGGACTACGGCCACACACGTGCGCATCATCCAGGTGGCGAAGACGCGTCCCTCGCCACTTACGCCAGATCCCGTATTGACCGCAGTAAGGCAGACTGGCGTGCGTGAGACATACACGCATCCCAAAAACACCAGCAAACGACAGAAACGCGACACTTGTAACATGGGTTTCGTGACGTTGCCCGGAAACGTAGCCTGCCTCGGCTGCAGGAAATAATTAGTCACGCCCTAAAAACAACGGTAGCAAAGCCCGAGAAGGAAACTAAGGAAATGCTAATTAGGAATGCTGGAGGACTCCGGCCAAAAAATCGATCATCCTGCACGTGAAGAAGTCTTGGTTCCGTTTTTACGAAGTTGGCTATTTTCTCCCTCTTGTGCTATTTTCTCTCGCCCATTTCAAGCCATTGTTTTTCTGAGAAAAAAACATAGGTACTATTTCCAACAACCAAACAGCCTTTCTGCATAGTGCACCCATTTTAGAAGCCTGCAGTGAAATATGCATATTTTACTTAAGAAATAGAACGTTATAGTTTGTTCAATTCACATCAGCTCAGCTTACGCGTGCAATGGGTCGTCCATCGTATATGAAAAACATGCTTCATGTACGGAGAAGAAAAACGTTCTTCAGGAGCACGGGAGTGGTTTCATCCACGAATTCCCGGTCAAGCATCAATTGCAAAAATTGAAGCGCTGCCCATCACATAATGGTTACATCGCTACCGTTTGCCGCTGTGTCCAAAGCGAGCACATCTGGCGCTGCCACAAGCGTCTGTCGACCATGCTGTCCCCCATTTACCTTGCGGCTGCCCAAAGAGCATGACCATACGCGCAGGCTGGCACATCCGTTCGATTTCAGGATCAACTTTGCCTCGCTGAGGGAATAAAAATTCACACATGACAACATTCCACGGCTGAAGAGATGCTTCCTCGCCACAAAATCGCCAAAAAGGGATATGAAGCGTTTTAGCTGACAAAATATTATTTCTGACCTATGAAAGGGCGGCACTTATTAACCCTCGCCGCACCGGGGGGCATCGATGCCCCTAAGTTTTTTCGGGATAGCAGAAAAACGACGAGGTGCAGCAACGCGGTTGAGGGCTCTATCTCTCACCCAATCATTTTCCCACGATCCTTGAAATTTTTAACCCGGGTCAGAAAAGGTCAGGTCACCAGGCGAGGTCAACCAGGGTCACCTAACTTCAACTTTTGAGCTCTACGATAGCTATATTTCTAAGCCGATCAATTTGAAGCTTCTACACTTCATGACCCCTCCAAGGTCCACAAAATGTATATCCGGGATTTTTTTCGATTTCGTGACCTGAGGTCAGGTCACGAGTTGACCTCTCCCATAGCCAGAGCATGAGGAAAAACTGTCTTATCATCTAAAAATCACAAAAATGATTGAAGATGCTCAGATTGCTCAGAAAGCGTTCTTGGACACCCTTTCACGTTTCCCAGCGGCGATATTTGCCCTTTGACCTATCTGAGGTCATCACAAATCACCAGAGGTCAAAAACAGCATTTTGACGATAACTTTTGACGTAATCAAGCTAGAGCGCTGAAATAAACGTCATTGTGTATGTCTCGTCACTGGCTTTCATTCTACATACAGCAAGGTCCCTTTCTGACCTTTCATAGCCTCAGGTTGAATTAGGTCACGAGGTGATCTCTGGAGGTCAAACCACTTGCGGGAGGTCATTATATTTCACATAGCGGAAAAAGGTTTGGAATTTTACTATCAAATGTTTTTTACCAGATTGCAATAGCTCTAACGGTATGAGATCTATGCCCAGTTTGCTTAAGCATTGCATATTTGAGTGGAAATAGCCTATCGTGACCTAACTTGACCTCTGGAGGTTAAAAATTGACCTGAGCACTTAATCATGCAAGTAATTTCTCACTGAATTCTCACGAGCTGTCTAATGCACTTTGCAGATTTGCGCTAACCCACATATTTTCAGAGTTAGAGAGGGGCCATCTATGGCCCCCGGTGGGGCGAAGGCGGCGCCGGAGCCCCGGTGGGGCGAAGGCGGCGCCGGAGCCCCGGTGGGGCGCGGGTTAAATCGCGTCTGGGGGCTATCATTATTTGGATCCGGAGAAGGAGCCAAACGTGACCAGACACGGATCCAGGGGAGGAGGAAAAGGCATTTGTCCCCCGAAGCCCTCACTGTTCGCCGATTTTCCCAGCATATGATGTCTCATTGTGCTTGGAACATTCGTTACTTCCAGGTCTCTGTTTTCGCACGGGTCTATTCAAGCAATTTCAACAGAAGTCTTATTCTGAAGGCAAAATAAATTGGCTGCACTTTATGATCCGGTTGCAGCCAGCATACGAAATTTCTGAATATGGTTGTTCATATGCGTGACAATATATCGATGGCCTTTGACCTTACATTCAAGGTCATGCCTCCTGGCTATTAAAAGACCAACTATCCAACATAACACACACCCACACCCGGAATATTAATAGCGGAACATTGTAGGATAGACGCCAATTTTTAGACCTGAAGAACAATTGCGGTTGGACGGCCGTGAACAGCGGCTCCTGGTTACCGCAATCGAGGCCGCTGGCGGCGGTATCGAAAAAGATATGACAGGGGAATGGCCCAAGCTTAAGACATACAGTGATGCTCATGTCATTAAAATATACATACCTACTTAGTTAACTGCCTCATGCACCCTGCGATTTGCCTTGGATCTTCCTTGTTTACACAATCAAAATTACCTATCCCTTCGTCTCAAATAATCGTTATAACAGCTTAAACTTCTAGTGTTGCATACGCATGAAATGCCCGGTAGGCATGTATGTCATCATGTATTTCTACACTTCCACAAAATGAAGTGGCTTTAAAGTGTCGTCGCAATGGTATGAAGTGATTAAAACAGGAAGGAGATGGTAAGGATGAGGAAAGGTGAGGATCAAGAGGATGGGATTCTACCTGGAGGGGTCGCTGCAGCCACAGGCGCATGCGCTCACAGCCTCCAGGTAGAGTAAGGATAAGGATAAGGATTAGGTAACGGTAAAAAAAACAACACACACAATCACACACACACTTCGAACATTTAAACTAAAATAATAGGAGGATGAAAATGTTCGATTCTTCGGCTTCGTTTCATTTCGTCTTCCATCTGATAAATTTCGTTGTTTGTGCTCCATCTTGTCTGTGACATCGTTGATCTTGCTTCACTGATGTTTAATTGTTGCATATGTCAGATGTTCAAATATGTCATATGTACTGTGTGTGTTGTATTACCAATAGGTAAGTGTGTGTCAATTGAAAAAGTCTTGAAAAGCTGCATCATGTTCACTGATGCCGAAAAATAATAATGACTCAAATCCGGTGCCTGCAATTTACCCGCCCAGCGTATTCACTATACCACACACATCTAATGAAGTCATGTTTTTCCAGAGCTATCGATACTGTACAAACACCTAACCCATACATCCACCTACGTGCATAGGATGTCTCGTACACCTGACCCCCCACCCTCAGGCTAACGGCAGACACAACCACCACCATTCTCAACATCACGAATGTAGGTTTTATAATCCGCCACGCTACGCCTCCCACCAAGCTTGAACTCGGCAACAGCGGAGCCCAGTGTGACATTTCTAACCTCTGTGCTCTGTGCCCGCAGGCAAGCGGGAGCCAGCGGATGGCGCTCGCTGATTGGTGGAGGCGCGTTCACTTGTATTGCGAGAAATTCAGCGCAAATTTCTGCATGAAAATGATAGTGCTTAAACTATGAACCAGGAGATTAATTAATATCATATGTTTCAAACATTCCTCGCCATACTTTGCTCTCTATTGGCCTGATTAACTGATCCACCATCCGAGGCTGCTCTTTGGTGTAGGGGAGAGGCGGCAGAGTCAGCAAGAGCCGGCGGCCGAGTTCGCTGGAGTCAGGAGTGGCCATTGGGTTTCCGCTAAGTGTAGAAGAGTGAGGACCGGCCCGAAGGTAACCGACGGAAGGAGGAGAGAGGCGTACATAAAACTGTAACTGGTCCGACGGTTGTTCTGTATTAGTCATATCTCTCTATAACTGGTCCGACGGATAACTTTTAAGGGGGGTGCTAAAAGAGCGCTACCAAAGTACCACCAGAAAATAAACCAAGAGAGGAAAACAAAATAAGCCAAGGAAAGCTTCGCTCCGTCATCATCATATTTTCGGCTTTCTGGCGCTGCAACACCTAGGGTCATATGGTGCCCAGTGCTTTGCTCCGTGCTGGATGGTGAAAGGGCACAAAACTTCATTCGGGACTCAAAGCATTGTCGATGTTTTAGCGCATTTTGCCTTTCTGATATCATGCCGCAAAAAAATAAAACTCAATGGCAAGGCCCAAAAGCCATAGGCGACGGAATTTTCTATCTAAGGAAGGCACCCTTAATGGATCCAGCATATTACCGTGGATTTTCGGAAACCATTCGGGGCGCCAAATCCAAAAGCTGTCAATTACGATTGCTTTAAGTGAACCATTGTATCATAATGACTTTTCAAAACACTAAAGTTCTCTTAAACACATGACACCATGTTTCACTGCCTAACATGAAAAGTACTGGGTAACTGGGCACCCCACACCCAGAGATAGAAATTCACGACGCAGCCCTGGGGGTATCTTCATGGTTTCATTTAACTGGGCACTGAGCATATACCTAGGAAATATAATCACAAAGCATACAATATTTGGTAAAGGAATGCAGAATTAATGACAGTGGAGAAATTATTGACCCACCAATCAGTCAGAGCTTCCTGTACAGTGGCTCATCTAGCAGCATGGACGCCAATGGCTTAACAATTTAGAGCATCTCAAGACTGTCATTATTATGACAATGATGTTCCTGCCTATTTTGAGATCAACGCCTTGGAGTTTTCTTAATCGTACGAGACAAAATGTAGTATCTGTTTCGTTCTCTATTGTTGGGTAATATGTTATTCATTATTCTCTAATTCATAGAAGGTTAGGTGCTCTTCAACTCTATTCTGCAGTCCGTATTCTCACACCTAGTGCACTAGGCAGACAATTTAGTTATGTTGGACACGTGCCGAACAAACTTTACTGTTTCTCATGTAGAAACACGTCACAGTATCAACCGTTCCAGCTGTTTCACAAATATTATTTCTCCACGTGTGCTCCGCTGAAAATGTTGCCCAATAAATTTAGGGTAATGTGAGCCGTCTTTATCTAAACCAGGGTAGGTAGCAGAAACAAACGCATTATTATTTGAAACACAGGCCCTCAGATACCACTCGATACCACACAGCAACCGCCTTCTGTTTTATTTGTGTTATCTGTATTAAGTGCTTCATAATTTAAACACTTAATCCCGCCAATATATCATAACCAGATATGATAGTTACAAAAACATTAGCACATGATCAGCAAAAAATTTACAAGAATTCCGAACAAATTTAAGGATCTTGTAGTCTTCTTTCTGTCATCTCTTGTGCTCTTGCTTCATTTTCCTGGCTGTTTTTTTCATTGTTTGACTTGCGTTTGATGGAAAAAGGCAAAGTGACAGAGCAAAACGTTTCTGGAACATCAGGCGAACAGAGGGCATGGCGTGTGCAGATTAAAACATGCTGTATGATGTAGTCTGAATCAGCATTCACAATAGCTTCAAATGAGGTATGTTGGGGTGTTCATGAATTTTATCAAGGTGCACCTGGGGTCAGTATTGGAGCAGTGTTTTACATTTGGACTGATGTCGTCCTGGATTTTTAGTTTGAACTTGATGAGTGGTACAGTGCATAGTCATGCAACCAGCATCTCAGTTTTAAATTTTCAGTAACACTACTGCATCTTAATAATAATTATAGTAGGCCTCGGACTGTCATGTCATGGTATGGTATTAATCAGCAGAAATGCAACAGACGAAGCGCTGCTTATCAATGTCTCAGAGCTAGTATTATGTTGATGCCCAAAAATTGCAAGTTTGAAGAAAAAAATCAAAACAACTGGCTCCACAGACCACAGGTCCCCCAGATGATGCGCCTGTTGCTAATTTCAAATGCTTTCTTCCATGTGCTAGCCTCATTGTGAACGAATTGTTTAGGGGAAAACATGCACTTAATTCAGCTATTGTGTATAACTCTTGCTGTTCTGTATTTTATGGACTGCATTATTGCATAAGTATGGAGTATACAATGAGTTACCTTGCAGGCAGTGAAGAATGCAAGGGGGCTAGGGGCTCAAGCCCCCCCTCCCACCCCGAAACGTCAGTGCCTATAGTTAATGCATGCCGAAGGCTGTTCCAAGGCAATGGCGGGGAGGCTCGAGCCCTGTAGTCCCCCCCTGAAATGTTGTCTTGGGTCCATCACTGCTTGCAAGTATGTACAGCTCCCTGAGATTGAACCTGTACACACTAGGCCCGGCAGATTTCGGCTAATTTTTGGCTGCCTATTGCTCCCTCGGGCATGATTAGAAACACAACACGCGTGCTTCGCCCTTAGCTTTAGATTACTGAGGCAAAATTTGTTACCATCATCTTGTTTCGAACATTGTTTGAAGAAAAAAACGTTGTATATCGTTCTCTCGTGAAAATTACGTTTTTTTGCCAATAAAATTCTCAAATATGAGGCGGCCAAGTATTGGTGAGTGCACAATCGATAACTGGAAGCAAAACACGAAAATACTGTTTGTTGAATCACGACTAAGTGAGCAGTAGTTCGCAAGCAAAAGAACAAAAACAGCCGAGCTTAATGTTTACAGATTTGATTGCAGGGGCTGTGCATACATTGCTGATTGTCCATTTTATCTGAGGATTTCCCTTGCTTGCTAAAATATGAAGATGTAGGTCGGATACGAAATGTCACTGCAACACCGTGGAACACGCATTTGTTAATGATTTACTCTTTGAGCTCTTCATTAGTACTTTGCCTCATCTGTTGGTTGATTGGGAGTGCCCAGCACGTCATTGGGGGTGCCGGGGCAGCCCAAAGAGAGTGGAATCCACACCTTGACATAAGTGTCCGAAAATTGTCTGCTTTTGTTGTTAATGCTTATCCCTATGATATTTACGTGGCGTTTCTGACGAGCCAGCTTGAGCAGGATCAAGGGAAGCTCTGCATTGGCAGTCTCTGCTAAATTGCGGCCAATTTGAGTAAACGCGAAGCTTACAGCCTTTCAGATTCTGATGTTCAAAGAAATATTTTTCTCTTACCTATAGGCGCTTCTTATCAACTGGGACCGTCGGTCCCCTCCCCTCCTACTCTAATCAAAAATAATTGTTTCAGCATCGTAAACATAACGAAAACGTGTTTTCCCTTTCAGAACAGGGAGGGCGTGACTTCTGGCATTGACAGATTCAGAGGACAAGGAGGAGGAGGAGGGACATTTGCCCGCCCCCGATCGATCATCAGTGTCCCCTGAAATGGTCCCGGCGGCGCTCTCCTGAAAGGTCGATGGCGCCCCCCTGAAAGGTCCTTCCCACCCTCATCCCAGGATAAGAGTATCGGCGCCCCCGCAATAGGACTTGACGCCCACTTGAAAGATTTTCCCGCCCAAAAGCGCCCCTCGGTCCGGATGGCACTCCCTGACCCCCCCCACAGCCACGGTCGGAAATCCTGGATTCGTCTATGGCTTCTTGTGCTTATAAAAAACACGCCGATCTCAGGTTTTTTCGTGAAATAAATGTTTTGCAGGGGCGGATCCAAGGGGTAAAAAAGGCATTGCCTCCTTCCACCCTCCGATTTTCCCCAATTTTCTTCACAAACACTGTTTTATTACAATTTTGGACCAGTTGACATCCCCCCAACACCGTTCCAGGTCTGGTACTGACGACCTTTACCTCCCGAATGGAATGTGATTTTGCCTCTTGACACCTAACGCTGATGCAATTTTCGGACACTAACGACATGTCCTATAAAATCATGCATACACACATATATACATAGATCCATTAAAGGCATGCGTGAATGCACACATACATACGCATGCATACCTGACTACTGTTTATATTGTTTGCTGAACTATGGCTTCTGAATGATTTGAAATTCCTGTTTCCTTCGCATTCTATGGATCCCGTGGCAACCAAGACATTCTGCCACCGTCACTAACGCCGTTAAAAGCGCGTTTACCTCTCATATGCTCCAACTAGCCTTAAAGCTTTAATAAGCTAATTGTTTATCAAATACTCCAACTATAAATACGTCAAAGAAATAGTGGCCTGAACGCTCACCATTCGACCGTTCTCCTGCTGGCTGCGAAACAGATATCCGGCACCAGCGTGTGGACATTGCCAGTGACCGGGCGATAACAATCGGCGCGGTGTATAGATGTCGTTGCGGACTGCATGGTTCCGTGCCAGAGGGCAGTGAGCGCCGGCGGTGGATCGATGGCCTCTCATTACATCTATACTGGTGGAAACAAGGCGCTAACGTATTTTTTTTTCCCCGTGGGCTTTTGGTATAACTGAACAAGACATAAAAGATAAGATGTAGGCAAAGGAAGTATATAGGAGGGCTGAAGCCTTCAGGTAGTTTAATAAGTGTTCGCTAATATAACATGAAAAAATGAAAATGATAATTTTCTTTTTTATTTAATAATGTCTTTTTTATTTTTGTGAGTTTTTTTTTCTTTTGAATAATATACAGTTTTATACAATGTACAGTTAAAAGCTGTATTTACTGTAACATTTAATAACAGACATAAGCTAAATTAAACTAAATATTTTATTTTTTTATTTTTTGATTCATACGTATGAAATAATATATATAACGATTAAAAAACAGAATTACGTATTTTCCAAACGTCACGGACCAGCGTTTGTCTTGTCACCTCGCTGTCAGGCCTCCTTTATTTGATGAACTGCATTTCAAGGTTTACTCAGTGTCAATGTTTGAAACGTGCGAGTTAGCTGCCCTCGTGTATTTGCGTGCATGGGTTTGAGCGGCACTTGCAGCGGTCAGCACCGCGGCCGGTCAGGGTCGCTGGTGACCGGTCGCCGTGTTGCGTGATACACCTAATCTCTGCACAATAAAGCTTTCAATGCACTGTTGATACGACAGTTTTGTTTAAATGGCTTAGCATTCAACGTCCAGTTTTAGTGCTTTTGTTGTTATTTGGTTTAAGGGCGCGCCAACCAGTGCCATCATATAGGACCCATTACAGCTTTAATGCTGAATTGTAGCGTTGCGTTGTTGTATAACAATTGTAATAAACAATTGTTGATTACAATTGTTTATTACCGACTTTACGCGCTTAATATTTCTCCATCCATTGGAAATCCATTAGTATTTTGAACTGCACGACTGTCTATATTGTATACTATTGTCAGGACGAAAGCTAATGAGGTGTTTTGAGCACGGTTGCAGAGCAGGAATCCGAGGCTGGTCGAAATTAGGTAATCCCGGCTCCCAGCTCCGCGCTGACGCTGGGTATTGCAACATATCGGTTTCGGTGTTGCATACTATTGCTATTTACCACTCTTTAATGCGATGCCTTCTGCTTTGTCATATAAGATACAAGTTTCAGACATCAAAAAGAACAGAAAACCTTCCATAAAGAACAAACAAGTGAAAGCATAAGCAGATCCAGGGTCCGCCCCCAGCCGCGTCGGATCGAAGGGGATGGCGCGGCGGCTGGGTGCTGCCTTGGATCCGCAGAGGTGCCCCCTCACTCTCCTCTCTATCCTAACGGGTACTGAATGCACCCAACACGGAAAGACAAATACCTGTAAAACTTTAGAACTCTCCGGTACAGCCACCTTTTAGGGGAATTGGCCACTTTTATAATGAGTACGAAGTGATATAGCAGTTTGGCAGAGGGTGTCGGGAACCCACTATCGGCGTGTTTCATCCCAAAGTCTCTGTATGAAATTCGCAGCTCATAGTTAAAAATAAAGGGTACTAAGACCAGAATTCAAACCTGACTGCTTTCCATTTGGTTGGAACCATTTGATTGGTCTAAATTCTTGGTCCCTCCCATTCATTGAAAATGCCATGCGCGAGTGATACATATTTAGTACATGTCTGCTGTACTTTTTAATTTACCAGCTTCACGTGTAGCTAAACTCCAAAAAGATGGTGGAGATATCTATGTATGCATATAGATGCCGACATTATTTTTGAATCATACCAACGCTTGGGTTTCGTATTCGGAGGAAACATTAGGATAAAAATATGGAATTTCGATGGTGTGATGCCTTAGCAAAGCGAGTCCATATTGTCCCTGTAATCAATGTTATTACCTTGCAGGAGAGAAAAACTGTTCTTCAATAACGTCATAGTTTGAAATAAAATACGCTACATTTTGCCCCCAGCCATTTACCGGCGGAAAAACATGATTTCCAGATTTCACTTGTCCATAAGAGTTGCCTTTTAGAAATTCGAAAAAGGGATAGGTACCTACATTCCCTTTAGGTTCAGTCTAGGTCACACGGGCAGAGGCACCCTGTTTTCTAGCACCCTTCCGATAGTGAGCAGTCCTTCCGTGGGCCGCGCCATGGTCGCGGCTGGAACTTCCGGTCATGAGTTGCAAATTGTTGGGATCCAACGGTCCAGCGCTAACTATACTTATATCGCTTCGCCAGCTCCCTCCGTTGATAGGCATGGCAGGAAGTCAGATTTTACCTCATTCCGAGAAGCCGTGGCCAATTCTAACCAATGATATTTCACTCACAATTGGGAGATCCTCACTTTTGAGTCATTGATCCCCTAAACTTTGCAAGACGACGATTTTCCACCTTATCTGCCACTAATAATTTGCTGCTGGTACTCCCCGGCATAGGTCTTAATATGCCGATGATTTCCGAGGGCTCTCATGCCATATTTCGAATGCATATGCTATGTCAGAGTATGCTATTCTCACGCGAGGTAGAGTCCCATGAACCCCTATTTCCCATGCGTCTGAATGTTTTAGTCAGAAGTCGATCCGGTACGGCCGCCTGTCCTGCCCTCCGTCGTCGCTTCCTCGGCCCTCTATCGCACCGCTGGCTAATGCCTCTCCCCGTGCCCCTGTGCACACAGGTGTATAACGCTGTCGACGGCACGTCCACTGGCCAGCACCTGCCTGCTGCAACATAGGTGACCTCCCACCAGGCTGCACGTCCGCCACGTTATACACAGCAGACACCAGCAACGCCTATCTCCGGCCCTATCGCAGATAGATCAGCCTCGGCGAATTTCGCCTCCATTTTTCCAGGCCTCCTTATATGCTATTTTATTTTTCTTACTCTTTTTTTGGTAAGCATCGACAACAACCGAATCCAGCCATCAGACAGCCCGAAATGCATGTGTCTCGTTTGGAGAAATTAATGTTCGGATACTGCACACAGTTAAGGCAGCTACCCTCAATATGATAGCCATGTGAAGTGGCATTGCAGATGTATTCGCACGTGACGTCACGAACCAACTTTGACCACGAACTCTTACAGTTTCCTTCACGTAGCGTTGCACGCACGAAAAAAATCGACAGCTCACAGCTTCAAATCGCCCTTGTGTATTGCAACCAGCATGCATTGTATGCAACGCGGCTTAAGCACCATGCAGACTGTCATTCACAATGCAGGTATTACATCGACCAAATGTCACAAGAGACAAACGACCGAGTACGATGAGACGGGTAAAACAGCTATATCAGGAGCCCACTCCGTCCGTCAGTGGCTTCTCACACTGTTCCCATGTTTGCTACTCACACCGCGACGGTACAGACTTGCACGGTTCATGTAAATCACGTTCAGAAACATGCAACAAAATTCCAAATTCTTCACTTCAGATTCCTCAACCTTGGCGGTGGCAGCCTTCTTCACGCACCCCGTGAATCCCCCACTATAAATCCACTACCCTTGGCTCGGCCTTCCTGCCGTAGCCACGAACATTCCCTCGCAAGTGTTAAAACACCTCGCGACCCATTATTTGAAAAAGCCACCCCATTGTTTTGAGACATCAAAGTAATCCACCCTCGTCTAAAAATTACAAATTCTCCCGTACACTTTAGATGCGGGCAAATGTACCATGCCCAGACCGCCTCATAAAAGGTCCTTAAGTAAGCGCCAGCGGGCATGGCGTCGGAGGTTTGTAGAGAGCAGGAATGATGGGTTGCTGTAAGTAAGCCTATCATAGCAAGCCGAGTACCGGGATACCACGCGTTATAAATGTACCTCACGCTTTAAGCCGAAAAATACATCTGCATAGCCTCCAACAGCTAAGACATCTAAAAAAAACGCATAAAACTTGGCGTTGAAATCGTTCTTGCTGCGGAGCTAGGTTTTGGGGTTGTGTGGGTTTCATGTAGCTCCATCGTCGCTTTGTATTAGGAACTCAGTGTTTTCGATGGCTTTTCGCTACGCAGTTTCAAATTCCAGTCCAGAACATCTCGCCCTCCATTTGTGCGACAAAACAGCTACGGAGCGCCCGGCCGGAATCACAACTGCCCGAGCAGATCCTATAATTTTCGCCTCAGCAGGTACTTTCAGCATCAAATCTAAAGGTGAGTCAATGAACTATACCATCCAATAGTCCAGCAGGAAAATAAACAGGTGATGGAGAACTCAGGAGGCGGCAATAGCGAATGGTCATAACAGGGTAAAAACCTTATGACATTAGCAGGCTGAAGAAAATGTCAAGTTTTTTCTCAGCAGGGCTCCTGTAAAGGTTCTGGCTCCCCGTGGATCGATTGGGGAAGACTGGGGTGAACGCGTCTGCGGTCGGTGAGGCATGCATGCCTTATTTGGCGGCGGCACGCTCGTCGACAGCAGCACAGTGGCGTCGCCCACGGCCGGCGTCGCCACATGGACTCTCTCGTCAGATCTTACGCTGACATACGCCGCCTTCCAATATGTCTGGCGGACCGTCATTGGCGCGTGCGTTCCCGCATCCCACCGAACCACGCTCGTGCTCGCCTCTGGCAGTACTCAGAGCATCGAGATCGAGTATCGACTGTGAGGATCGAGCGTCTGTGGCCAACGCCCCCAGCGACCTCTGCAGGGTCACTGCCTCCGTGTGCTGGCACAACAGCTCTGGCCAGCTCTGGCCGGCAGAGGCCGCAGCTGCCAGTCTGATGCAGGCAACAACGACACAACTATTCTAGCAGCTTAAAGCCGTACCTTGTATTTTGCTCGCATAAAGTGTGTGAGACATACACATTTCAGGGGTGTGATAGATTTCACAGCTTTCAGAGCTATATCACAGCTTTCATAGCTTTCAGATGGATTTCAGAGCTTCGCATAATGAAGCTTTCCTTGCCGCGAAGACAGATTTGTTTAGCTTACACAACACAATAACGCTATGCACGCAACATTCCGAAAAACAGCCAACCGATATTTCGAAGGCAGATTCAAGCGACTTCAAATCCTTTCGATCCACGTCCTACAAAAGCAGATATCGTCTTTGACCAGTTACTTCTGTGAAAGCTCTTTTCCAGTCATGGGTTCTCGTGAAAGCTCCACAACGGTTGAAAGAAAAAAACATACCCTTGTGGGCAATGGAACCAAAAATTGACAACTGGGTGAAAAGGTGGAAAAGTGTACAGAAACGCAAAAATTTGCGATGTACCAGAAGTTTTGTTCTCCTGGCACGTTTGAAAAATATTAACGCTGTTTTTTTATAAATCGACAGAGCTGAGAAGGATGGGGCAATAGCGTCCTCCACCTGCTGGAAGGGAGTCATCGTCTCGATATTTTTGGCAGCTACCGACATAGAGGCTTTAACAAGAGCCAAGCGCCTTTAACGGCGATAACCCAGCGGACGCTTTTGCTCCATGATGGCAAATGAAGGTTGGCTTTAGGTTTATTGGACGGTTTGGCGTTTTTCTCTCACATAAACGTAAGGAAATCGCATAGTAATTACGCCCCATTAAATGAATGCCTCACTTTCAACTAATTTACATGCAAAGCAATACAGGAAAATAATTCGCTACTAATTGATTTCATTGCTCGCTTTGGACATTCTGGATAAACTGAACAGAGGTAGGTAGCATTCATGTGGTAAAAAAACTAATTCTTCGGTTTTATCGCAATCGATTTCGACCAATCAACTCTCCGGAAACACAGACTTATTTCTCAAAACTTAAGCCATAGGTGGATCCAGGGGGCAAGAGGGCATTTTCTCCCCCAATCGACCCTTGGCGCCTCCTGAAATGGTCACAGCGCCCTCTGAAAGGTCGATGCGCCCCTTGAAGTTCCGCTCCCCCAAGATGCAAGTGTCGGCGCCCCCACGACAGGATGTGGCGCCCACCTGATAGGTTTTACCGTCCGAAAGTGGGACCGCCTGGTCCGGATGGTGCCCCCCCCGACCAAGTGCCACCCCCTCCTGATCGGCAATCGTGGATCCGCCTATGGTTTACGCACATTCTGGTGGGGACTGCTTTCCCAGCGTTGAAACTTCTCAAAATTCTTATTCAGAGGGCGTTGCGCAAGGTCTCAGGGAAACACATAGCCCTTGTAATTAGGGCTACGGTTTTGTTCCAAAACTTAACACCATCATCATATATTTATGTCCTCCATACAAATGCTTCCGTCATGAATTACAAACCAACACTCTTCAGCTCCACACAGTTAGCTCCATTCTCACCACGTCATCATTAATCCAGCGGTTAGCAGCCACGACATTTGCCGGTTTGCGTGTGATTGGATTGGTGCCGCTACCCTGAAGTGAAGATTTCACTTCAATACGGTACCTATTCGCAAGGATATAAGCTTTTCATTGGCGTGACGGCCGAGCCGGGCCGAACCGGTCGCTCACATCTGAACTGTTATCCTTATTTATCTATTTATTGTACATATTTATCTATTCATTTTTTGTTTATTTATTGATATTAGTTTATCTTTCTTTTCCAGATATTTATTGTAGGGCAGTGATGGCATCCACCCAAGCTGAAGCCTTGCAGTCAGCACTTACAATTAACTTGCACGATTGCTAGATTAATAGACGCATATACCGCAGTATAAAAGCAATGCCAGTGATGGCAAGGGAGCGGAGCAAAGTAGTTTCTGCGGCCTAATGGTTTGGGGATGAATAAGATTGAGGTATAAAGTGATATGATTGTTCGATTGCCCGTTTTTTTTTAAGTGGTGAAATCCTAATATGTGCTGGGTAACTGAAGAAAATATTTCCGTCGGAGTTTAAAGGTATTTTATTGGTTGTAGAGACGGGTCTCCACAGGGAGGGGTGATCCAAGCCTCAACTGCCCTATAGGGAAACCGTCTTGGAAACCGCCTAGAACATTTGTCGTTTCCAGGCGGAATGCTCTCATTTCTGCTGCTTGTATGTAGGGTCGGGTCGGCTGAGGTTGGTGTGTTTCGGGATGTTCTTTAGTTTCTTCGTTTGATGAGTCGTTTCGTAGGTGTTGGCCCATCTGCTTCGTTAAGAATTCAGCAAATCGTTACGCAGTCGTGAAGCTGGATCCGCTCATCAATGCGGAGCCATTTCCAGTGCTTTTCGAGCTTCCGAAACATGTTCACGTCGTTGTTTAGTGGTGACAACGCGGACTGCAGATTTGAATGCTCTACCGATTATATATCTGCCGCTGATAAGCATTAAATCGCGCCCCGATGGAGCCTCCGAGTCACCTTCACCCTGGTGGGGGAGGGGTGTTTGAACACCCCCCTCGAACTCGGCCCCTACTGGATAGCTCATACAAATTCATGAAGAAACTATACCAGTCACTTTTTGTCTCAGGTCAATATTGATATCATGACAGGTCAAAGGTGGCATTTTGAGTAGAGTTTTTGGGTTCTAGCATCTGACAGATTTGAGTTAGAATCATTTTTAGGCAGCATTCGCTTCCTCTCGTCTCGGCGAATCGAATGATGTATAATATGACCATACTAGGTAAAAACACAAAAATGACCTGACCTCAGGGTAGGCCAAGGTCACTTTTAACCTAGCATAGTCAATATGCATATCAATCGACTCGCAATAGCAATCCAAACGCGATGGTATCAAAATAAAAACTGTATCATCATGTCATGCAAAGTTATCAACATAAGCCTGAAAACTGCTTAAGTAGCCCCAGATGACCTCTCAGAGGTCACAGGCCAAAAATTGCACCATGAACCTGGAAAGGGGCCCAGGATACTACGATTTTGAGGATATGAAGGTGTCTACACTGTTGTATCCAGCTATACCAGCTGTATCTATACCAGCTGTATCTACACAAATACAACCCCATTTGTTTTTCCATGTATTTCCAATGGAGAGGTCATGATCCGTACTTGACCTTAGGTCATCGATATGAAAAATCTCGGAATATATGTTGCAGCACTCGGTGGGCTCATTACGTGGGATAAGTTTGAATTTGATAGATTCGCCCTTTTCTTACTTATGCCACCTGAAACATTTTTGGAGGTGAGGTCACTTGACCTGCACTGGTTACCTGACCTGACTTGATCCAACCTTAAATTTTTGATAAAGTTGCGGAATTAGTCAAGGATAAAGTGTGCCAAGTACGGCGGCGCGAAGCGCCAACCTTTTTCATGCCGTTGGAAAAACCCGAGGGGGTGTTCAAACACCCTCCACCGGGGCGAGGGTTAAGAGGTAATCAAGCGGGCAGGCAGTAGCGCCCATCAGATAGCACCAGTTTCTCGGTCAAAGATTCAAGCATTCTCTTTGGTAAAATGTGGCGCAGTTTGGTTATGGAAATCAGACTGCTGTAGCACCATTCAACGGTCATCGCCGTTTGTGATTTGTAAAGATCATATATATATATATGATAGCTACATACTCACTCTTGCTATATAGCGAGAGACGTCGTGGGCACAGCGCGCCCGCTCGGTAATGTGTGCTCGGGTTTTCACCAAACTACTTTTCAATCCTCCATTATGTAATGCTTCCACAGTGAGCTGAATTTCGAGCATTCGACATTCTAGGTATCTAAGCCCGAAGCAAAGCTCATGCAAACTTGTCACTGCACAGACAGCATCTGTTACGGGTTAGCAGCAAGGCGAAGTAGCCGAATACTCTCATGAATCTAACCGCTATTTAAATACAACAAATAATTTGTAGATCTGTAGTGGAATATGAGCAAAAATGAGCCTGATCCAAGCTGAACGATACCTTTCCAATCTTTTCAATTAATAGAGAACAGCAAAGGATGGCAAAGTACAATAGAGGATAGAGGATAGCTAAGTAAAATTTCCGAACTGGGTCCGTAAAGTCAGGGTTGATCTCAAATAATTACAGAACTCTAAAAAGTACATTACGACACATATCGACGTGATCTAGTGATCTAAAAACAAACAGGATGGAGCGTGACGTGCGCTGTTTTGCCTCATGCTAAGATAAACAAAAAACGTGCTGCAGACAAAGCAAATATCCGAGAAACGTAATTGCTGCCAAACGAGTGTTTGCACTGGGCGAACGAAAACATGACACATTTCCCTGCCTGTCCTCTAAAATCTGCGAAAACGGTACCAGCTACTCCAATTTGAAAATAACCGTTGCAGCAGCACCGGGTAGACATGTCAAAAACAGTTATTCTGGTAATTAGGACGGCGTGGGCCATTTTCGTTCTAGCATTCACGTTGCCCCGGTCTGCGGCGGCCTCCGTCTCGGAATGTATTGATCGTAGAGAACACTCCACCCCAATAGCCATGCAATGGCACAATCACACGAATTGCTTTCCCCTACAGCAATGCACGACCGACTTAGCCGACTGCAGTCAGGTGCCAACTCATGCTGTAGCTATGTCAGAGGTGAGAGTGGAGGCCGGCGCCCCACTGGTTCTGAGACGCTCGCCTGGGTGTCCGTCCATCAATTACAAAACGGAAAGTGGTTGGGGAAGTCAACTGCAGAATTATTCAACGTTACACATGGGCGTCACAAATCGGTTCCTGGGGCAGGGGAGGTAAGCAATCCCAAAAATATGCGCCAAGTAATTTATGGATGGCTCGCTATGTGACAGACATGATGTCATAAAGAAGGTGATTGGAGTGTCAAAGAAACCCTCGATAGGGCGCCCTCAAAACACGTCACTCTAGTTCCAAAAAACAATGAGCACATCTATTGCTACTACTACGAAATAAATGGGGGAGAAGCGTCAAGGAGCGCTTTCCGCCCTTAGTTTGAGGTTGTTGAGCGCGCTGGCTGTTGCAGCCGGCCGCAAGGCACTTCGAATACATAATGCAAACATACATATTACACACCTGGACAACTATGCTGGGATGGCTGGCATTGCTCCTGAGCCGGCTCAAAGCAGCAGCTTTTAAAGTGGATGCCTCCGTTTACTCGCATGCGTGTAAAACCAACCACTGTTGTCTGTTCAGGCTCTGTTTGAGCGCAAATCAGTGATTTAACCTATCCTCATTCGGAGCGCCTGAAGATGCAATGGCAAAGGTTCCGATGTAACTTGAATGATCTATTACGGAATGATCTTAAGTCTGGTTTTGTTAAGAGCTCGTTGAGATAGGACAAACATACAGGCCTCTGTGCCTTACAAGCAGTCCACAATCCTATATGGTATGGTATGGTATGGTATCTAAGACAGTCACACCGGCACGGTGTCCATCGTCCCTGAGCCAGACCCAATTTTTATAGTACAAGTATCGAAGAAGTCCTTTAGCGGCGCGACAATGTTAACTTTTTCTTTTTGGCGTATAATTAGCTCCTGCTAAGCAGTGTTGACCCAGTGCAGCTAGCACGTAAAAACCCGAGTGCGACATATCAAGTGAATCATAGCTAGATAAGAGCACAAGTGGATCCGATGACCATGGATTAGCACCCACCCCTGTGGGCCTCCGAGCCACCTTCGCCCTGGTGGGAGGTGTTCAAACACCCCCTTCGAACTCGGCTCCTATGCAGGAGAGCGGAAAAATGCAAATGCTGTTGGAGAGCTCATACAAATGCTTGAAGAAATACATCGGTCACTTTTTGGCTAAGGTCAACATTGATGTCAATACAGGTCAAAGACGGTGGCATAGTTTCGGGGCTCTAGCGTCTGACAGAGATTAGCTAAAATAACATCTAAGACACCATTCCCTTCCTCTCGTTACGGCAAATCAAATGATGTATAATATGACTATAGAAGGTAAAAATATAACCTACGGTCAGGTCAAGGTCACTATCAAACCTAGCATGGTCAATATGCATATTAATCGACTCGCAATGGCAATCCAAACGTAATGGTACCAAAATATAAGTTTTATCATCATTTCCAGCAAAGTTATTGAGTCTGAAATTGCTTTAGTAGCCACAGATGACCTCTCAAAGGTCAAAGGTTAAAAATTGCGACATGAACCTGGAAAGGGGCCCAGGATACTACGATTTCGATAATATAAAGGTATTCGCAGCTGTATCTACACAAACACAGCTTCATTCCTGTTTTCGCATGAGTTTTTTAATGGAGAAGTCATTATTCGCACCTGACCCTAGGTTATCGATATAAAAAAATATTGTGAATATATTTTGTAGTACCAGGGGGGCCCATTATGTGGTATAAGTTTCAATCCGATAGATTCACCCATTTCTTACTTATGCCACCTTAAACATTTTTGGAGGTGAGGTCACTTGACCTGCACTGGTGACTTAACCTGAGTTAACTCAACCTTAAAATTTTGAGAAAAGTTGCAGAATTGATCAAGGATAAGGCGTACCATATACGGCGGCGCTTCGCGTCGCCGTTTTTTTTTGTGGCACCGGAAAAACCCGAGAGGAGGTTCAAACACCCCCACTGGGGCGAGGGTTAGATCCCTAGTCAACGGTCGAAATAATCTAAAGTTGATTAGCCCTCGTCCCGGTGGGGGTGTTTGAAAACCCCCCTCGGGTTTTCCGGCGGCAGGAAAAAAGGCGGCGCGAAGCGCCGCAGTACTTGGCACAGCTTATCCTTTATCAATTCCACAAATTTACCCAATATCTTAAGTTGGGTCATCTCAGGTCAGGTCAACATCGCAGACCAAGTGACCTCACCCCAAAAATGTTTAAGGTGGCATGGTAAGGAAGGGTGAATCTTTCGAATTGACACTTATACCACATAATGGGACCACCGAGTGCTACAACATATATTCCGGGATTTTTCATAGCGATGACCTAGGGTCAGGTACAGATCCTTATGACCTCTCCATTGGAAATACATGGGGAAATCTGGAAATGGGCTGTATTTGTGTAGATACAGCTGAGAATACCTCCGTATTCTCCAAATCTTAGTATCCTGGGCCCCTTTCCAGGCTCATGTTGCAATTTTTTTACCTGTGACCTCTGAGAAGTCATCTGGGGCTATTTAAGCAGTTTTCAGACTTGAGTCAATAACTTTGCAGGAAATGACGATACAGCTTAAATTTTGATATCATTACGTTTGGAATGCTATTGCGAGTCGATTGATATGCATGTTGACTATGCTAGGTTCAAAAGTGACCTTTACCTGACCTGTGGTCAGGTAGTTTTTGTGCCTTGACATAGCATGGTAATATTATGCATCATTCGATTCGCCGTGCAAAAGGAAGCGAATGGGGCCTAAAAAATAGTTCTCACTCGACTCGTCAGACGCTAGAGCCCAAAAACACTACCCTAACATGCAACCGTATTTGACCTGTCATGACCTTAATATTGACCTGGGTAAAAAAGTGACCCTGTAGTTTCTTCATGAATTTTTATGAGCTATCCAACAGCCTTTGGCTTTTTTGCTATTCTGCATAGGAGCCGAGTTCTCGAGGGGTGTTTGAAACCTCCCACCAGGGCGAAGGTGGCTCGGAGGCCCACCGGGGTGGGGGTTAAAGCGATAAGCGAAAGACTCATCAAACCTGTTGTCGAGGAGACCCTATTGAAACAGGAGGCTGGTCACAGCCGTGAAAACTAGAAAATACGTGGTACATCGCCGAGCAGGCCCTCAGGCTCGATGAAACGGAACACTACAGCAAGAAAAACTCGGTATTGATATCAGGTGTACTACCTGAAAGTGAGCGCGAAAATGTTTTCGGACTCATCACTGGGTTTTCTCGGCTGATAGGCGTGAGCATTTCTGCCAGCGATCTAGACAACGCCCATGGTATCGGAGAAGCCCAGCAAACCGCGCCGAATCATAGACAAATTTTTACTTACACGAAGCGGGCCGAATTCTACTCTGAGGGTAAGGCGATTCGAGAAGCCCGGATTGATAGTCTTTCCTGCCTCCCGCCTGGAATAATGGACAACGTTTACGACTCGGACTGTTTGACGAGGCACAACGGCAAGGTCATGTTTGTGGCTCGCCAACTGCGCTGAGACAATCTCCAGGCCCGGGCGTGGAGCGACGTTGAAAAATGAAGGTTTGGCACACCGGTAACGGCCCCAACAGTCATCGGATGCCACGCCGACCTGAAGAAACCCGTGGGAGAGCATCCAGCTCTACACACCAAGGACACCAGCGAAGGCTGCATCCCCGCAGAAGTCGCAGACATCGCTGCTGACACCGCCCCTGCCCCCGGGGCAATCTCCATCGGTGCCAGTTACGCAGAACGACTCCGGCTGCCATCACCCGAGCGCGGGCGACTGGCGGCGCCTCTGCCACGTGACTGGCCCGCCCACGGCACTCTGCGAGGCCAGCCTGGGTCGGCCGTGTCTGCGCGCGCAGTCCACGCGAGCGGTACGGTTCGAGCGGTGATTGCAGAGAGAGGCGCGGACACGGTAAGTGAGCCAAAGACACTTGAACGATCTCAGAGAACTTCTGCTTACGTTGTTGTTTGTGCGTGTGATTTTTGTGGATATGGATCGTGTGCTGATTAAGTATCCTATAAAAAAATTCACAACACCACCGAATGTTCGATATAACCAAGACACGATTTTCTTGAGGAGTATCAATACATCCGTTAATGCAAATATTAAATGAACCGCGTAAATTTCGAACGCCATCGGAACGATATTTTCAGTTTTTCAGTTGAGGTCAGCACTGATGGAATTAGTTAAGTTCAGAACGACATTTCATTGTTGCGGTATTATGAAGTTTTAACTATCTCTTATATGCCATCGTTGTATGAGACCGATGGTTGAATCTTGTTGCGTGAAAAAAATATAGCGTACAAACGCCCGATGTCAATTTACAACATTAATACTCTTGTTACAGCTCCCACTGGTAATTTTAAGGCTAGATGTAGCCGTGGGATTGTCAAACTTCACATGTTTCCCAGGTGTGCAAGAAAATATCAAAATTATGGCGCTATCTGAAACTAAATTAGATGAAAATATACATCCCAGTAGTATGTATTTGATCCAAATATTCATTCTCCACTTACTCGAGATAGAAATAATCAAGGCGAAGGCGCGGAAAGGTGTTAAAAATGATATACCGTTCCATCCCCTACCAAAATTAGAGGAGTTGTGGCGGGAATCCATCTTCCAGCATCGCCCGCAGGAAATCGATATTTAATGCACCCTCTCACTCAAGTCTGTGCGGCGGAGAACCTGGAACTTAAGTAAAAAAGAAACAGATAGTCGTTTTACATGATGTACATACACTGTATGTACATGCATGCATGGCATAGTATGCAAGTTTATCGTAAAAGCCCTTTGACTTTTCCAAGGTCATCCAAGGTCACCAGAGGTCAAAAACAGTATTTTGACAATAACTTTTGACCTAATTGAGCTAGAGCGGTGAAACAAACACCATCAAGTTTGTCTTGTCACTGGCTTTCATTTGATATACGGCAAGGTCACTTTTTGACCTTTCGTGACCTCAGGTCATATTAGGTCACGAGGTGACCTCTGGCGGTCAAACCACTGGCGGGAGGTCTTTACGTTCCACATAGCGGAAAAAGTACTGGCAATTTGCTATCAAATGTACTTTACCAGGCCTCAATAGCTCTAATGACATAAGAGTTATCCCCAGTTTGCTTAATCATTGCATATTTGAGTGAAAATAGCCGATCTTGACCTAATTTGACCTCTGGAGGTCAAACCATTGACCTGAGCACTAAAACATGCGAAGCAATTTCTTACTGAATTCACGCGAGCTTTCTATTGCACTTTGCAGATTTGCGCTAACGCCCATATTTTCGGAGTTAGAGGGGGCCATCGATGCCCCCGGTGGGGCGAAGGTTGTGCCGGACCCCCGGTGGGGCGCGGGTTAAATCTAGCTACATTAAGTCACGATACATACTAGTCCCAAGGCAACATCAGCGGCGGACTCAAATATGCGACCGCATCGGCGTATCTAAGTTTTCCACAGTGTGAAGTCTGTACATCTTGATATCTTTTTATGGTATGGTTTATCAAGGAACTGAAAAATCTGACAAAATACTATGCTTTAATATTCTGTGCAATATGTTCCCTAGGTTTCTCACAGACAGCAAAAACGACGGCACCCAGCGCCGCCGCACTAGGTACACCTGTTACCCCGTCTTTTTTGCAGCCAGATATAATTTTTGGCCCCTATCATATCAAGTCACGTTGCCAATCAAGGTAAATAGATCTAACCTAAAAAATGTTTAGAGGTGCAGCAGTGTTGGTGAACTGGCCATCTGAGATTCGCATTACACAGTAAGGTCATCCCAGTGCAACCCCTTTGATAACAGAGTTTTAGATCGATGATCTGGACTAAGGCCTGGGTCATGACGTCTACATTGGAAACCCTTTCATCGCATATTGCACATGGGGACATTGGCTTATGTTTGATAACTAGGTACGCAGGGAATGGCGATAGGGCGTTTATTCTGACTTCATCATGTTTGGCGTGCCACTGCGGTTTAAATGATATGCCCGATGGCACACGCTGAACTGAACTTGCCCAGACCTAAAGCGGGGTCGATTTCAGAAAGCGACCTGACAAGTAACGTGATACATCGATTGGACTTGACCAAAACAATTCCAATGGCGTCTAGACTCTTTTCTGACAGCCGGTATGATACCAAACCTAAGTTTTTATTTTATTCTTATTACCACATACTTTTAGTTCTGGAGATCTCAAAAGTGATTCGACCAAAAAAACTATATTCGACATTTTCGGTGGAGATCCCGCCGGTACGAGTAGCGGATACCTGCTCCCGTGCCGGCGAAGGTGGCACCGACCCCCGTACCACCCGTGTTAAGCGTTCGAATTTCGGTGCATTCCCCTGCCCACGGCTAAGCATATACATTTGTACGAAATTTGCAGAGCCCAGTGCCATAGGCGGATCCAGGAAGGCCAGTGGGGTACTTGCCTCTCCCTCGGTCGACCCCTGACGCCCCCTGAAATGATTACAAAATTCCCCGAAAGGTAGAAAGCGCCCCCTTAAATGTCGCCTGCCACCACCTCGGATGATAGTACTGACGGCCCGCGATAGGACTTGGCGCCTACCTCATACGTTTTTTTCGCCCAAAAGTAGCACCCCTCCCTCTCTCTTCCCCCGATTGGAAATTCTAGATCCATTTATGCCTGGCGGTCCGCTTCTCAACCCTCAGCCCGGTGGGGGGGTGTTTGAACGCTCCCTAGCGGGTTTTTCCAGCGGTACCAAAAAACAGCGGCGCGAACCGCCTCCGTACTTGGTACACCTTGTCATTGATAAATTCTGCAACCTCTCATAAAATTTTAAGGTCAGGTCAAGTGACCTCACCTCCAAAAAAGTTGAACATAGCATAAGTAAGAACAGGTTTAACCGTTTAGATGCCGAATTACCTTCCCGGCATGGTACGTGTCTGAAAATTTGGTCATTTGCTGTTTAATGGCTCCAGATTAGATTTCTATTTTCAAAATTTGGCAAAAAATATTTTTGATAGTTTTTTCTTGTGTTCCAAAAATGGAACATTGGCGCCTAAAGGTACCAGATTGTTCAACTTCTGGTCTGATCGGTTCCAAGCCTAGTGGGTCACAGCGATCCTTTTTGGACTATTTGTGCTTATAATATTTTGTATTTTGTTATATTTATTATTGTTTTTAAGGAACATTAGACATTAACTTGATCATACAAACAATTGTAGCAAATTTTTAAATCATAACATAAAATGTCCTCTAGTCCCATGTATCCGGTTCCCAACTCTTTTCAAATGTTTGCTCATCCGACGGTCTGCTCTCTGTCAGCGTCAGTTCACATGAATATAAAATTGTTTGACAAAGAAACTGTATTAAAATACAAATAGTTTATACCACTGAACAATGAACACTTATCAGAAACTGTTTTCAAGTGATTGTCAACTTATATCGAACAATCACTGCCTGCTGCTAGTGCTGTGGTTCGAAACGCGAACCAACAGCCGACAAGGATGTTATTGATGCATCGCCTCACTTGCCTCTGTCACTTGATGCTGCCTCCTACTTAGTCGTTTTGACGCCGTGGTATGCAGCGAAACATGCCTCATAAAGCCTTTTGTCATACATCAGACACCTTTTAGTGACATTCTTCTTACACTGGGCACATCGTCCTTGTGATATGGACACGAGTGCGTGGTACGCCTTCCGAGCTGACATTGGCAGGTAAGACTTCGGTCCTGGCTTCGGCGACGTCATCAGAGTACCCCTGTTGAGCAGTGTCAGTGACATCACGGCGGAGGTCAATGTGAGCTACCTCGGGCTCGGTACCCCTGTGCAGCTAGCTCGAGCTAACAAAGTCAATTGTGCAGGAGGTACCCTGCGGCGACAGCGATGCTTAGTGCATTGGTGAAGAGGCTCCACCACAATTTGTTACTACGCAGCCTGGGCCGGTATGAGGAGAGATACTTGTCCAGATTGTCCACTCCTCCCATTCCGTTGTTGTACCGGCGTTAAAGGAGCGGTTGTTGAATGGGTACCTCTGTCCCCGCCATCCTTGAGTACATCTTGCCCGGTGCCTTTGGTGACACACCGAAGTTGCTGGAAGCGCATGTGACTACGCTGCTATCGTTCCAGCGACAGACAACGACCCGACCGTTGGAGCGGTGGTCATGGCTGCCTCGCTCTTGCTTTTCATCTCCTTCTGGTCTTTTAGAGGACGCTTTGGCGTTCTTCCTTCTCTGACCGTTCTAGTTAACTTGAGCCCCTCATCAGCAAGCCCTTCCAGCAGAGGCGCGGAAGTGAAAAACTTATCGAAAAGTCTGAGTGTCTGCCCGGCCCCTTGACCACAGACAGCAGGCCTTTTACCACTCGACTTCCCAGTGACTGCACTGGTTGGCCCCCTTCCTTCCCTGCATACAGCTGCATGTTGAAAGGATAGCCACTGGCAAAGCAGAACATCCAGATCTTGAAGCCGAACCTAATCGGCTTTCCTTTGATGTACATTTTGGCTGAATGGTGCCCATAATGGGGTACCATGGATTCATCGATGCTCAATTCCTGACTAAAAACATGAAACTGCTGTAGCTGCAGCAAAAGCGCGTCGAAGAGGCGTCGCACCTTCGCCATCTTGTCGCCGGCTGGCAGCTCCTGGTTATTGACTAGGTGGAAGCAGCTCTTCAGGTCTCTGAACCTCTGGCGGGAAATGATGGTCGCGATGACCTACACGGTCAAGTCTGATGCTGTGCTCCAGCACCACTCCTCTTTTGGGACCTGATGGCATCCGCTTGATAGTGGAAATAGAAGCACCAAATGGTGCTCTGAGCTCACGGGTAATGCCCACACACCCAGCACACCCGCCTGGCTACGGGCCTGCGGCGAAACTTTGTTATGTCAAAGACTCGCGGTGGCCACGGCAGTAACCAACAACCACCGAACTCCGCGCGCAGCACGTCGCTGGTAAGCGTGAATTCAGCTCAGCGAAAGGCGCCAATGTTCCATTTTTGGAACATGAAATTGAAACTCAGTTTCAAAAGCTTTATGGTAAACAATGGAATTCGCGGTTAAGACATTTTTATTCGGTTTTTGTATTGTCGTGTTCAACCCAAACTTCAATGATTTTTATTATATTACGGTTTGGGCTGACGTTTCAACTTTGGAAGGTCATAAAGTGAAAAATTGTAATTTTCAAAAATTATTATCTTAACTTTAAGATCATATTTTGGAAACTCTTTGATATGAAAAATAGGTTCCATTCATTGTCTTGCTCGTGAGCACAAGAAATTGTTAATAAGATATTCCATATAATATATATGGGCCTACATAGTTGTGTTCCAATTTTGGAATATTGGCTGTTAAACGGTTAATATATCCAATTGAAACTCGCATCACATAATAAGCCCACCGAGTGCTCCAAATTTCCAGGATTTTTATATCGATGAACTGCGGTCAGATACGGATCATGACCTCCATTGTCACACTGGAGTGACGAAGAGTAACGAGAACAACACTTTTTGTATGCTGATTAGAAAGGTGAAAACCGTGTCCCTCTACCTGTCTGGTTTTGGCTGTATTGGTCCATCTGCAAGCTAAAACCTCTAGATGTGTGTGTCTAGGCCGATTCTTCCGCAACTGCGTAACGGAGCATGACGCAGGCAAAATTGTATCCCTTTTTTACTGCGCCGATTGCAATGGTGAAAATCGTTTTCCTCTATCTGTCCTGATTTTGGCTGTATTGGTCCCTCAAAAAGCCAAATTGGCCCATAACGTGGGAGGATTAGCGTGACGGAGCGTAACGAGAACAAAACTGAATTCCTGATTTTTCCCGCTGACTACGACGGTGAAACCCGTTGCTCTCTATATGGTCTGGTTTTGGCCGTATTGGTCCATCTGCAAACTAAAACCTCCGGGTTTTTTGTGTCGAGGCCGGTTCTTCCGCAACTGCGTGAGGGAGCAGGACGAAATCAAACGGTATTCCTTATTTTCTGCGCTGATTCCAGTGGTATAAACCGATTTCCTCTACCTGTCCTGGTTTTGGCTGGATGGGTCCGTCAACAAGCCAAATTGGTCTAAAACGTGAGATTTTGTCTCACTGGCGTCACGGAGCGTGGCGAAAACAAACTTATTGTCGCTGCTGATTCCGATGGTGAAAAATATTTTTCTCTATATGGTCTGGCTTGGGCTGTATTGGTCCCTCTGCACAGTTCATATGGAAATAAAACCCTCTAGAATCTGGAGTATAAGTCAATTTTTGCCTATATTTCAGATATTGTGTCGATGATAAAACTACCAGTTTTTGGTGTTAATTTCAATGTGATTTTTTTCTCTCTATATTTCCTCGTTTTTTTCGTACTGATCGCTTTGCACAGTTCATCTGCGTTTTGTCATCATCTGCCCCCCCCCCTAAGCGAAATCCTGGCCACGCCCCTGGCCCAGAGTTTGTCGGGGACCACTGAGACCACTTTGACTCTTGTTCCCTGAGCTAATATGGTGCTCCCTGAGATGATCTAGGCCCCTGCTCTGGTCTGGGAGCTAGGAGCTTATCTGGGCTCCCGATCTGATCGATCTGGTGCTCCCTGAACAGATATGTTGCCCCTGAGCTGAATTAATGCCCCCTGAGTCGCTCGGGCGCCTCCTGGGCCCATATGATGCCCTTTGGGCTAGTCTGGTGAACTAATCTGGAGTCATTTAACCCGTGCCCCACCGGGGGCCCGGCGCCACCTTCGCCCCACTGGGGGGCCATCGATGCCCCCTCTAACTGCGAAAATATGGGGGTTAGCGCAAATCTGCGAAGTGCATTAGAAAACTCGCATGAATTCAGTAAGAAATTACTTCGGATGTTTAAGCGCTCAGGTCAATTTTTTACCTTAAGAGGTCAAGTTAGGTCACGATAGGCCATTTTTCCTCAAATATGCAATGCTTAAGAAAACTTGGCATAACCCTTATGCCATTAGAGCTATTGAGATCTAGTAAAGTACATTGGATAGTAAAATTTCAGACCTTTTTCTGCTATTTGAAACGTAACGACCTCCCGCCAGTGTTTTGACCTCCAGAGGTCGCCTCGTGACCTAATATGACCTGAGGTCACGGGAGGTCAAAGTGACCTTGCCGTATATCAAACGAAAGCCAGTGACGAGACATACACGATGATGTATGATTCAGCGCTCTAAGCTTAATTAGGTCAAAAGTTATTGTTAAAATACTGTTTTTGACCCCTGATGACCTTGGATGACCTTGGAGAGGTCAAAGGGAAAATATTTCCCCTGGGATCCGTGAAAGGGTGTCCAATAGGGTGCCCCATTTTGTACCGACTTTTGAAAATTGTAGGTGGGTATGTCTAATCCCGTGCTTTCGGACCTGCTGAGTTCAATGATACCAAAATTTTAGAAATCCGAAAATTTCTAGGGGTCGCGAATTTGATTTGAAAATTGGAGTTTTT
The DNA here is from genome assembly GCA_034440635.1 of Lepas anatifera. Classification (NCBI taxonomy): domain Eukaryota; kingdom Metazoa; phylum Arthropoda; class Thecostraca; family Lepadidae; genus Lepas; species Lepas anatifera. The sequence goes on along the minus strand of JAOTON010000128.1, from coordinate 355,488 downwards.
CCTAAAATGACTGATTTTTCAGCTATTTACGCTTCTATGTTTGTTCATAATTGGTTTTGAGTAATAAAACAAAGAACATCGTCTTTTTTGTCACCATGGCTATCATTTGATACCCAATATGATACCTTTTTAGCACTTTGTCAGGTTAGGGGTCCGGTAATTGTTCCAAATGGGTCAGAAATTGTTATTTCCGGCGAGAATCAATCTTTTGACCGTACCTGACACAAACACATCTCAAAAGTGAACGTGGTTTTCTTTTCAATCATCTAGACATCCGGACTAACCGCTATCCCTTCGGTACCATGCACGGTTATTCATTTAATCAAGTTACTACAACATTTCTGACCAAATTTTGGTCTGAGTTACACCACACCGTGCGTCAGAAATCAGGCCCACATACATGTTATGCCGGCTCCGTTTCGATTCTACCGGAGATTGAGTGTGCTCAAGTGAGGTCTGTCGATGTCAAATATGATTAAATATGAAAAGACACAAAACTGGTAACTATCCAGAGCGAGATCATCTCACGACCCGCGCACCTAGGCTAGTGCCCAAACAGGCCCCGCAGGTAGCCGAGTGATCTAGGCAACTAGACTATACGCGCGGGTGTCTAGTGCGACGGGACTGTACGCACAGGTTTTACGACTAGATTTACGCACGGTTGCTAACGCAACTTATTCAACTGTAATTCTCGGCTAATAAAGTAGACGGGTTTACGTGTTCAGAGGTCACGGAGCGTCACATGGAGGGCCAGTGGTCCGATGTCACGAACAGCTGTCATCAGGTCGCCAATCATGGTTGGTGTTTCAGCTGCTAAGTGTGTCAGAACTTGAAAGGCTTCAGAATCACAGGTCTTTTCTACGTCTATTCTATATTTTAATGAGGTCAGACTTTCCAAATCTCTGCATGTTTTTCCTGTTATTCAAGAGCCTGCAGAACACCCTGCAGCAGTCTCATCTTTTGCGAACCCTGCATAATCCTGCATTAAACTCACGCCTCGTTCTTCAATATCATTCGTGACCTTAAAGGGAATGCGGCACCTTGGTCGAATCCTGGAATTTAGTGAAATTAGAGTTTTTGGCCGAAAATCATGGCAGCGTCCATGATTTTTCTCAAAAATGTACAATAAGCTCAATATTTTTATTTCAAAAATGCTCCTCTACGGAAAGAAAGAAATATTTGCCCTTGGATGATGTCATGATCCCACTACCATATTCAATACGCTTCAAGGGCTTTGATTGACTGATACTCACCGTGACGTCAGCATGTGCCGTCACACCAACAGCTGACAACTGTGGCCTGCTGCTAAGGGTACATGTAGGGTACATTTCAGGTAGTTTCTAGCTTATCTCTACGGAAATTCTGATTTTCAAGACAAATGATATATAGAGTACCGGGTTTTCCGGCATGCTTTACAACTTGGCTATCTCAGTTAAAATCACTTTATAAAGGTGCCACATTCCCTGTAAGTGTAACGAGGAATGCCTGAAACTTCCGAAATTCCTCATGGAAACACCACTGTTTTACAGGCCTCTGGAGTCACTCAGTTCCTGATATACGATGGTGCAATACGAGCCACAACCGTTCATCGTCTAGATCCACTAGCCACATGGACTCATCTATCACCAGCCCATCATACTCATGATCATCCGTCGGATACTAGTCGCAAAATCTGGCTGCCATCTCCTTGTTTTCCAGATCAGTCACTTTTCTGCTGCGCAGTGTCATAAGCGCTGTCTGTGGTTTCACATACCATAGGTGTCGTTTTAGGATGCGCAAAGCTGTCTCAGCCGCTGTACGATAGTGGATGAGGTCCTGTTGAAGCTGGAGATCGTTCACCTGCGCATCCGCTGCCACAGAGGCCATCAGCCATGCCTTTGTGTGCATAAGTCAGATGAACACGGCAGCTTTTTTCAGCTTCTGACACAGATATTCACTCTGTCTGAGTTGCTGATGGAACATGAACAGTGTTTGGGGATGTGATAGACGAGTCCACGCGGCTGGTGGATCTAGGCAATGAACGGTTGTGGTTCATGCTCCACCAGCTGAAAGTATCCAAAGGCCAGTAAAACGGTGGTGTTTCGATGAGGATTTGTGAAAGTTTCAGGTGTTCCTCACTTCACTTAAGGTCGCGAAGGATGTTGCAGAACGAGGCGTTGATTTAATGCAGGATTATGCAGGGTTCGTAAAAGATGAGAATCTGCTGCAGGGTGTTCTGCAGGCTCTTGAATAACCTAGGAGAAAGATGCAGAGCTTTGGAAAGTCTAACCTCATGAAAATGTAGTAAAGATGTAGAAAGGACCTGTGATTCTGAAGCCTTTCAAGTTCCGACACCTTTAGCAGCTGGAACACCAACCGTAACTGGCGGCCCAATGACAGCGGTTCGTGGCATCGGACCACGGGCCCTCCATGTGGGTGACCTCTGAACACGTAAACCCGTCTACTTCATTAGCCGAGAATTATAGCTGAATAAGTCGTGCTAGCACCCGTGCGTAAATCTAGTCGTAAAACTTGTGCGTATAGTCCCGTCGTAACACCCGCGCGTATAGTCTCGTTGCCAAGGCCACTCGGCTCACTGCGGGATTTGTTTGGGGCGCGGGTCATAAGATGATCTCGCTCTGGATAATTAGTCTTTTAACCAGTTTGTGTCTTTTCATATTTAATCATATTCGATATCGACAGACCTCACTTGAGCACACTCAATCTCCGGAAGAATCGAAACGGACCCGGCATAACATGTATGTAGGCCTGATTTCTGACGCACGGTGTGGTGTACCGCAGACCGTAATTTGGTCAGAAATGTTGTAACTTGATTCAATGAATAACCGTGCATGGTACCAAAAGGATAACGGTTAGTCCGGATGACTAGATGAAAACGAAACCCACATTCACTTTTGAGATGTGTTCGTGTCAAGTACGGTCAAAAGATTGATCCTCGCCGGAAATCGCAATTTCCGACCCATTTGGAACAATTACCAGACCCCTAACCTGACCAAGTGCTAAAAAGGTATCATATTGGGTAGCAAATGATAGCCATGGTGACAAAAAAGACGATGTTCTTTGTTTTATTACTCAAAACCAATTATGAACAAACATAGAAGCGTAAATAGCTGAAAAATCAGTCATTTTAGGAAAAACTCCAATTTTCAAATCAAATTCGCGACCCCTAGAAATTTTCGGATTTCTAAAATTTTGGTATCATTGAACTCAGCAGGTCCGAAAGCACGGGATTAGACATACCCACCTATAATTTTCAAAAGTCGGTACAAAATGGGGCACCCTAGTGTCCAAGAACGCTTACCTGAGCAATCTGAGCATTTGCAATCGTTTTTTGTGACTTTTAGATCATAAGACAGCTTTTCCCCATGCTTTTTCAATGGGAGAGGTCACCTCGTGACCTGATCTCAGGTCACGAAATCGAAAAATCTCGGATATACATGATGTAGAACCTGGAGGGGTCGTGAAGTGTAGGAAGTTTCAAATCAATCAACTAAGAAATGTAGCTCTTATAGAGCTCAAAATTTGAAGTGAGGTGACCTTGGTTGACCTCGTCTGGTGAACTGACCTTGGGTGACCTGGGGTAAAAAATTTCAGGGATGGTGGTAAAATGATGGGGTAAGAGATAGAGCCCTCAACCGCGGTGCTGAACGTCGTCGTTTTTCTGCTTTCCCGAAATAGCCTTAGGGGGGCCATTGATGTCCCCCCGGTGGGGCGAGGGTTTAGCAGATCTGGGCCTCCCGAGTTGGTTACGTAGTTTCCTGAGCAGTTCTGGAGCCCTGAGCTGGGCTTATCGAGACTGACGAGGGCTTCTGAGCTGATAAAGTGAATCCTGACCTGATCTGGTACCCCCAAGCTGATCTGAGTCCCGAGCTGGTCGGGGCCCACTGGGCTGGTCCCTTGTCCCCTAAGCTGATATGGGGCCCGAGTTGGTGAGGGATCCCTGAGCTGATAAAGGACTTCTGAACTGATTTAGTGCCCCTGACTGGATCTGGCGCCCTGACTTGACTTGGGGCCCCCTAACTAATCTGGGATCCAAGTGCTGATCTGGTGCCCAAGAGTGGAGCTGGGTCCTGGTGGTACCCTGACCTGGTATGGGCAGTGAGCTTGTGAGAGCCCCTTAAGTTGGCCTGAGGGCCCCTGAGGTAACCTGGCGCCCTAAATTGGTCTGGGGCTCCTTGAGCTGATTCAAGGCCCTATGAACCTATCTGGGCCCATTGAGCTAGTCGGATGACCCTTATCTCTGGGGGCCACTGAGCTAGTCTAGTCCCTGGGCGAAGCATGATCTGCTCTGGGGGACTCTGAACTCACATCAGGGGTCCCCTGAGCTGGTCTTGGATTGACAGAGAATAAGAACACAAGGCCAACTCCCATCATCTCGGGGGCACTGAGCTAGTCTAATCCCTGGGGAACAACTGAGGGGGAGGGCAGCTTCTCTGGAGGGCTCTGATTCTCACTAGGGGTTCCAGAGCTGGTCTTGAATAGATGGGGATTAAGAACACAATGCAAACTCCCCGTGTAAAATGGAGCTAACGAGGAATGAGGATCGCTAAAACGGGTTTTGATGCCTAGGCACCCCCAATTCTATAAATGTCCTGTTATACTGGTGGATTCTGGGGATGGGTGATAAAAAGGCATGTGCCCCTGAGCTCAGAGCACAGTCCCCTATACCAGGATTTCAACTAATTCATTTAAATGAAAAGCTAGTTTTTCACAGTTTTCAGCCAGGTGTCACACCATCCCCATCCAAACCACCGGCCTGTTTTCCTTTTCTTTATTCGTACTGGGACCGATCCTTGAAAATATAGAACTTTATGAATGCGTTAAAAAGGTATCGCCGAAATTATTACGGAAGCAAAACTTTACTCCTCTAATGTCGCAGAAGTCGCAGAACTTAATCCGCCTTCAACCAGGGCTCACTCGTGACGACAAAGCCAGTGGGCATAAAAATGAATTTTCAATTCAATTCATAATAAATTATTTATTTGAATAAAAAAACTAGTTTTTCACAATTTTCAGCCCTGTCACACCCTCCCCATCCAAACAATCTGCCTATTTACCTTTTCTTTAACCCCTGCTTTGAACGAACGTTGAAAATAGGCATGGAACTTTACAAACGCGTAAAAAATAGGCATCTGCCAAATTATTTCAGCAACAAAGATTTTACTCTCCCAATGTCACGATGCCACTCCTCCGAAAGCCCTTGTGGGAGCCGCGGCACTTAATATGCGTTCAATCAGGGCTCACTCGGCACTAACAATCTATTGGAAATTTTACGGGCAAAAACAAGGCACATAAATGCATTTTCGATTTCAATATCTCTTGGCTAAAACATAGTGACAAATATCACAGGCTCCGCTAATTTTTTATGTTAAGTACTTCAATTACTTGGCTGACTTGTGCTTAAATCTATCCAAAACCGTTGTGTTTTTGGCTACTTTCATGAGGTTTCAGTAATGTTTTCCTTTTTCTGGTTTTAGCCGAGTTTTCATTTCCGTCGATGCTTGATTTGCATTTTTCTTGGACCAAAGGTGCACAAAGTTTGATATCAACTAAGATATCGTAATTTTTTATTTCCGTTAAAAGTGCCCTTTTTCTCCCGGGGTGCCCCTCAAAGTTGGTGTGCCCCCCATAGGTACCAAAGTTCTGGCTGTGCCCCTGCTTACCTCCCCTCAATTTTACAGGTCCTTCCTGTCCAACTTGAGGACTACCTCAGACTGATTTTTTCCGAAAGCATCATGTTTTTCACAATATTAGTCATGTAGGTACCTACCTCTCTCAAAGGATCTCGCCCGATGCAATACCACCATGAAAGGGCCGAGCACCGCCACCCCTCCCTCCCCAGAGTGGAGTCCTTGTTCCTACGTATGAAGAAATTCATCCGCATGGCGCTAAGCGCCTGGCTATCTGATTTAAGCGTTCTCACCAAGACACTGCAGCATTCAAAACTTACTTGGAACCATCGCGGTACTTTTGCTGCCCCTGACCGTGAAGAATCGGTCTCGGCTGGCTTGAAAAAGTGTACGTCGAAGACACATTTGGTCCGGCACCGGGTGAAGCTTTCTGGGATATTACTGCTGTCTGAGTCATTTTCACTGCCGATTTGGATTTCACTCACAGGACCACTTCCGCTCGCTCACAACCCAGAAACAAATCTAAAGCCAAAAATCGCCATCACTCAGCATGCCATCCGTGCGCAGCCATGTGTATCGATGCGGCGTCGCGGCGTTGCCATGGTAACGCATGCCGGACCAAGGGCACATTCCTCGCCGATCAGCTGGTCGCGGCGTCGCGGCACGTCGAATGTCCCAACCCGCCGCGTGACATCTTACCTTTATCGTAAATTTTGGCACCTCGGTTCAGGGCATGTGAGCAGAAGAAAATGTTGTATCTGGTCTCACCATCGTATGCAGCAGGAGACCATAGGTGGATCCAGGGAAGAGGAACAAGTGGGGGCACATGTCCCTTCCGATGGACTCGTGGCGCCCCCCAGGATCCAAGTATCAGCGCCCACCTGATACGTTTTTTTCGTTAAAAAGTGGTATCCCTGGTCCGGATGGCGCCCTCCCCGACCATGTACCCCCTCCCCCGCCATCGAAAATCCTGCATCCGCCTGTAGAGTGAAACGGGGATGTATAATCAGCGCTGCATGGGGTGGGGTAAGGGGCATAAGCCTCACAGCCCGTGAAATTTTTCCAAAATTTGTACTAGGGGGCCAACGAAGGAGAAATACACTTCGAACTCAACGGAACACATTTCAGCAGAAAAATATCTAAGGAAAGATCCAGGACTTAACAACCCTGCAATTCAACCCTGTTAACATACGCGGATCGAGGGGGCAGGTGCCATAGGCGGATCCAGGATTGCCGATCGGGGGCACCTTCCCGGGGGCGCCATCCGGACCGGGGGCGCCATCCGGACCAGGGGGGCGTCACTTATGACCGGCAAAAGCTATCAGGTGGGCGCCAAATCCTATCGGTGGGCGCCGACTTTCGCATCCTGGGGGGGGTGGGAAGCGACATTTCAGGGGGGCGCCATCGACCTTTCAGGGGGCGCCGAGGGTCGATCGGGGGCACGAGCCCCCCCTTGCCCCCTGGATCCGCCTATGTCTGCCTCCCCGATCGACCCCTGGCGCCTCCTGGAATGGTCACGGCGCCCCCCTAAAAGGTCGATGGCGACCCCTGAAATGTCGTTTTTCACTCCCCCTAGGATGCAAAAATTGGCTCCCACCGATAGGATTTTTGCGCCCACTTGATAGGTTTTTCTGGTCAAGTGTCGCGCCCCTGGTCCGGATGGCGCCACCTCCCCCGCGGAGGGTCCCCCCATTAGCAATCCTGGATCCGCCTATGCCTGTGGATGTCCAGAAGCGGATCCAAGGTGGTCGATCGGGTTGGGGGCGCTATTCGGATTAGGGGGCGCCGAAACCTATCAGGCGAGCGCCAAATCCTATCGCAGAGGCGCCAATACTCGCATCCTGGGGAGGGGGATGAGAAGAGACACTTCAGGGGAGCCATCGAACTTTCGAGGAGGCGCCGTGGCCATTTCGGGGGCGCCGAGATTCGATAGGGGTCAAGTGCCTCCGCCTGCCCTCCTGGATTTGCCTATGCTGATGCTTGTGTAAAGCATCATATCTGAGCAAAACCATCAGAGTGGCTCTGTCATAAAGTTTTTTTTTTTGGTCCATGAGCAAACTTGAAAAGTTAGTTTTTTTAAGCCATAGACAAGACGGTACTTCACTTTTACCTTCGCCGATTTAGCGAGGCGGGGCAGGGGGTAACCTTACTGGTAGTGCCCCCGGTCCTTCCATGGAGGGGGGCACTGGGACATATTTCAAATTACTAGCTGTTGAGAATTTTGCCAACCAGTCCCACAAGTGCCAACCAGTGATCGGACCACTGGCCACCAGTAAATTCTACGCGTAATTGTAAATATATAAGCCACCCAGGGCGCAACTGTATGTTTAAGATTGTGGAGAAGCCAAGCTGCAGGGGGCCCAGCTCTCAAAGGGGCCATGAAGATGAGGTGGTCATTTTCTAAAGCAAATTTGGCCGACAAGTTGTGCATCAGGGGTGGGCGCCGCTATCAATTTTTTTAAGCCACTGCCGCTACTTTCGCTGTATCGGATATACAGCTGAAACCGCTACCAGGGCCTCGGGCTTTGGGGGAGGAGCAACTTGTCCTGTCTTCAGGATCATCTCCGCGTCACTAACCTTATCTAGGGGCCTGCAAAATTGTGTAGCTGTTACAATAGTTTTTTATTAGGACAGTTTGAAGTATAAGTTGTAATGCATATGAATTAATTGTTTTAGTTCAATTTAAAATAAATTTGATTTAATTTTTCCAAATTGTTTAATGTGCTTACAAATTTGGTAAGAGAAATTACAAAAAAGACATGAAGTGCCTGAACAATTATTGATGTTCTCAGTGACGGATCCAAGGGGGGCCCAGGGGCCCGGCCCCCCCCTTAGCTCCGAAGCGCCCCAGTAAAGCTCAGCTCATATCGGGCGCCGAAGGCGCCTGATATGAGCGGCGCACCTGTACCTATTTCGTGCGCCAAGGTGGTAGATACCACTTATTCCACTTGAATGAACACATACTCCTTAAAACCATGGCAAAGCGCCCCTGCCCAAACACTAGACGCCTTTACTGGTCTTTTGCGCCCCAGTAAAATGTTGAAGATGAAATTTAGAAAGCTAACAAAAGCGCCCCGGCAAAGAAAAGGCGCCACTAGATAGCAAGATTGCGCCATGGGGAACTAATGCACCCCTGAGTAGCCTAGGCGCCCCCTGGATGAAGCGCCCCTGGGTAGCCTAGGCACCCCCTGGATGAAGCGCCCTACGGATACCATATGCGCCCTTGGCTAGGAAAGGCGCCCCTGGGTAGCAAAGGCAAATCTTGGTAACATAGGTGAACTGGACAGCATAAGCGCCCCTTAGATAGAAATAGGCGCTTTAGGAAAATAAAATGCTCACCTTCGGTAAAAAAGGCGCCCTTTGATAGCCTAGGCGCCCACTGGAAAAAGCGCCCTACGGATGTCATTTGTCATATGCACCCTTGGATAGCAAAGGCGCCCCTGGACAGCAAAGGCGCCCCTGGGTAGCAAAGGCGCCCCTAGGAAGGCACCCCTTCGATAGAAACCCGCCTTTGGATAGCCTAGGCGCCTCTGGATGAAGCGAACTACGGATATCATATGCGCCGTTGGCTAGGAAAGGCGCCCCTGGGCAGCAAAGGCAAATCTTGGTAACATAGGTACCCCGGACAGCATAAGCGCCCCTTAGATAGAAGTAGGCGCTTTACGAAAATAAAATGCTCACCTTGGGTAGAAAAAGGCGCCCTTTGATAGCCAAGGCGCCCACTGGAAAAAGCGCCCTAAGGATGTCATATGCACCCTTGGATAGCAAAGGCGCCCCTGGACAGCAAAGACAACCCTGGATAACACAAGTGCTGTGGACAGCAAAGGCGCCCCTGGGTAGGGGGGGGATGATAAATATTAACGTTATCGTTGCTCAGTTGCCACTTAACATATGATTCTATATGAAAAATGATAGCTATTGATGGTTTTGTTAAGGGTCTAGCTTTCAAAAAAACTTCGACCATCGGCAATTGAAAATTTGCATTTCTGCCAGTCATTTCCCGGTACCGCACGGGCGTCCAATCGGTCCTGTCCCTTTCGGTTTTTCGCGAATATTTGTGAGTATAATTACACCAAAGAAACAAAACTTAGTAAAATTTATATTCAATTTTTTAAGCTTTCAAAAAAATCGTGTCAAGTCAGGTTACTGACCTATGATGTCATTATTTAACACTTGCACTGGAGAGGGGTCTGCCACTAACGCGCTTTGGAGTGGGCCTGGTAAGCCTCCTCCTAAGATCTCGGATACTAAGAGGTGTAGAAAAACGCCGGTTGGAGGGTGGATGTTGGCTATGGTGGTCTAAATCATGGCTAGTTTTCATTTACCTAGGTCAATATCTGCAAGGTCAAACGAGGTCATAAAGGTGAAATATTGGCCATGATGGGTACCTATTGGAAAATGATGTGATTATGCGGGAAAAAGACGTAAATAAGCTACAGGCGGACCAGACTCATGATGGAAGATCGGAAATAATATTTCTTGCCATTTTGAGGTTCAAGGCCATTCAAGGTCATTGACCTATAAGGTCCCAATATGGTATACTACCTGTAATGTACACTATTAACCCGCGCCCCACCGGCGGTCCAGCGCCACCTTCGCCCCACCGGGGGCCATCGATGGCTCCCCCTCTAACTCCGAAAATATGGGCGTTAGCGCAAATCTGCAAAGTGCACTAGGAAGCTCGCGTGAATTCAGTAAGAAATTACCCTACATGTTTTAGTGCTCAGGTCAATGGTTTGACCTCCCAGAGGTCAAATTAGGTCAAGATCGGCTATTTTCATTCAAATATGCAATGATTAAGCAAACTGAGCATAACTCTTATGTCATTAGAGCTATTGAGTTCTGGTAAAGTACATTTGATAGTAAATTGCCAGTCCTTTTTCCGCTATGCGGAACGTAAAGATCTCCCGCTAGTGTTTTAACCTCCAAAGGTCACCTCGTGATCTAATATGACCTGAGGTCACGAAAGGTCAAAAAGTGACCTTGCCGTATATCAAATGAAGGCCAGTGACAAGACAAACACGATTGAGTTTGTTTCAGCGCTTTAGCTTAATTAGGTCAAAAGTTATTGTCAAAATACTGTTTTTGACCCCTGGTGACCTTGGATGACCTTGGAAAAGTCAAACGGCCAATATGACCCCTGGGGTCCGTGAAAGGGTGTCCAAAAACGCTGTTCTGAGCAGTCTGAGCATTTGCAGTCATTTTTGTGGCTTTTATATCATGAAACAGCTTTTCCCCATGCTTTTCCAATAGGAGAGGTCGCCTCGTGACCTGACCTAAGGACACGAAATCGAAAAATCCCGGATATACACCTTAGAGACCCTGGAGGGGTCATAAAGTGTAGGAAGTTTCAAATCGATCGACTTCGAAATGTAGCTCTTACAGAGCTCTAAAGTTGAAGTGAGGTGACCTTGGTTGGCCTCGTCTGGTCACCCGACCTTGGGTGACCCGGGTTAAAAAATTTGAGGGATGATGGGAAAATGATGCAGTTTTTCTGTTTTCCCGGAAAAACCTTAGGGGGCCATCGATGGCCCCCGGTGGGGCGAGGGTTAAGAACACTATAGCAACTGTTTAATGGGATATAAGTACTGACCTTTACCAATGACCTTTGACCCTGGTCTTTGACCTCGACCTTTGCATTGAGGTATTTTAGCAATGACGTCATAGCATAATATACGTCAGACCGGGTAACGCTATATGACCGGAAGCACTGGGGTCAATGACATTGAAATTACTGATATGACCTTGACCTGTGACCTTTGAAATTGACCTTGACCTTCATTTGAGGTGAACTTAACATATTATCCCGGTTATATGGCGTTATGACGTCACCATCGGTCTCTAATGCAAGTGAAATGGTTCGACCGTGCGATTGCAGCGATCTCAAAATGCAGGTCTGACTTTGAAAGCCTATAAGTAAAACGAAATTCAACCGATTTTAAAAATGTCTTCACTAATCGACATGCCGTTAAATGCTCTCAAATGTGACTAAGTATCGCCTTTCGGCTACGAGCGGTTCTCCGGCCACCTTGGAAAAAAGGTGGGCGACTCTTAGGTACCCTCCAGTCCGCGTGTTAACACTTTAAGCCAAATTTGCTATCCTAAAAAGTGGACTAGAGCGCAACTCGGCTGCTAAAAGAGCTAGATTTCAATTTTGCCGATCACATGGAATAAATAATTGCAAACAATACAATAATAAAACAATATAATTGCTGACAATACTTTTGAGGTCAGATCAACAATGAGGTAACTAGATGTTACCAACGTACACCATTATGAAATACATTTTGGCTATATTTTTGGACACAAAGATACAACAATCATTTTGCTTCATGACAAAGGACTTCAAATGGTATGTAATATGACCTTGACATGTCATTATTTGATTCTGACCCGTGGTCCTCGACCTCAGGTCATGGTCAAGTATAAGGGTATCCCGTAACTTAAGATGGCCATGTCGCATGTCATTCGACTCGTTGAGCTGGAAAAAACATATTAATGCCACCGGATATCTTCTAAATCTTCGCACCGGGCCGTCGGAGCGAAGATGACACCTTGTTCGTTTCCTTGCAGAGGCCAAATGAGGCTCCCCTTTCACGCTTAGACACATGGTTACAGTGGCAAAAAAGTGAAATCAAACGGAAATAACTACTTCTGAAAACCCTTGCAGAGACAAAAATCAGTTAGTGCCCAAGCACCTTATATCAAGTCAAGTTAATGCGGTAGCATTCTTACGTAGAACCTACCAACTCTACCGGACTCTCCCGGTACCCGTCACCTTCTGGGGGAGAGGAACACGGCCGAGAGTTCAGGTAGCAGGGTGGTCGTGATGTAACGTCAAAGGCATAAATTACCCCAACAGAGCAAGAGCATGCATAACCTTGATTAGTATAGGCCAAATGGTCTCCATGACACCGAAATCATAGTTATACTGCGTTTAATTGTAATTTTTAAAAACTCAGATAATTGTGTTTACCCTTGGTGACCACTGCTGACATAGCTATGAACCTAACCGGACATCCGTGACATATCACATTTTTCAAGTCAACAGCTTTTGAATGCTATTCAGAAATTTCGTCTTGCATTTCTAAGAGCGAGCTAGATTTCCACTTCGAAAAATTACTATGCATGGGCATAGGAATGACGTCATAACTCAGTGACCTGACCTAGCTGGGTATTTTTTGTCAAAAATATTGCAAAAGCTGTCAGTTAACAGATGCGCAGACTGATATTGCCTTAATACAAATACTTCTGGAATTATTTGCAAGAGAAATTAAGAGAGGTAGGTCCAATGGAACACTCAATAGGTACCGGAAAACAACCATCAGAGACGAAATTTTCACTTGCCCATGGTCGAAGTTTTTTGCAAGGTAGAACCATTTCTTCTGCACTCAAAGTCTCCATTTTAACCCTAGAATCACCCCCTGGGTGGCAATAGGTCTATTCCGAAAATTATTTTTTAACTATCATTATCATCCCCCCTACCTGGGACGGCAGCCCGTCGATAGAAAAGCCGCCTTTGTATAGCCTAGGCGCCCCCTGGATGAAGCGCCCTACGGATATCATATGCGCCCTGGGCTAGGAAAGGCGCCCCTGGGCTGCAAAGGCAAATCTTGGTAACAGAAGTGCCCAGGACAGCCTAAGCGCCCCTTAGATAGAAATAGGCGCTTTAGAAAATAAAATGCTCACCTTGGGTAGAAAAAGGCGCCCTTTGATAGCCTAGGTGCCCACTGGAAAAAGCGCCCTACGGATGTCATATGCACCCTTGGATAGCAAAGGCGCCCCTGGAGAGCAAAGACAACCCTAAGTGCTGTGGACAGCAAGGCGCCCCAGGGTAGCAAAGGTGCCCCTAGGAAGGCACCCCTTCGATAGAAAAACCGCCTTTAGATAGCCTAGGCGCCCCCTGGATGAAGCGCCCTATGGATACTATATGCGCCCTTGGCTAGGAAAGGCGCCCCTGGGCAGAAAAAGCAAATCTTGGTAACATAGGTGCCCTGGACAGCATAAGCGCCCCTTAGATAGAAATAGACGGTTTAGGAAAATAAAGCGCTCACCTTGGGTAGAAAAAGACGCCCTTTGATAGCCTAGGCGCCTACTGAAAAAACGCCCTACGGATGCCATATGCACCCTTGTATAGCAAAGGCGCCCCTGGATAGCAAAGAAAACCCTAGAAAACACAAGTGCTGTGGACAGCAAAGGCACCCCTGGGTAGCAAAGGCGCCCCTAGGAAGGCACCCCTTCGATAGAAAATCCGCCTTTGGATGGCCTAGGCGCCCCCTGGATGAAGCGCCCTACGGATATCATATGCGCCCTTGGCTAGGAAAGGCGCCCCTGGGCAGTAAAGGCAAATCTTGGTAAAATAGGTGCCCTGGGCAGCATAAGCGCCCCTTAAATAGAAATAGGCGCTTTAGGAAAATAAAATGCTCACCTTGGGTAGAAAAGGCGCCCTTTGATAGCCTAGGGGCCCACTGAAAAAAGCGCCTACGAATGTCATGTGCACCCTTGGACAGCAAAGGCGCCCCTGGACAGCAAATACAACCCTGGATAACACAAGTGCCGTGGACAGCAAAGGCGCCCCTGGGTAGCAAAGGAGCCCCTAGGAAGGCACCCCTTCGATAGAAAAGCCGCCTTTGGATAGCCTAGACGCCCCTGGATAAACTAGGAGCCCGAGAAGGAAAACGAGCGCCCCACTGGGAAGTACAGGCGCCCTCTGTATAACATAGATGTTAACATATGCGCCCCTTACATAGGAATAGGCGCTCCAGGAAAGCAAAATGCGCCCCTTGGTTAAGAAAGGTGCCCTTGGATAGCAAAGGCGTCCCTGGACAGCAAAGGCAAATCTGGGAAACATAGGTGCCCTGGACAGAATAGGAGCCCCTTAGATAGAAATAGGCACTTCCGGAAAATAAATGCAACCCTTGGATAGAAAAAGTGTCATTTGATAGTCCAGGCGCCCACTGGATAAAGCGCCGATGGACATCATATGCACTTTTAGATAGCAAAGGCGCCACTGGACAGCAAAGACAACCCTGGATAACACAAGAGCTTTGGACAGCAAAGGCGCCTCTGGATAGCAAAGGCGCCCCTAGGAATGCACCCTTCGAAAGCAAAGGCGCCTTTGGATAGCCTATGCGCTCCCTAGATAAACTAGGTGCCTGAGAAGGAAAATGAGCGCCCCATTGGAAAGTACAGACTCCCCCTGTATAACATAGATGTCCCTTATCCATCTTCAGCTACCCTGGATTGGAGCAGCGCCCCTCAAGAGCAAAGGCGCCGCTGGACAAAAAGGCGTCTCCGTATATCAAGGGCACTCCTAGATAATATATGCACTCCTTACATAGAAATAGGCACTTCAGGGAAGAGAAAGGCGGCCTTTGGTTAGGACGGCGCCCTTGGACAGCCTAGGCGCCCTCTGCATAAAGCGCCCTACAGATATCATATGCGCCCTTGGATAGCAAAGGCGCCCCTAGACAGCAAAGTTAACCCTTCTTGAAATAGATGATCTGGACAGCATAGGCGGCCATGGATAAACTAGGCGCCTGAGAAAGAAAACAAGCGCCTCACCTGAGAGTACAGGCACCCTCAGGATATCATAGGTGTCCCTTTCCATCTTCAGCTGCCCTTCTGTCTATGGTTTGGCACACCTGTCCGACAGTTGCGCGCTCTGTTACAGGGCTCGAGTGCTCAATTTGAGCATGGGCTGCCTTTATTAACCACATTTCATTAACCCATAACTGAAGGCTTAGTGCCCCATTGCTGCAACCGGGTGCCTTTTTCAGTATGTGCGCCCCGTTTCCGAGAACGCTGCCCTCACCAACCAGCAGTCCTCCCCGCTCAGCAGATGAGCGCCTCTTTCTGATAACTAGGCACTTTATTTCAGTGTTCGAGCGCCTTATTTCAGAATTTTTATTCTCCATCTATTTTGGGCTCCTCCTGGATTGCAGAGGCGCCCCCTCAAGTGCAAAGGCGCACCTGGATAGAAAAGTGCGCCCCATGTTTGCAAAGGCGCTCCAAGATAGCATATGTTCCCCTTAGATGGAAATAAGCACTCCAGGAAAGTAAAATGCTCCCTTTGGGTAGCAAAGGTGCCCCTTAACAGCGAAGGCAGCCCTAGATAACAAAGGTTCTCTGGACAGCATAGGTGCCCTTGGATAAACTGGTGCCCGGAAGAGAAAAATAGCACCTCACCGGAGACAAAAAGCACCCCAGGATAACGTAGGGGCATGTATTTCAATCATGTCTGTGATTGAAAAATACACCTAGACAGCATATGCGCCCCTGGATAGAAGGACACCCCTGGGCAGTAACGGCGCCCCTGGAAAGCAATAGTGCGCCCCTGTGGAGAAAAAGCCGCCTCCTGAATAACCTAGGCACCGCCCCCGAAATATCAGACGTCCGTGGATAGAACAGATTGCCTTGAATAAAACAGAGGCCCTGGATAGTAAAGGCGCCCTTTGATAGCATAAGCGTTCGTTAGCAACAATATGGGCGGTACATGAGCTCAAGGTTCACGCGCACCTAAGCCCAATAATGAAGCAATCAATCGATGCCGAAGCACTCCTTAAAGCACGGGCGCCAAATTTCCTAAGAAGTAAAGGCGCCTCTGGGTAGCAAAGGCGACCCTCGACAGTGGTGTAGGTATTCCTGAATAACAGCAGCGTCCCTTGATAAGAATAGCCCCAAGATGGCACAGGTACCCTGTTGATAGGAAAAGCGCCCCTGAATATCAGAGGCACCCTCTGAATGAGGTGCCCATGGAGAGCATAAGGGCGCCCTATGCATAGCAAAGTGCCGCCCCTTGGATAGCCTAAGCGCCCCTTGCATAGGGTAGGCGCCACTGGGTAGTATAGGTTACCTTGAATAAAAATACGCCCCTCAATACCAAGGTGAACCTGGATAAGAAAAAGCTCCCCTTGGGCACTGGGTATCAAAGGCACCCCCGGAACAGCAAAGATGCCCCTGGATAGCTAGGTTACGTCCATTGGGGAGCGAAGGCGCCCCTGGGTGGCACAGGTGCCTCATCGAAGCAAAGGCCTCCTCCAGAGAGCATAGGTGTCCCTGATGAGCACAGGTACTCCTGGACAGCCCCTAAATTACGTTGCATAATGTTATGATTCCTATTATGACGTATGCTATTATATCAAAGTAAAGGTTATTCAGTGTTTAGATCAAGGTTACAGGTCAATTTTAAAGGTCACTGGCCTTGATGATCAAGGCTTGATCAAAGATCATTGGTAAGCTTGGGCACAGCGCTAGTTATAGCGTAAATTAGGCATAATATGTTGGGTTGTGCCGTAATAGGTCAATGACCTTGAAGGACCTTGACCCCAAAAATTGCAGACATTGTTTAGAGCCTTCCCTTTTGGCCTCAGCCCTGTTCTAGAGTATTCGCGCCCCGTTCCGGCCCGTTGGGGGTGCTTGAACACCCTCTTGAGGTGTCCCAGTGGCACGAAAAAACGTCGGCGCGAAGCGACACAGTACTTGTCACACCTTATCATTGATCAATTCCGCAACTTTCCCTCAAAATTTAAGGTTGCGTCATCTCAGGTCAGGTCACCAGTGCAGGTCAAGTGACCTCACCCCAAAAAAATGTTTAAGTTGGCGTAAGTAAGAAAAGGTGAATCTATCGAATTTAAACTTGTACCATATAATGGGCCCAAAAAGTACTAATACATTTATTGCGGGATTTTTCCCATCGATGACCTAGGGACAGGTACGAATCATGACCTCTCCATTGAAAATGCATGGGGTAAAACGGAAATTTGCCGAAAAATTGCTCTATGTCTGCAGACGCCGCTTGGAATACCTTCGGATTCTCCAAATCATGGTATCCTAGGCCTCTTTATCGGTTCATGTTGCAAGTTTAGACATGTTACCTCTGATAGTTCATCTGGGGCTTCCTAAGCAGGTTTTAAGACTTGGGTTAATTGCTTTGCAGGAAATATTGACAAAACCCGTATTTTGATACCATTTTTATTGCTATTGTGAGTTGATTCATATGCATACTGACTGTGCTAGGCTAGATGGTGACCTTGACCAAGCCTTAGGTCAGGTCATTTTTATGTTTTGACCTAGTATAGTCATATTATGCATTATTTGATGATTCGCCGTAACGAGAGGAAGCGAATTGTGCCTAAAAATGATTCTAGCTCAACTCTGGCAGATGCTAAAGTATATACACAGAGACATGTTGTAAGCTTTGTCTCGGGGAGGGGGCCCTAGCGCTGATCGCGGGAAAAATCCCCAATGGCCCCCAGGGGCCCTCAGGGAGTCAGGAAATCTGGCGTGGGTGGAATCCGGTAGGAGGGATTTTGGGTCTCCAAAATCAGCTGAGGGTTCCGTGCCAGTTAAGGGGGCCCCAGATAAGGGCCCCCGACGAGCTCATTTGACCTCAGCGCCAACACAGGATTCTCAAGGCCAGCGTGGGGTGCCTACCTATTTAAACGGTTTCTAAATAAGCTCAGGAACCCAAAACTAACCCAGGGGTCAATTTTCAACTCATGGGGCCCAGACACTCTGAGGGGAACCTGCAGAAGCTCAGAAGGCCCATAAAACTAATAGGGCCAGACAAGCTGGGTGCCTCGACGAACTAGTGCCCAGATACGCACAACGGGCCCCAAACAAGCTGAAGGGATCTATATCAGTTAAACGAAAACAATACCAACCCAGGGGACCCTGACCAGCTTAAGGGACACTAATCCAGCTTGGGGCTCAGAGCTCAGAGCTCCAGCTTTTAGCTCAGAGGGCCCAGGACCGGTTGAGGGGGCCCTATATCAATAAAAGGGCCCCAAAAAGCTTAATAGGCTTCAGCAGTGACATATAGGTTTCAAGTTCAGTGTGAGAGTCTGGTTAACTAAAGCGGTCCCAGATCAGCTGAGGGTACTCGATATAAACTCATCGAAGTCACCGAAAACTCAGGGGCCCAGGCCCGCAGAGGTTCTGCGGGCTATGAGGCTCAGGTTAGCGTCAATCGGGTATTTCAGTATTGAGCCGTTAGCTGTGATAAGTGGAGGTGGTGGATACGACACCTCAGTTTTTACCATGACCGAATATAACTATATTATTTGCTCATTGCGCTCCAGTTAGTGTCAGTGGGTGCTTTCAGTATGTTCTACCACGGTACCAGTCGTTAGCTGGCCCGAAATATGCTTGATGGTAAACGTGAGCATGTCCTCACTAAGAGGAAGCTTTCATGAAAATAAACATTTACAAATCCTTTTTAAACGCGTTCTTCATTGACACTGGCCGCCTTTTTGGTGGTAAATTGGCCAGTGGCGGATCCAAGGGGGAGGGGGAAAAGGCATTCCCCCAAACGAAAAAGCTCGGGGCAAAACTGCGTTTTCGCCCCCCAAAGCGATCAACCTCCTTTTTTCCCCTACTCCTTCTTAGTTTATAAGCAAGATTTTGGTGTTCCAACTCTCAACTTCAAACAGAACATAAGTTGATAAGATGTTCCCTGACCTGTCCCCTCGAATCAGAAAATGTAAAAAACACTGAAGATTATATATTTGGGCACAGCCCTTCATCAGAATCATGGAGTAAATATCAATAATTCTCAGTTATAGTATAGCCAGATCTCCATAGTATAGCAAGGCATAGTATAGCCAGCCTTGGATAGGAAGAAGTATCTCGAGCCCATATTTTTCACCCCGTGAAGTTTTTTTTGGCTTTTCGCCTCAAATACCCAAAATTCTACGGGCAAGTGATATTGGTAGCGCAGCTTTTTAGTGCGTGACGTTTTTTTTTTGCTTTTCGACTTTGGTTTGCCCCTCCCAAACCGACCGGCTAGATCCGCCACTGAAATTGGCGCCCCTCAGGTTCGGTGCCCCCAGGTTCGGCGCCCTCCGAGCCTGGGCCCCCCCTTAACGAAATCCTAGATCCGTCACTGGATGTTCTTCTCTCAGCTACTGCTTTATTCGTTTATTTTTATATCGTCTTCAGGTCATAATAATTGTACTGAAGAATATTCCACCTGAGAAGTAGCTAATCGTAATTTGAGGCGCACGCTCTCCAAAAAATCGATGATTGCATATTTCTGGTCACTGAAATTGCTAATTACAAAGAGGCAGGGGCGCCACCGCGGAATTTTTACAGGGGGACGGACCCGGCCTGGTGCTGACTGTGGGGGGGATGAGGTGAGTTTCGAGTATATTTGCTACCTGAAAGCATTAAGGACGATAGACCTCACCAATACAATTAGTTTTAAAAGTATTAAAGGGAAAGTGGAACCTTGGTGGAATCCTGGAATTTAGTGTAATTAGGGGTACTTTTAGCCGAAAATCATTGAGCCGTCCATGATTTCTCTGAAAAATTTATAATAAGCTTAATATTTTGATTTTTAAAATGCGCCTCTAGGGAAAAAATAAATATCTGCCTGTGGATGATGTCATAATCTGGCAATCACTACCATATTCAATAGGCTTCAAGGGCTTCGATACTCACCGTGACGTCAGCATATGTCGTCGCACCAGCAACTGAATACTGGTCTGCTGCTTAGGGTACATGAGGGGTACATTTCAGGTAGGTTTTAGCTCTTATCTACGGAAACTTTGAGTTTCAAGACAAATGATATATTGAGTACCGGGTTTTCCGGCATGCTTTACAACTTGGCAATCTTAGTTAGAATCACGTTATAAAGGTTAAGCCACATTCCCTATAAATAAGTCTAAATCGATCATAAATTGAAATAAGTGTCCAGTGGAATTTATGCTTACCTAATGTCGGCAGATGCACCAAGTGCCGAAGCTGTATCAGGTGGTTTGGAATTGGTAGCTTTTTAATATGCTGTGCGGCATTCCACGACAAAACCACCAAAAAATATCAAAATAATACACACATCAGATTTTGATGAAACTTACTCTTAGTGGTTCTCTGGGGCACTGATGCATGCTGTGACATTTTTAACATCATCCTTTAGGCGGTTTCTGATTATTGTATCTGGCAATTTTTCAATATTAGTGTCAAACCCCATGTTTCCAATAGCTACATCTCCCAAGCAAATAATGGTATCTGTATAAAAAAACATACGTTTCCGGAATCCGTAAAACCTAAATGACAGTGTGGTGGAGTCAAAATTCAAAATTTAAGAATAAAACATAAGTTTACCTGAGATTTAGGGTCAGATCATGTGATTTAATAATGATGGTGCTGAATAAATTATTTATTTAATGATGGTGCTTTAATAAATTATTTTGCTGAATTGCCAGTGTTTTCTTTGACAAAATTGAGTTTGGGGTATTAGGACTCTATGCCCAAAGAATTAGACATGTTTTTTCTTAAATTCGTTTAATTTTATTTTGAAATTTGTTCTGCAGGCGCATTGTAGACAAGCATTGCGTACTTTCAATCATCGCCGCCTTTTTAATGCATACAATGCATGAGTTTCTTACAGGCGAGAGACGCAGTCTTGAAAGAACACAAACGCATAATTTTACGGGGATTCTGTCTAGTACCTATATACGAGGATATTAGTAGGGGAGAGGGTGGTAAGACGGGCATAGTTGTGTTTGAGACGGTGTTTCTCACTCGCTTTTCATTTGAAAGAGATGAAATTTTGTTTTAAGCTTCAATAAACATAAAACTAGAATCCGTGCATATTCCTAGGAGCAGTAACGTTTACCGTAGAATGCTGCAAAAGCCCGTCTTACCCCAACAGGCGGGATAAGACGGGTTTTATGAAAGTAGTTTATCGCATTCAAGAACTTTTTGACCAAAGCCTTACCACGTTGAGCAAAAAATAGTTCTGAAACACTTTGCAATGCATTGTTTCGATTAGATAGTCTAGTGAAAATTATTTTGCTGAATTTCGAAAAATATTTTTTCATTGGAATCTAACAATCAATGCTTAAAAGTTCCTCAGCCGGTTTGCAGCAGACTCTCAGACAGATTCCTTTCAACCATGCAAAAACGCAGCGATAAAGATTATAATTTGTATGGTGATGTAGTATTTCACTCCGTGCCCGTCTTGCCCCATGTTTATATGTTAGAAATTCTCATTCTTGGGGGCCACCGTGCTGGCGCAATATAAAACTTAAATCACGTAATGTATGTTAACGCTCTCCCGAGACAGGTTTTGCATATTTGGCCTTCCAAATAGGACCAGACACTGCCAGAATGTTACACCCAAAACTACTAACAATGGTAGGGTGAATTACTAATTTAGTTTTTCTTAAATTTTGATAAAACAATAAAGGTTAGAACTTTGTGTTTTTGGCTCATGATAGGACATTCTAAGACGCATTAATGCAAGTAATGCAACATTTATACCATAGCTGGTCTGGTCCACAGAGCCTGTGCCCGTCTTACCTACCATGCCCGTCTTACTACCCTCTCCCCTATATTTACACTATTTTCGTCTTGCAATATCCCTGTACTGTTCAATTCCATCAGGCATTTTGAAACCCGGCTCTGACCTGTGAGTGGCATGGTCTGTTCACATTTCTTAATTCAAAACCTTTAGCATACCCGGGGATAGGAATTACGAATAAGGCCATAAAATCACGCAGGTGTCCTTGCGTCTTTTTTTACCCGAAACGAGGAAAAGGTACCACCACAGTGCACAAAAGTCTCAAGGGCGCGAGACGGCTGGCGTTGGTACCATTCTTGTCGGGAAAACACCTGTTGCATGTTGCTTGATCGTACTAAAAAACTTAGAATTATTATCCAACCATACACTGGTATACCAGCATTTATAAAAAGGTTTGTGGTAAATATCAGGCCACTCACTGACCATCCATTGCCAGGCCTGCCACTGCTAGCGGGGGAGGTATGAGACGAGGAATCTCAGCCGACGGCCGAAGAAATCGAGGGGACAGGTATTTGTGACCCCGTCTTCATTCACCCGGGATAAGTGAGCGTGGTACGCACTATAACGTCGTACACGAGCCAGGCGAAATATGGCACGACCTAGACGAAATATAGTGACGCAGAACGGATCGTTGTAAAAAAGAATTATTAATTGTATTAAAAGGAAAAATTTACATAGGCTCTTAGGGGTCCTGTCTTTTTTTAAATATTTGCAGTCGAATGACATATCCAATGAAAATATTGGACTTCATACCCAAACTTTGTTGGCGCGTTCTTGTAGAACTTAGGGCTGGGATTTAGTCGTTACATAGCAATGTTTGCTGAATGAGGGAAAGGGCTAAAAGTCTGGCTCGTATCTGGCACAGCGTGATGTTTGACCCTTAATTGCTTCTATGGTGATATGTTATCGTGGTATATTTTGGGCCCTATGTACAAAAAAGCTTGCTATGGTGAAAGTATAAGTCTATTAGTATATTTACCTTATTACGGATTCGAAGCAGCATTTTGAACCGGGCACCCTATTTCAATTACATATGTTGAGTTCTCGGAGGGCTTGTTGCAGATAGGGCACCATGCTGGATATGTCAAGGGAAATGACCTAAGGCCCTAGATGAGAAAAGTGAAGAGTAAAAGGCGACAGGTGTGAGAAGATCCATAAAAAACTAAAAATACTTGGAATCCCACAACAGATCCCTGCAGAACACCACGAAAGTAAAAAAGAGCATAAATGAACTTAAAAGGGTGCAAAAGCAAAGGTGAGATGTGGAATGAACTAAAACGCTGCTAGAAAAACAAACACCGTTGAAAAACGAAGATTCTGTGCGTAAACTAAAACTGTATATGTGAACTAAAATTCAAAGTATACACTAAAACCGAAATGGAAGCCGTAATGGCCTTACACCTGATGATTGTCCATGACCGAAACGTCGTGTTTTACCTTTCCCTGACTTTCATTTCCCTTTTATTTAGGTCCGCACTGTTCTTGAGGCTTCCATTACGGTTTTAGTGTATACTTTGAATTTTAGTTCACAATTTTACGCACAGAATCTTAGTTTTTCGACCGAGTATTTTTAGCAGCGTTTTGGTTCATTTCACATCTCACCTGTGCTTTTGCACCCTTTTTAGATTCATTTATGCTCTTTTTTACTTCCGTGGTGTTCCGCAGGGATCTGTTGTGGGATTCCAAGTATTTTTAGTTTGTTTAGGGATCTTCTCACACCTGTCGCCATTTACTCTTCACTTTTATCCTCTAGGGCCTTAGGTCATTCCCCTTGACATATCAATAACATATATGTTATTGTGGTATCCAAATATAAAGCACCATGTACAATTCGCTTTTCCATTGAGCGTTACCTTCCAATTCAATATTTTTTCTGGCATCAAGGGTATCAAGGGCGAATTCAGAGCAAGCAAAAGTTGGAGTGGTTACTCTCTGACCAAAACCCCGACGACACTATACCGAGTTTCGGCAATACATGGTGCAAACCTGGTCGATGTGCCTCCCCCTCGATAATGAAACCTGTGCCCGCCCGTGACTACCTTAATACGCGCCCCGCTACGGGGGGGCGTATTTCCTCCCCCTTCCTCCCCGTCACTGTTTCTCATTTCCTGGAAAGGTAAAGCAAAATTACGGACGGCGTCAGAAAGCTCTTGCCGAGACAAATACAAACTATAAGGCTATTTTTGTCAGGTCAATATTGAGGTCACCACAGTCAAAAGTATTCAATCGGCTTAAATCAGGGGATTGTAGATTGTTCCCTGTATATTTTTATTGAGCAAATCAAGAGAAAATATTTAGGCATCATTGGAGTGAGTCCTTTTATCGTGGGAAATCAAATTATGCATAATATGACCATGCCAGGTCAAATGGAAAAATAGCATGACCTCAAGCTAGGTCAGGGTCACATGGTGACCTGCTGTAGTCATGTTGCATATCAATAGATTCCCGTGAAAAGATAAGCAAAATGAAAGCAAAATGGAAGATCTATCTTAATGCAGTGGGAAGTTATTGGGAAAGTAATCACTATATGCTCATTTGACCTAACATGACATTTGAATGGTCAGAGGCTCAAAAACTCAAATTGATGGCGCAGATGATGGTAAGAATATATGGTATGAGAATTTTCAATTTGATCTTGCAAATATCTACTAAGAGTCAGCCCTTTACATTTTTCACTATAGACTTATAATGGGCTGAACAAAAAATTAAACCCATATTAGGTCAAGAATTTGAACGTTTAGAGATAACAGATTTGTAGACAACTCCAATGGCATTACCATATTATGATGGCTTGAAACGGATCGGTTAGCCAGATATTCTTTTGGCGCCGCCTCAAACTCGTGAGTTTGGGTTTTGAGGTTGGGTCGTTTGACCTTGAATAACTCTTTGACTTGATATAACCTGACCTAAGCATTTGGTTCAAATGCATGAAACAAATTGGGAATAAGGTACGGTAAGTTATGTTGTTCTGCGTTTCTTCGTTTTTGCGTTATTTGGGAAAAACTTGCGGGGGCGAATTTCACCCCCTCCTCCGGTGGGGCTTATGTTGAAACATACGAAAATTGAAGGATAAAGTTATACTATGAGTTATTGTATTTTCTAAATGTCATCTTTGAAACTATAATTTCCATAAACATGTTCATTAGGGCTGGTACTATGGATATCACACAATGCTTGGGCTCATTACGCTTGCCTCACTAATTTAAAATGTATTTTATCAATTTTGAGAAGAAACTTGGTCCAAATTTTTCACAACAGCATTCCAACATCCCAAATTTAATTTTCCAAGGATAACAAAGGATCACTTTTGAATGCCTTCATTAACAAATCACATGACCTGAACCTAGGTCACCGGTAAAATTACATTGTTTTGGAAGCATTTTAAATTTAGACGTCACAACTTTTTCAAAATCTTCACAATTTCAAAAATCTATCATTTTATATAGTGATCATGGTCAGTCTCGAAGATCTGGCTATTGGAAAAGTAGGAGAGAGGGTGGTAAGACGGGCATAGTTGTGTTTGAGACTGTGTGTCTCACTCACTTTTCATATGACGGTGATGAGATTTCGCTTGTAGCTTCAGCAAACATTTATTTGTCCCTGCGCTTAAACATACTAGGATCCATGCTTATTCTTTTGAGCAGTAACGTTTGCCGTAGAATGCTGCAAAAGCCCGTCTCACCCCAACAGATGGGCTAAGACGGACTTTTGAAAATAGTGCATCTTATGCTAGAAATTTTCGTCAAAACCCATACCATATGGAGCAAAAATGAGGTCTGAAACATTTTGCAAAGCATTATTTCGATAACACAGCCGGCAGTTATTTTGCGGAAATTCCATAAGATGATAATTTTTTCGTTGGATTCAAGCAATCAATAATTTACAGCTCCTAATCCGGTTTGCAGGACCTTCTGGGACTCATTCCTCTTAATCATGTAAAAACAGCAGCGATAAGTATTATGCAATTTATGGCAATATTATATATCCTTTCGTGCCCGTCTTGTCCCATATCAATATGCTAGAAAATTTCATTGTTGGCGTTCACCATGCTAGGGCAATATAAAACTTCAATCACCTAATTCAATCTCCCCTGACAGATTTTGCATATTTGACTTTCAAAAATGACCAGACACTAACAGACCGCTACAAACAAAACTACTAACAATGGTAGATTGAGCCATCAATATTGTTTTTCCAATTTTTGAAAAAACAATAAAGGTTAGGAATTCATTTGTCTGGCTCATGATCAGGCACCCAAATACACACCTATGCAAGTAATGGGATGTCTATACCATTGCTGGTTTGGTCCACAGAGCCTGTGCCCGTCTTACCTGCCATGCCCGTCTTACCACCCTCTCCCCTACGTTTTCCGTTGGGTCCAAAATTGGTCTGAGGCCGTAAGTAAAAATCCACTGGACGGATGGAGCTAAAAATGACACCACAGCTCTAATCTACGCCCCAGACAACCCCTGTCTCAAATTTTCATCAAAATCTGAGATGTGAGGTGTTATCGCTCGGTCGATTTGTCGTGGAATGCCGAAGCTACTTCCAGGTGAGCTTTGCCTTGAGCTGTGCTATAACCTGTGGGCTATGGACTAACTAACGGAGGCAGGAAAGCCCACCGGGCTGATTTGATGATAACTCAGATTCAAATATTTATGCAGTGAGCTCCTGCCTCATGACCTCCCACACATTCCCTCTGAGCCTCTCAGTCCTCCTGGCCTCCCAGCTAGCTCCGAGCACACGTAGCCAGTCGGTGGCCGCTCCACCGCCTGCGCGCTCCCAATGATCTCTGCGCCGTTTCGCACACTAGCTGGTCAACGAGAAGGAGAAGTAGGGGAGGCAATACCTTCAAGTGTATTGTCGACGAGATGGACACTGCCTTCGCCGAGCTGTCGGGATACTATTGCGGCTCGCGCATCCTCGAGTCTGGCGGCGGCGGGGCGCGCACCCTGTGCCTTTTCACTCTAGCCGTCTCCTTTCCGATTCACTCTAGCCCTTTTTACTGTCGAGTTAAATTTATAGAAGACATTTTGGTAAATTAAGCATAGAGTGACCAGAATTTTCAGAAATAATATAAAATAGAGCAGGTTGGAAAGCTCAAACATGCGCCAACTTTTCAGGTTTGCCCCCATCCAAAATCACTGGCGGCGGAAGTGGGAAGGAGGGGGGGCACCGGGCACGATGCCCACCCCTAAATCAGAAATTTCCACAATAACCCTATGTCGTTGACTGGAAAGAAATGGGTCCATGGTGCCCCTCCTTAAATTCGAATGTTCCGCCGTCACTGTCCAAAATTACCTTCTGTCACCTTTGAATAGAATGTACCGTTACCGTTACCGTATACCATATACCGTTATCGTGCAAAAGCCCACGATAACGGTATATGTGCGAGACTGGTTCAACTTTGAAGTTATGGACGTTCTACGAATATTTACCGCTGCCTGGAGTGGGTGGAGTATATCGGATCACGCATGGCGCTATTTATTGAGAAAAATTGCTACGAGGGTATTTATGGATCCAAATCAGGGGCGCAGATTTCCGGAAATCATTGGCGGTGTCCAAATTTGAAAGAATACCAGTAACCATCACGCATAAACAGATTGCGTGCTATTATCGTTGTGTTGGCCCTCACACAGATCTGCCGAACAAATAAAACCAGTTAAAAGTCCTGAAAATAACAGAAATTATATTTAAAGGAATTTCTCAAGACTAACTCAACGTTTCTTTGGGGTGCCCAGGCACCGCCAAAGAAACATCTCTTTAAAATATTGATATATATATATTTATGTATATAAATCCACGCCCGTTGTCCAAATCCTACTTGCTGGCATGTTTTAGATACGTTTTCGAATGTCGTTTTTGTCATCTTGATGACAAAGTTGTTACCAAATACCTCCCTATAATAACTTATCTTTGCCTGGTCCCTCCCTTCCTTCTCGAACCCTACTCATCCATCTAATTTCCATTAGGCAATGACGCTGCACGGAAGACGATTCCACGCTCTGGTGAGTCTGCTGCTGTGTTTTATTCCGTCTTTAAACACTTGGCACCCAAGTACGAACTGCTCATTTGACCTCTGAAGTTCCTCTCCATTAGAACTGCGCCCGCCGCTGGGTAACTGATGAGTCACAGATCAGTACAGACCAGGGGCGGATCTAAGGAACTGGGGGGTACAAAGAGGGTGGTCACGCTTTCCCCTTTGGTCCACTGACGTGCCCCTTGTCCGTGTAGGGTGCCTTAAATGAACACCCTAAAGCTTTTATACGACAAAACTTGCGGGAAATACGCCCTGGAACTGCATTTGGAAGCTGAACCATGTCGTGGCACCCTTGTTTTCGGCATCCTTCAATGGCTTAGCTCCACGGAAAAAAGCGATCAAGATCGGACTTTGGGTCAGGATAAACCGTGAAATCATCAAATCCATCGAGTGCAATTCCCAAGCACTATACCGTGATGCGTGCTATAGTGCTGAAGAAAAAGCACTCGATGGACAGTCCGATCCTGATCGCAACTTTTGCCATGGAAACTAAGCCATTGGGGCCGCTCCTCCATTGTTAGGTGCAGAGTCCAGTTTGACAATAGCCCCCCCCACTGTCAAGATTAGATCCGTTACTTTCCGCTAAGACTCTCGAGATAATTTCGTTTGAGAAAAGAACAAAATTTCACTCGGGTGGGCGCCCTGAAAATAACCACATGGAGCCCCCAGGTGTTATGCTGGTGCCCGCCTCAGTTTTTCCTATCACCCCTTCTTTAGCGAAATCCTAAATCCGTCATTGGGACAGACGACAACGCTTGAATCACGCGTTAATGACCCGTCGCAGCTGTGGGCGTCGCCGTCATTACGAGCGCCAGTTCTGCATGTGTCTGGCTGGCCTATAATTGTGGCCGGCGGGGTGGCAGCGGACAGTCGCAAGCCGTGCCACCCCGCCGACCGGTCGCAGAGCCCGGTGTCATTGGAAACTCTGTGCTAGTGTGAACGGCCGTATCCGTAAGTTTGACGACGGACGTCTCGGTGGAGACATGGGTGGCAAGGTATACCGATTTGTTGAAATTAGGAGAAGCGTGCGTGCGTTTTGCAGCCAACTCAAATGCTCAACTATGTTAGTTTTTCGTGTGCATGTAACATTAAGATAATTTGGGAGGACATATTTTAGGTGATAGACAGAATCACTTAATTAAAAAAATGGTGCACTTCAAAATTTGCCTTCTGATAGCTTTTTGACTAAATACGTCACGTCAAGAGTCGTTCATAGACTGAGCACTTGTATTATTATGAGCAACTGCAGATTAAATACGCGTTTTTTTAAAAATTTCTGCGTTCCCAACCCGGGAACATTTTGCACATTTGCATCACACACACGCAGACACATACTATGTACACGGCAGCGGGGCTTACGCTTATCGGCACCCTTACGGGACAGTCATGTCCGCACGATCCCTGTCACATGCCCCATTGTACCAGGCAGTGGAGCTATCCCGATTTGGCCAACAGAGGACTGCTCCGGTGACACGCGGCGAGGCCGTGCCCTCGGGCAGTGCCACCGGACCGGTGGATCTATTTAAAGGCAGATCAAGCCCGTGCTCCCAATAACAAGGGCGCTGGTCGGTCAGCGGAAGTCCCCAGTCAAGGCGGGCACTACCCAGTGTACTGCCATCTCCTGGGTAGGGAGGCGGTCGAGGAAAAGGCTGCCAGAGGTCAGCTGTGATCCAAGGACCTCCCACACTGAACCGAGGCGCCTTAAAGGGAATGTGGCACCTTCATAACGTGATTTTAACTGAGATAGCCAAGTTGTAAAGCAAGTCGGAAAACCCGGTACCCCATATATCATTTGTCTTGGAATTCGATATTTCCGTAGAAAAAAGCTAAAACCTACCTGACACCAGCCCCCTCATGAGCCCCCGCCGGGCGGCCATTGTTGTTAGCTGCTGGTGTGACGACATATGCTGACGTCACGATGAGCATCAGCCAATCGAAGCCCTTGAAGCTTTTCAAGTATGGTAGTGGTTGCCAGATTGTGACATCATCCACAGGCTGATATTTATTTCTTTTTCTGGAGGAGTATCTTAAAAATCAAAATATTGAGCTTATTGTACATTTTTCAGAGAAATCATGAGTGGCTTCATTATTTTCGGCTAAAAGTGCGCCTAATTGCACTAAATTCCAGGATTCGACCAAGGTGCCACATTCCCTTTAACCAACTGCACCACGGCGGTGGTGCATTTTTGTTTTGGCCGAAGCTTGGCTGGCTTCTACTTGCCGAATAAAAGTGAGAATTCGTGCTATATTTAGCATGTAGTTTTCAAGCGTTGCAGCCCTATCAAAGCTACGCAAATGGAAGAGCCAGTTGTCCATGAAAGGCTCTATCGAAAAATATCAAACATCATTGGGTGAAACGTAGAAGTATGTATCCTAGATGCAGCGGCGTCCCGACCATTTTTTTTTTTTGCTGGGAGGACGGACTCTAACCAAGCGACTGCTGGAGGGTGGGAGGGGGTGAGAAAAAGTGAAAACTTCATATCAGTCCAGGTGCGCACTATCAGGGCAGTTCCAATTCTAGTTGGAGAATATTCGAGAAAGTTCTTGTTAATAGAACGGAAAATACTCAATCAGTGTGAAAATTTTAGGGGACGTCCTCCCTGCTCAGCTGGTTGAAAGGACGCGTCCGGGGACAGGCCTGTCCCCTTCCTCCGCTTTCGACGCATATTTCCAGATGCTAACTTGGATAAAAAACGCCATGGGAATTCCATTTCTAAAAAATAGGCACACAAAAAGAATTTTACCTTATTATGACGTTCGGGTTTTACATTCACTAAGATTACATAACAAGGTAAACTCAATAACCTGCACCAGAAATAAGAAAAACCCAAGTAGGCGGTCGCCTGCATTTAATATAGATTAGCTGATGCAGCGTGTTCCAGAGATGGATCCAGGATTTCGCTAAGGCGAGGGGGAGGGGGCGGAACCTCGGCGGGCGGACAGTATACCACCTTAGGGGGGTTTCAGGAGCATGTCCAGCCGGTTGGTTTGGTGGGAACAAGCTGAAGTCAGCTTCAGGCACTAAATGAAAAAAACGTTGAGCAGCGGAGGCGGCGCCTGGCAGAGTGAATCAATGTTTTATGTCTCCTATTGCCAAGCTATAGCTTGAATGAACTTGACCTAAGATTTCAGTGAACGTCGTGTGTGATCGTCCATTCATTACTTTAACCCGCTTTCAATTATTTGCGTTT
This sequence comes from Lepas anatifera, assembly GCA_034440635.1. Classification (NCBI taxonomy): domain Eukaryota; kingdom Metazoa; phylum Arthropoda; class Thecostraca; family Lepadidae; genus Lepas; species Lepas anatifera. Next base: position 324,321 of record JAOTON010000128.1, on the reverse strand, counting down.
TTTCGCATAATAGTGGCATTTCCCAATAGATTCCTAGCTCGCTCAGATTTGACCTTTGTGACCTCGATTGACCACAAAACCTAAAAGGGGCACTTTCCTAACTCTTAAATTTAGTGATCTCAGGGGGAAGGGGCTAACCAGGCCTCTTCCCCTACAGTGCACGTTTGTGCCGGGCCCCTCTCCAGCGCGAGTGATAAACAGGCTCTTCCCCCTGCCCCGCCCCGGGCGTCCGTCTCGCATGAACGAGCTCATGTTTATGCCTGATACGCCCGTCGGTATCGCATGAAAGCGCTCATGTGGCGGACCCGGCCCGCCCGCCGGTCTCCAATACACCAGTTTGTCCCTGGCCTGACCCACCCGTCTCTCTCCAATACACCAGTTTGTCCCTGGCCTGACCCACCTGTCTGTCTCCAATAAATCAGTTTGTCCCTGGCCTAACCCACCCTTCTGTCTCGAAAAAGCCAGCTTGTCCCTGGCCTGACCCACCTGTCTCTCTCGAATAAACTAGTTTGTTCCTGGCCTAACCCACCCTTCTGTCTCCAATATCGGGTTTGTCCTGGCCGACCAACCCATCTCCCTCAATAAACCAGTTTGTCCCTGGCCTGACCCACCCGTCTGTCTCGAATAAGCCAGTTTGTCCCTGGCCTGACCCACCTGTCTGTCTGGAATAAACTAGTTTGTCCCTGGCCTGACCCACCCGCCTGTCTCGTGCGTCTGCTCCTGACCTGTCCCGCCTTTACGTCGGCAGACGAGTCGCAGGATGTCGGCGCCAAACTCCGCGCAGAAGTTCACGCTGCTGCAGCAGTTCGATGGCGCGCCGGTTCCAGGGGACTTCAAGCTGGAGACGGAGGAGCTGGCCGAGCTGAAGGATGGCGAGTTCCTGTGCGAGGCCGAGTTCCTCAGCGTCGACCCATACATGCGTGTATACGTCCAGACCTTGACACCGCCGGTAACTATGATCGGTACGCAGGTGGCGCGCGTACTTGAGAGTCGCAGCGAGAAGTTCCCGGTGGGCAGCCGCGTGGTGGCAGCGCTGGGCTGGCGGACGCGCTCCGTGGTTAGCACCGACACACCGCAGGAGTGGCTGGGCCTGCGCGCCGCGCCAGACCTCGGCGACCTGCCCTACTCCTACGCACTCGGGGTCTGCGGCATGCCAGGCAACACCGCCTTCAGGGGCCTGCTGAATGTGTGCCAGCCGAAGGAGGGCGAGACGGTGGTGGTGACGGGCGCGGCCGGCGCCGTTGGCAGCTTGGTCGGCCAGATCGCCAAGCTGAAGGGCTGTCGCGTGGTCGGCTTCGCCGGCACGGACGCCAAGTGCGAGTGGCTCAAGACCCTCGGCTTCGACGCCACCATCAACTACCGGAGCTGCTCGGACGTGCCGGCGGCACTGAAGGAGGCGGCGCCGGCCGGCATCGACTGCTACTTCGACAACGTCGGCGGCATGCTGAGCCACCAGATCCGGCAGCACATGAACGACTTCGGCCGCGTGGCCATCTGCGGCAGCATCTCCACCTACAACCAGAAGACAGGCGAGGAGCTGAAGCTGCCGCCGGCCGACATGACCATTCTGCTTAAGCAGCTGCGCGTGGAGGGCTTCATCGTCAGTCGCTGGGACCAGGAGGGTGTTTGGGAGGAGGGCATCCGCCAGATGGCCGAGTGGATCCGGGAGGGTAAAATCAAGGTACAGGAAACGGTCACTGAGGGATTCAGCAACATGCCGCAGGCATTCATTGGCATGCTAAAGGGCGACAACACCGGTAAAGCGGTGGTGAAGGCAACACCTGCCTAGTAGCTGACGTTGGCAGTGATGATGGTTCACGCCCGGTCCAGATAAGTCTTCCACGGTCGCTGTCGAGCGCCGGTCGGAGCTTGGAGCGGCACCCACTGTGCTTTATACATGCACTCGTGCTAACATTAATCTCAGGAAAATCTGAACCAATTGTGAATACAAGTTTCATGTACCGTCCACTGAGTTCTGAATGAGGAAGGCGGTGTCACTTCTGGGGTACCAGATCTCTGTCACGCGAAAATTTTGAACTGACAGCGTACCCGGCGAATTCTGAAAAAAAGTTTGTCAAAAACATGGTTGTAAGCAGTTTTAAACTAGCTACACCTGCCGCAAGGGGAGATCTGCAAAATCTGTTCACGCTTTCAGAAAGGCGTTTCCCCAGATGTAACAGGCTGAGCGAACGCCCTACCGTTTTGTTTCCAAAAGTTTAGGAATTAGAAAACGCGTTTCTGATACATCCATTGGTAACTTTCGGTAAATAATCCGAACAAAATCATGCCTACATGCACTCAGACACCTGCAGGTTTCACCAGGGTGTCCAAACGCGGCCAGTCCGGTGCTCCAACACTTCTGTACATACATCCATGAACTGCATGTTCCCCTCAGAATAACCAGAAAGGATCCTTCATTCACATGAATCATTATTTGAAGGGGCCTTCGACTCGCCTCCCCTTCTCTACCGGCAATTAGCTGGATAAAAGAGCGCGAATGAGTCGAAGAAAAGTAGGCCAAAGCAGGAGAAGGGTACTGAAAGTTATACGAAACACGGTAACTAGTTTCGTGCAAACCTCTCTCGCTTTATTCATTTGTGTAACACCTTTCAAACACTACAAGTAGAAATAGTTTCATTTCACAACAGCTAGAAATGTCTCGCATCCATACGTTACTTGGACGCCTCAACGATTTAACATTTCGATTAGTAGGGTACATTTCCAGTAGGGTGGACTAGTTGTCTGTCGTTTTATGTGTTTCTCGATTTAAAACTGAATGCATGGGGTGGATTGTGATGATTTCAGGAGGTTTCACCGTGAAACACCGCAGGTATACAAATAAAGACACCAACCGCATCACTTCTAGATGAAATGTATTAGCAATGTCAATGGCATGAAGCGAACTTTGTGCTGACACTCAAAAGTTCTTAGCAGAATAGTCCGCTATCGCCTCTCATCAGCCCTCTTGATTATCACGTGATGACCCTGGGGGATTATCTTTTCATCAGCCCCCGTGATTAACGTAACCTCTAATCAGACTCTCATCAGCCCGCGTCACTATCACCTCTAACCAGACTGCACGAGCATCATCTCTCATCAACCGCGTGACCTATTATCTCTCATCAGTCTGCTTGACACTGATATCCCGTCTGACTGCCTGATTAAGACTATCATCTGACATCTCGTCTGCCTGCTCGACTAAGACTATCATCTGACATCTCGTCTGCCTGCTCGACTAAGACTATCATCTGACATCTCGTCTGCCTGCTCGACTAAGCCTATCGTCTCCTGACATCTCGTCTGCCTGCTCGACTACCACCTTCAATCCGGCTCCGTGACTAGCCAGTGTGACTGTAATCTGACAGCCGCTGCATTTCGAGAACACGCTAATCACCAATTCGCCAACTTGGATGGTCATTCCACTAATCGCTAATGCGCAATTATCCAGGTCTCCTGGTCGGCTAACGTAAATCATTGCCGGGCTAACCAGACGTGCCCAATTTTTATTTCAATCCGCAAAAATCCCACGGGATAATGGTGTTACTTTGGATAAAGCTGAAGTCTAATTTCCCTACAACAGCAACCACTGCATTTTGCGCGCTTATGTTTGATTCAACTAAGTGTCTCCATACAAGAGCATTTTCCATTTTTGGGAGTCCATTTTCAACAGTATGCCCATTTATTCTCTGTGTGGAAGGCTTAAATGCTAAAGTGATCGAAGAACAGAAAGTATAGCAATCAAAGTTACCAGTTTTCGTACTAACAATTTTGAAACTCCACTCACTGATCCATTAATCCGCAGACCTTTCCCTGGTCCCTAATTAGCGATTAACAAATCTTAGCGGAATGTCGACCCTCTGCATCACAGCGATTCGCTCACAGAAGCACCTTGACCTGGCACTAATGGGGACTCCCCCTGGCGGGAATCGGCCCAGACCCCCCAAACGGCGGCCAGAATGGTATCACAGTCGCGCCCTTCCATCTTCAATTTTCTAAAGTGTAAAACTACACATAAGCCCATCTCGCTCGCAACAAAACTGTGGCCACTTGGCACTGTTTCACCGACAAGCGCTAGAACAGATATGTATAATACCTGAGAAACGAGCAGTGCCACCCCAGAATTTGTTAATTATGCAAAAAGAGGAAGGTTTTGGGTCTCACCCACACGGCAAAATGTGTCTCCATTGTCTGTAGCACCCGCACGCTTTGCGCGTCTTAATACTGACACCAACAACAGCCCGTGCCTTGTACCCATTATTTTGTCATTAAAGCTTGCGAAACGAGAGCCTAACCAGCGCAGACACTGCAAAACCAACAGCATACACCCGTAAGGCTGGCGGTGGGAGCTGAGCCCCGGCGGCTGGACGAGGCCGGAGACCGCCCGGTGCCGGCAGCCCGCTACTGAGACGCCCAGCCGCGTGCTGCATACGCACGGCTGTGCCGCCGGGCCAGACCCACAGCACCGCGACCAGAACACGCACTCACCACCCACATCGACTCACGCAACCGCCAAAAACGCGCCTCTGAATCCAAACAGCACGCCCAAGTAATGAGTCAGATCTGCACCCCGTTACTGACGAAGTGTACAAGGTGCTGAACTTGCAACTGTGGCTGAACTTTAGGGCCTGGAAGCCACAAGGCTACACAGACTGACTCACGCCCTGCGGTACACAACAGCCAGGTTTCCTGCAGAGATTGCAGCCAAGCGAACATACCGCTCAGCTTATCCGCTGTACAGATGCGGCGTGGCAGGTTACTGGCCTGAGTTAGATAACCGTCACAGACGGGAAGACACGTCATGCTAACCTACCGATAGAAAATCCCCAGGCGTGAATATTGTCTAGAAATGTTACTGACTGCGAGCAAAGACCAAGCTCACTATACGAGATTGCTTGTCATTGTATTTCCCCAGCTTCTGCGGGAGCGCCCAGCTGGACGTTCAATTAGAGAGAATAAAACATCTTACTATACACACGTCGGGAGGCAAAATTGAAGGTGATAACTATAGCAGGAAATGATTTGGCACATCACATATGCGGATGGAGTAGGGTCTAGTTCAGTTGAGCTGAGGAATGAAAGGAAGGAAAGGCGGGGCATCGCCCAACGCACGAAAGGGGGGCTTTCACAGGCGGAATGGAGTGGTGTATGACCTCATACACTGACAAGGAGCCGAAGTGACCTCAAAGCTGGACACACCAACTGCTGAGGTCATATGGCATCGCCATCTCTCACCCTGCGTGACGGGTACACTGGGGATCACGAAGTCATTGCTGAATATTGCCGCCCGAGATTTGGGCTCGGGTCAGCGGCCCGGCAGCTGTCAGCGGGCCCCAACGCATGGTTGCATCACTGTAGACGAGGAGGAACTGGACAGCTTGCAGGTGAGCGTGCTTACATCTCAGGCGAGGGAGGTCGGCAGACAAACGCCGAGCGAGGCACCGAAAGTTGGCTGACACAACTGGGCGGGTGTGGTGGAGCGATATCACATGCTGAGGGAGGCGCTGACCCGACGGGCAGGTGCCTCCAGCTCAGCCAGGGTGGCGTCCTCACCGCCCTTCACCGGTGACATCCGGTCAAACCACAGCTCGCGCTGCCGGGGCAGCAGAGTCACGTGTCAGAGGCGGAGCCACCCACTGCCGGGGGCGGCACAGTCACGTGTCAGAGGGCAAAGCCACCCGCTGCCGGGGCGGCACAGTCACGTTCAGAGGGCGGAGCCACCCGCTGCCGAGGCGGCACAGTCACGTGTCAGAGGGCGGAGCCACCCACTGCCGGGGCGGCACAGTCACGTGTCAGAGGGCGGAGCCACCCACTGCCGGGGGGCACAGTCACGTGTCAAAGGGCGGAGCCACCGCTGCCGGGGCGGCACAGTCACGTATCAGAGGGCGGAGCCACCCGGTGCGGGAGAGTGTAATAAACCACACGGCAGCATAGACATGAACCCGCCGGTGTCGGAGCGAGAAACCACACCAGGGCCAGAGGGCTGAACCAAGAGGCGTCAGGGCAAGAACCATACCGCGTCAGAGAGGACACAGTCACATGGCAGCAGAGGAAAGAGGAAAGAACCGCATGGTGTGTGGAGAGAGAGAGAGAGAGAGAGAGAGAGAGAGAGAGAGAGAGAGAGAGAGAGAGAGAGAGAGAGAGTGAAAGAGAGTTTTTCATAAAAAGTTCGTCCTCTTCAGTTCCATCCACCATCAGGACCTCTTATGAGAGCTCTCCACGAAAAGAAAAGGCTGAGGGTGATCTTAACTTTATCATGTCAGCAGTCGGAGAGACACCTTTTCGGACAGGTCACCGTTAGTTCATAATTCAGCTTCTGAAAAGTTCGTATTTCTACCATAATCAAAGCTCAACGTATCATTTTAAATATATTTTCGAACAGTTGACTATCCATTCATACCAAAATAAGATGACGCGAGCAATCGCACTGCAAAACCACCATACTCAGAGCAGAAACGTTCTACATGGCAAAACTACAAAATTTAATGTTCCTTCCGTTTTCCTTACATAAGACTGTTAGCAAATTCGGCACGCCTTTCTACGTGGTGAGAAAAGCTCGATAAGTGAAAGCTGCACACGGAATTCTCGAAACACCTCGGAAAAAAGCTAGGATGGTACAATCTATAAAAAGGTTGGTACAATCTAATGAGAAAAAGGCCGAGGCCGTCAACTTCTCCCGAGGAATGTCAGCAGGGTTTAACCAAGAAAAAAACGTTGTCCCCGCGCGGTGCTGTAATGATGTGAGGCAAAATATAAAAAGGCCGGTCCACTGAAACCCTGAGAGGTGTACCAGCAGCACCAGTACCAAACTGCCGACTCCGTGGGGTTTTCTACATTCGCCAACCTCCGACCACCCAAGTGCGTTCTGACCGGAGCCGGTAGAACGATGACCGTGTGCATGTGCACTGTGCATTCACCACCAGAATCCCCTGCTCATGACTCGCGCGACAACCTATAATCTTACTGTGCTTAACCCGATGAATACAGTTGTCTGCTCTAATGACAGATAAGAATGTATGCTACAGTCTCCGTTCAAGTAGTTTGGCAACATTAAGTCACTCAGGCTGGACAGGCAAAAGGGCTACAATCATCATCCCATCACATCTACTTTAGTCATCAACATACATAAATATCCTGGTACCCGATTGGAGCACAATGCAGCACATCGGATAAATGACACTTTTTCGGAGCTCCAAAACCACTTACAAAGAGCCGGATCAACCTCAGTTACGTACTTGAATGGTAAATTGAGCCGTTTTTTTATATCTGAAACCACCGTTCGACTTGCACAAACTCCAGAGGATGCGTTTTGCGCAAATTCTAGTGGATAATAACGTAACTCCCAAATATCCTCCAGCGGTTCAAAATATTTGCAGTTTCAGCACTAACTCTCCAAATTTCCTCCAGCGATTCAAAATAATTGCAGTTTCAGCACTGTCAGCTATTGACAGGCGGCCCTGAACAAACGCTGTTAGCAGTTGATTGCTCACGTTTCCATGGCAACGCGTGCGAACAATGACGACGGATCCCAACTTGAATCTTAGTAATTATACGGATAATTGTAAAGTGGCTTATTGCAGGAAAACAACTTAGGCAAAATAGAAAAAAACAAGTTGAATATTTTACCTAGCTAGTTTTTTGTGTGCAATATGTGACGCATGTTTTTCTCAGCTCTTTATGTAACTGCAGGCATTTTAACGAGTTGGCAAACTTCTACCTCAAACGTTTAAGTTACGGTACTTATCTCAATCCATGCTCTTAATTCATCCCATTAGCGTCAGAAAAGCTTATTGAAAATATCGATGATAACTGTCGTAACGTCCAAACTTCATGTAGTTAAATTCCAACGGTCGTGCACGGCTTCGTCCCAGTCAGCGTTAATCGTGAGCCTTTTTTAATGACAATCAAATTATCGGTATACCGATACTTAGAATTTGGGTTTAAGTGATAGAAGGTATCTAAAATTGCGATCGGGAAAGATAATTCACTTTTATTTCTTATTTTATAGCTAATTATCTGTTGTCCTACCATTGTCAAAATCACAGTCCATGGCTGTACAAAAGCATCTGGGCCTGAGTTGATCAACTTAATGCATGACATTTCATATAATTTTGTATCTTCTTTATTTTCTCAACAGATGCATGCAAAATACGCCACTCGGTGTTCAGTTCCAAGTTGCTGTTTTATAGATGGAGGAGGTTCAGTTTGATTTATACTAGAGTGCTGCTAATGTACACCCAAACTTGATAGATTCCAGTCGATACACCCGAGACTTGGTATATTTTCCTAGAACTTATTAGGAAAAGCTGATGAGGCCATCGCAGGAGGACTTGATTTGGTGCCAAAATTTTGTTTTCCCCGTAGTTCAAGTACCCTGGTATGCTCAGACAGGAGGCGGACGCACACCCAAGTTATGGGGGAGGGGACCAAACCCATGTCTGCCTCTCCTCCTGGGGGGAGGGGGGAGTGGGACGTGCAATCTGGGTGCTCGATAGACCAGTAGTATTAGCTACCTCTCCAAGTACATGATCACTCTCCTGGTGGGGGAGGGGTTGGGGGAGAGAATATGTTTTTGCTCGATAAGCCTAGTGCAAACACCTTTTTTCAAAAATTTATCCGGCCTTTGGGGTGCCAAAAGATAGTTTGACCTCCTCTCCAGCGCTTTGGGGGTGGGCCATGGCCGGAATGCCCTCCCCCTGCGTCCGCCAATGTCCTCAGACATTGTCATCGATGCCCTGGACACAGTGAACTCAGGAAGCTTCTGTAAAAAAATGTCACGCTTAATCGAGAATGATAAATTCGAATTCAAGCGGTGGGTCAGCCCAGATACGACAACAATAATCTCAATACGCTTGAACAGTAAGACTTATTGAAAGTCTGGCATGGACCTTTCCAAACCTGATGGAATACATCTCAAACGCATTTTCATACTTTGTTCCTCAGGTGCTAACACTCTATAGATTTCACCAATATACGGGTCGCAGAAACAGTGCACGTATACGGAGATCTTATGAGTTCAATTATCAATGTGAGCTTAAAGAAAACAGTCTGGGGTCTCATTCGGAGTAAAAAATAAAAATAAATTATACCCGATAAAAATGGTTTCCTGCGATTCTTGGCAAAAGCCCTACTATCCATGTGGTCTATCAACGACCTTAAAGGGATTGGACCACTTTGTGAAAATCTCAAGAAGAACATTTTAAGAACAAGAGAGGTCTGAAAACCAGGAAACATCATTTTCCCCACTCATACGCAAAAAACAGACTTATATCCTCTTTTCTAACAATATGTGACGTCATCAAAATTACACTCTTGATAATCATTGAAATCCCAAACGCTTGATCATAGATTCGCTATAAAGCTCCATTCACAGCATTTCCGCACGGCGAAAATAGCATGCAGTACAAGAAGAAGCACTGGTGCAAGAACTGAACGGCAGATGTCACTACGGCGGCCAAGTTTATGCGGTGGTGGAAAAATTATGCATATGTCTGATCTAAGGAAACAATTTCATAGTTGGATTTTGACAAAAAAGTTAACTTATTTGGGTAAGTACGGGGAGGGATGATATGACGTATATTACGGTTATTGGACCAATATGGCCCAATAACTCTCTGAACTGGACAACTTTTTGCCTACGTTCCCGGTAGACAGGCAGTTGCATACTGGTTCACTCCCTAGAGACATAGGTATTTTCAGCGAGAATACTGCAACCATGTGGAAGGTATTCCTTCAGGGTTTGACATAAACCTATAGACTCCTTTAATTTGAATTATAAAGCCGCCGGAAATTATATACCGACAGCTTTGAGTGAAATTATACATGCAGATAGTGGTTTCTCAACACGTTCTACAAAACTGCTTTGTCAGTTCAAAACCCATTACAAAAGTGTGACACTCCCTTTAACCCCTCAACCCCTTCCGGATCCGACGGCGCGGCGTTAGCGGTATCGGGATTTCGCAAACATAAAAGGAGCTCCTCTTATTTGTGATTTTCCCAACCGGTACGTATCGTGATTCTTAGCAATTAGGAGTCACAACAATATATGTTTTTTTCTACGTACATTGAAATCTGTGATAAATATCTGACAGTGAAAAAACTTAAAACATATTTATAAAATCAGCTTGTTTGTATTTGATTTCCTAAAAATAATAATTCCAAAAGTAAAAAATATTAAAGTAAGGAAACATATTTATTTTGCAGACAAATTTATAGAATAAAAAAATTCGCGACTATTAGAGAAATACTGACATAAGCAAGGAAGTTACAAGCAAACATACAAATTATGACGCCATCATATAACAAAAACCGCCAAGCAATGGGAAAATAGTTCTCTTAAATTCAATTTTCTGGCCTAAAACACCGTCCACAGCGCTGTATATAAATCTGAGATGGTGCCGTGCTATTGGTGCGCAGAGCTGGCATGGAATAGAAACCGGTCGCATCGGGCGTTGACTAGCAAGGGTACCTATATTCTGGGAGAAGTTAGGGGCTGTTCACGTATGACGTCAGCGACCGAAGGGGGAGAGGATCTGGCAGTTCCTGACGAGGGGAGTCATGAGCTGTCGTGGATTTTTTTATCGAGTGAGAGCTGTGCAAGCCCAGGGCAGTTGATGAGCGAGTATTTTAAAGTTTTACGACCAAATATAAAAAATTATAGCATGGTGCCAGTTTTACCCTAATATACGAAGAATATTCTAGAAGTTATACTAGCCACGTAATTTCATACAATATTAAACCACAAAAGACTGCAAGCGTTGGCTGTATTTTCCATAAACAAAATAACAAGGAGCTGTACGCTAACCGTTGCGTTTTATTAATGTTTTTTTCATTATTTTTATAACAGGGGCATCTTAAACATGAACGTCTTTGCCCGTTGATATCCCGCCCCACCTCCAATCGGGCCAAACATGCAGATGACTGAGCGAGGCACCAGCTCGCCAAATGTACAATACAACGCACGTGTCAGCTATCCGGTCATACATGCAGACAAGCCACGGAACCATGTACCGCGACACGGGTCAGATTCGAACCGGGGCCTTTCTGCAGGGAAGGCGAGCATCTTTGCACGAAGGATGGACGGGGTCCGAACACCTCCAATTTTGACTGATGTCACAGGTCAGCAGCCCCTAGCACGTTGCGTGTCAGCTATTGGGTCATACATACAGACAATACGTAGAACCGTGCTATCAAGCAAACAGTAACACGCCACTAGGTCAGACTTGAAACAGGGGCATTCTGAGTAAAAGGCAAACATCTTGCACGTCGCCATGCCGCCCGACATCCCTACGGGAAAATATGCAGACGACTGGGCGTAACGCCAGCTCGCTAAGCAAACAGTAAGGGGCTGTTCACATATGACGTCAGCGACCGAAGGGCGTATTCAACGGCGCCGGGAATTAAGAGCGCGACTCAAATTGTCATCTTTAATGCGACCTGATTTGGGAGTCGCGATTAGTTTTATGGTCAAGAACAAGGCCCAAAAGTTGAGGTATCAATTAGGCAGGCTAAACGTTATACAGATGGCTTCAGTGAATATTCTCCAGGGTATAGGTGCAAAATTTGAGGTATCTATTAGGCAGACTAAACTTTTAAAATATGGATTTGGTGAGCATTCTCCGGGGTTTAGGTCCAAAAGTACAGGTACTTGTCAGGCATAATACACGTTTAAAAGATGCATTCCGTGCGCATACCCGGGGGTTTTGATTCGATTTCATGTGAAATATTCATCCGGAAATGCCATTTTTCCCGCGAAACTCCATTATTTTCGGAAAACTTTTCCAAACATGTATTAACAACATTGATAAATAGAAGTGCTGAAAAAAGCAGGCCAGCATCTCTTCAAACTCAACAAATGTTTTACAGCTTCGGTAGCTTAAATGGCCAAACAGTAACAAAAAGCATGCACGGCGTCCAGCATGCCCTGATCACACCACTGTGCCCAGAATTAGGTTCATCGGCTCTAAAATTTGTTTCGATATTTTATGGGTTATGAGGGCGGTGCAAGTGCCACGCTGAAAATAAGAAGTCATAAAAACATCAACCTTGTTAGCAGGAAACAAATCGCACACAACAAAGCGAACTTGACAACGTACTCAGTCATGCCACTGACAATTAGGGGAAGGGTATATGGAACTCTGTACTCACCCCCTACTGATTTGTTGCCAGCTGAACAAAAACAAAACAGTAATTGGTATTGGCCACAACTATCACGGACAAATATAATTTTTTCTATTGAATGCAACAGTATTCTTTAAGACAAATCGACGAGAATTCATAGAATGTGATATATTTTCACTTTTTATATCCGTCTCCTCGTTGTCATTTTAAAGGGAATGTGGCACCTTGGTCGAATCCAGGAATTTAGCGTAATTAGGGATATTTCTAGCGGAAAATCATGAAAACGTCCAAGATTTCTCTGAAAAATGTACAATGAGCTCAAAATTTTGATTTTTTAGAGTGCCCCTCTAGGGTGAAAAATAAACCTCTGCCTGTGGACGACGGCATGATCTGGCAATGACTACCATATTCAATAGGCTTCAAGGGCTTCAATTGGTTGATTACTCATCGTGACGTCAGCGCTGTCGTCACACCATCAGCTGACAACTGTGGCCGCCTGACTGGTGTACATTTTGGGGTATACTTCAGGTAGGTTTTCAGCTTTTCTCCACGGAAATTTTAAGTTTCAAGACAAATGATACATCGAGTACCGGGTTTTCCGGCATGCTTTAATACTTGGCTATGTCAGTTAAAATCACGTAATAAAGGTGCGACATTCCCTTTAATGAATAATAGAGGAATGGTACATGACAAAAGTGGTACAACGTTGCATACTGAACAGAGGCCGTGCAACGAAACAAGAAAATCGTCCTTCGGACTTGAAATCTTATGAAAACGAGCTTGTATTTTGACTTTAGCTTCCACGGACTTAGTGACGCACAAAAACATTCTAGTGAAGTTAACTTTCTTCCGTATTTTAAACAATGAAACCTTGAAGACCAAACAGGCAGAACACAAGTCGAAAGAAGAAATAGTATTGACAACAAAGTAAGGGAAAACAAATGTAATCAACAAACCGTTGTGTCTCCCTTAAAAATAGTTCACCCTGGTTCCAGTTTACGATTAGAACACAGCAGCGTCGTTGCCCCACTAATTCTGTGCACAACCGCCCAACTCCATGAGCATCACTGTCCCCGGCAAAAACTCCAGCATGGTGAACAGGATAATAAAGATAACGCGTGAGCGGGAACCGCTGAGACAAGGGTGCTGAGATGGAGTAACACTATTACATTTAGAAACCAGAGTTGTATGAAGCCCAAGTGCAACTTATCGGCGACAAAGTAAATTCTGGCTGCATGCCTCAATTAGGTGGGTCAAAGGGAAGTGACGTAGTTTTGTTTTTATAGGAGACCGTGCGTCTCCTTGATACTGGTCTTGTTGGCCAGTCTGAAGAAGAAAAAAACATCCTTTAGAGTCAACAATACGCTTGAGCTGGGAGCTGAGTCCTGAGTCGATAGTCACCCAGCGAGCCGAGCCGATAGAAGAGGGCGAATTATCTCGCGTTAATTCCGGGTTTACCAAAAATGTACCACATTTGTGCACACATTTTTACATCACATTTAAAAAGTGGCGTTATTTACGTGCCCTTTTTACGATTTTCACAGTAATCAAAAGTTATATGTGAGGAAAATTGGTTTAAACCAGGCCTTGGATGGCCGCCAAAATTGAGTAAAATGCTTGAAAATCTTTCCCGATATTTCAATATCTAAATGTGGTAAATTTTTGGGACACCCAGTACAAGATCTGGGTGACTTCCTTTTGACCAACCTCATTGGCATGGGTGTCGAATGCAAAGGGGGAGAGGGCGAGGGTGACCAATGCAAAGGGAGAGGGACGAGGGTGACGCGTACCCCAAACTGGCGAATAAGGTAAGGCACGTCCCAAAAATGGGATTTTACCTGGCTTTAATTTTTCCAATTACCTGCATGAGCTAAGGTGAATGTTTTCAATTCTTGGGTTGGTCAGTACAGCGATAGCGTTTTCAAATACAACCAATGTGTTCAAACTTCACCTTCCACACCAAGCCCCCACACCAGTCATCGCCAGTCCGGGGTCTCCCCCATTACAAGTTTGGTGTTCGTCTGCAGACAAATAACTCTGCATACTGGGTCAGGGAGCCGCAGTTTACTCTCATTTAAAGTGAATCAACCAGAAATAATGTGCAACTCTATGGTCATACGTTTACCAAACCAGCAGAAGACGATATCAGCACCCTGTTCCGAGCAAATAGTTCTGATTTACAAGAAACCGCGCAATCCCCAAACCCACTCCAGAAAAAAAGCACTGCATCACATTGCCGAAGTCTTCTCATCCCCCTACCCTCCCTGTGGTTGGTTTCCCCGCCACATGATGTCGCGATGCGCCAAGGCAACAGTGAGCCCGGCGCCGGGGCGGGTGGAACAGTGACTCACCGAGGGCACACTGTAGCCGTGGGAGACGCACCACTGCTCGAAGCGGCGCCGGGCGGCCTCGACGGCAGCCGGCTCCCGACGCCGACACGACACCATGATGTACGTCTCACGAAACCTGACCACACCCGTTACATTGTTACCCAGTAGCGCATCCTAGGGCAGGGGAGGCAGTCCCGACCCCCAAAACATTTCGGTACCAAAGTGCCGCCCCCTCCCGCCAACGTCGGGCGCCACGGGCTTTGGCAGTAACTGCGTACCAAGGCGCCCGTCGAGGACAGAGATGAGCCTTGAACTGGCTTTTGGTGTCAGTTCTATTCTCACCTTGCCGCCCCTGCAACCACCTGTTCATATAAAGTTAGGGCCCCTGCACACTACATTTGGCCCCACGCCTGCTGTGCCGCCCTTCGGATAACTGTCCCTAGCTAAAACGACCGGCCGCCCTCGAAATACACATGTTGCCCCTATAGCTAGCGTGCTCGCCTCTGACCGAAAGTCGCACTTCTGCTCATGGGTTGCCGCCTCTTGACTTCTTTAAGAAATTGTCGCCCCTTTCAACGCAATACCACCTCTCAATGAAGTGTCCCGCACTCCAGCTTGAAGATCGGGCTACTCCTAAGTACTCATGCTGACTGCACCTACATCGTGTTCCACCCCCTCGCTTAGAGCGGCACTCCTGCACCTGGCGTGCCAACCCCTGCACGTGGAAGTCTCCTCCGCTTCGTCACCAAAAATGCCGCCCCAGCCCAAAGCGTGCCGTGCCCCTCCTTGCGTAAAGAACCGGTCATCCCAGATACAACTCAAGCCCCCTTCTTCCGAAACTGCCGGCCCTCACCAAATAAATAAATATTGCTTATGACGTGCCACCCCATAGCCAAAACAACTTGCATCTCCCTTTTTGCAGTGCCGTTTCTGTGTGCGGCGTGCCGACCCTAGCTAAAATAAATGGCCACTTCTGTGTAATAAACGCCCCCTGTCTCTGTTCCTAATGAGCCGCCCTACCCTCGGAGAATAAATCCTACTATGACCTGCCGCACCATAGCCTTAACAACTTGCCTCTCCCTCGCATTTAGTACCTCCCTAGATAGGACGTGGCACCCACTAGCTTCAACAACTGGCCGCCCCATCAATAGCACATGTTGCCTCAGTGCCTAATGCGGAAAATTGTCAATTTTGCTGTCTCACCCGGACTGAAACGCCTGCAAATGGTGTGCCGCTTCCCAGCTCGAAAAAGTTACCGTTCCGTCGCCAGAAGCGCCGCCCCTGCACATAGCGCGCGGTACCCTTGCGTAAAGAACTGGTCAACCAGTATATGATTTACGCCGTCCTATTCCTAAATGACGCCATTCACCGAGAGCATAAATCCTGCCCATGACGCG
The DNA here is from genome assembly GCA_034440635.1 of Lepas anatifera. Classification (NCBI taxonomy): domain Eukaryota; kingdom Metazoa; phylum Arthropoda; class Thecostraca; family Lepadidae; genus Lepas; species Lepas anatifera. The sequence continues at coordinate 308,477 of JAOTON010000128.1, read as the reverse complement.
ATGGCGCATACCTTAGAGCAGTTGCTTCTCCCTCGTTTATAGTACAGTACATGCGCAATGAAGTACCCCCTGCCCCAATCCCATCTGGAAGTGTCACCCACTCCCGCACTTCATGCTTCATCTCCCTCTCAGTCAGCAAAGTTAAACCTTGGGAGGGGTTTCCAAAACTACAGCCTTTCGTTCGACACACATTAGGTTGCTCGACACATTTTATGCATCACTTGTACAAAACTGTCACAGCCCAACTGGATCAGCAGATCAATAGACACAGCTGCCAGCCGGGAAAGGATTGCAAGGAATGGGGTGGAAAGACGGCATGGGCCCATATTTGATTAATTTAGCCCTGACGTAGAGATAAATATTGGATTCTTGCGTGGTAAGGGCCCTCTCCAACCAATCTTGTCCCCTCCAGTAACCTGCCGCCCCTACATCAGACCATTGCCCCCCGTCTATGTCAGCCCTCTCCCAAGCGAGAATCCTGGGTGCGCGCCTATTGTTACCACACAGCCTGCTCCTGCCTCCGGCTCCGCCGCTGCTAACACAATTCGTACGACATTCCTGAAGGCTACATTCTACGTGCTTTCCTCGGACCAGATTTATCGCAGTACCTACTGAAGTGCTGATGAATTCTATACACCTAATTCGAAGCTGCAATAAATCAGGTCTACGCGGGATTCCAGCCTGGTGTCTTACTTGTCGGGCAGCATCGGCGAGACGGTGGAGCGGCGGATAACCTCGGCCGTGTTCGGCCGCTCCTTGCTATAGAAGCGCACGCAATCGATGGGGTTGCGGTCGCCCATGCCGTAGGAGATGCTAACCACGTCCACCAGAACGTCCTCTGGTTTAATGTTGTCTTCAGGCTGTAGCAGGTCGCCCACCCCGCGCCGTACTACTTCCGTGTCAATCTGCAGCTCAGGGTGCCGGCTGGTCGTCACTAGAGACATGCGCCGTGTTGGGGTCAGGCGCATGCATTGGTCAGAGGCAACGGTGATGAATGCGAGATACGCCGAGAACAGTTAATTAAAAGGTACCAGCAAACGGAGCGGCGAACTCGCTTCATTTGAGGTGAATGGAGACACACAAAAGGCATCTAACTTGCTCCGTTAACTATCAGTTACCTGCACTAGACATGCAAAGCATGTCTGGTGTAGGCGACTGACTGACATGGTCTAGCATGTCTACTACAAAATATCATATTTTACGTGGGTACCCCAGTCGTATACCAACACTAGCTAACCAGTTTCCGGGGGCACGGTGGTGGAGTGTTCAGAGTAGCTGGCTCCCACGCAGCCGACCCGGGTTCAAGGCCCCGCGGCTTCCCTGAACAAGGAGCAAGCTGGCTCTCGAGAAACCCTTCCAACAGGGAAAGAGTTGGCGACGCCATATGACCCTGACAGTTGGTGAGTCGATAAGCCACAATAATTATAATTATTACTAACCAGTTTCCGGATAGACACTTAATATTGCACTGCTGCCGAGTCACCCACCTCATTGCGGTCGGCCGAGCTGGGTTGGCTGGAGCAGACGAACTTGTAGAGTCGGCGCGTGTGTAAGTCGGCCAGCAGGGCGCGGGCCGGCGCCAGCTCGGCGCTGGTGCTGCTGGCCACCAGCTGCGCCACATGGTCAGTCAGCTGGGTGAACGCCTCCATACAGTCGGCCGCCTCCGACATGCGCAGCCCGGCCGACTCCGGGTCCGCCGGGTCCGGCAGCAACAGGTGCGGGTCCGCCAGCTCCAGCATATCCACCAGCCTGACGGCACCGCGCCGCTGGGTCACCACCACAGTCACAGTGAACAGGGTCCCCAGCCTGCCAGCAGTCTCAGTAAACACTGTCCCCCCCAGCCCATCCAGAGTGAACAGGGTCCCCCAGCCTGCCAGCAGTCACAGTGAACAGGGCCCCCAGCCTGCCAACAGCCACAGTAAACACTGTCCCCCAGCCCATCCAGAGTGAACAGGGTCCCCCAGCCTGCCAGCAGTCACAGTGAACAGGGTCCCCCAGCCTGCCAACAGCCACAGTAAACACTGTCCCCCTCAGTCCATCCAGAGTGAACAGGGTCCCCCAGACTGCCAGCAGTCACAGTGAACAGGGTCCCCCAGCCTGCCAACAGCCACAGTAAACACTGTCCCCTCAGCCCATCCAGAGTGAACAGGGTCCCCCAGCCTGCCAGCAGTCACAGTGAACAGGGTCCCCCAGCCTGCCAACAGCCACAGTAAACACTGTCCCCCAGCCCATCCAGAGTAAACAGGGTCCCCCAGCCTGCCAGCAGTCACAGTGAACAGGGTCCCCCAGCCTGCCAACAGCCACAGTAAACACTGTCCCCCTCAGCCCATCCAGAGTGAACAGGGTCCCCAGCCTGCCAGCAGTCACAGTGAACAGGGTCCCCCAGCCTGCCAATAGCCACAGTAAACACTGTCCCCCTCAGCCCATCCAGAGTGAACAGGGTCCCCCAGCCTGCCAGCAGTCACAGTGAACAGGGTCCCCCAGCCTGCCAACAGCCACAGTAAACACTGTCCCCCAGCCCATCCAGAGTGAACAGGGTCCCCCAGCCTGCCAGCCCAGCCACGGTAAAAACTGCCCCCAGCCCAGAGTGTACAGGGTCCCCCAGCCTGCCAGCACAGTCACAGTGAACAGGGTCCCCCAGCCTGCCACCACAGTCACAGTGAACAGGGTCCCCAGCCTGCCAGCAGCCACAGTGAACAGGGTCCCCCAGCCTGCCACCACAGTCACAGTGAACAGGGTCCCCAGCCTGCCAGCAGCCAGAGTGAACAGGGTCCCCCAGCCTGCCAGCAGCCAGAGGAACAGGGTCCCCAGCCTGCCAGCACAGCCAGAGTGAACAGAGCCCCCAGCCTGCCAGCACAGTCACAATGAACAGGGTCCCCCAGCCTGTCAGCAGCCACAGTGAACAGGGTCCTGTGGCTGTGCCAGTGCCCTGTTCACTGTGCCAGCGCCACAGTGAACAGGGTCCCCAGCCTGCCAGCAGCCACAGTGAACAGGGTCCCCAGCCTGCCAGCAGCCACAGTGAACAGGGTCCCCAGCCTGCCAGCAGCCACAGTGAACAGGGGTCCCCCAGCCTGCCAGCAGCCACAGTGAACAGGGTCCCCCAGCCTGCCAGCAGCCACAGTGAACAGGGTCCCCCAGTCTGCCAGTAGCCACAGTGAACAGGGTCCCCCAGTCTGCCAGCAGCCACAGTGAACAGGGTCCCCAGCCTGCCAGCAGCCACAGTGAACAGGGTCCCCAGCCTGCCACCACAGTCACAGTAAACAGGGTCCCCCAGCCTGACAGCCCACAGTAACAGGGTCCCCAGCCTGACAGCAGCCACAGTGAACAGGGTCCCCCAGTCTGCCAGCAGCCACAGTGAACAGGGTCCCCAGCCTGCCAGCAGCCACAGTGAACAGGGTCCCCAGTGGGCCGGTGATTCAGCAGCCTGTCCGCCAGCCTGATCGATCAGTTCAGTTCGATCAGTTCAGTTCCTGATCGATCATATCGATCAGTTCAGACCACAGGTCTACCAGTCATCCAGCATAGACTCCTCATCTGAATACCGGACATCGCAGACACGGATTCCCACTGACTATTGGCTCGCTTGATACTTAGAAAAAGAAACACAAGCTTAAAATATGTCAACCAATCGTGGGGAAACAGCACAAAACTACGTTTTACGTAATGCCAGCTCCAGACGTAGAATAAATATTAGGGAATTTCGAGTGACGAAATATTCAGGCAATCCGACACATCAGACAGGACCAGCGACAAAGCCAGGCCTTCAGCACAGCTCACATGCGCTCCACAATACGCGCCACCCGGTGCTGGTAGGCGCGGCGGTGCAGCACCCAGCGGGTGTAGAACAGGTCGTACATGTTGCCGACCTCCTTGTCGCGCGTGCAGATCTGGTAGCCCTCATTCTCCACTTCAATCACCCTGCCGAACAGCGGGCATGTCCACTCAACTGATTCTCTTGTCTTAGTGAACCGGCTGAAATGCCAAGCGTCAAGCGGATGATATACAATTTCTGGACTCGTGACAAGCCGGCTAACATATGTCACCTAGTGTAGAAAATACACTGAAAATTGCTCAAGATTAGTTCACGCAAAACAAACTCAAAGGAAACCCCCAACAAAACTGAGCCTCTACGCGTAAAATCAACAGGAACAGGTGCAATTCAAAATTCACTATCCAGTTGGGTATTATCAAGCCCACATCACACGTTCAAATGCTTGGTGTTCACGTCGAACCAGCCCTGACCTGGCAAAAACAAGTGCCGCTGTTATGGCATCATTGTTTGTTGAGACACAAAAAATCGTAACACAAACCAAAAACCTTTTAGTCCAGGCCCTGTGTTTTCATCTGATCATATGAAACACGATATCACTCTTTCATATTCTATATGAAATATATATTTCAATGATTACAAGACTAATAATAGGAAGAGATGTCGGCCGACTCTTCAAATACACTGTGCCACAGCGCGTCCCTCTCAAGTTTCGAGCCCAATGATACGCGGGACCGACCACGATATGTACAAACTCCCCAAAGTCAGGCCTGAGCTGGCGGAGAGGTTTTCGTTTCAGGGCGGTTTCGGCATGAAACTCGAGGTGGAGAGAAAGAAGGTAAAACGACGCGATGACTGGGCGTTGGAGCATAAACAGCATTCGTAATGGTGAACGTTGCCAGAACTGCGATGACCACGGCGTGTTTTTGTGCCCTTTATTGTTCCGTTTAATTCAATTGCGGACTGAAGAGCCGTCACCAAATGGAGACCTCGGCACAACATTATGAACTGAGCCTACCAGCTAAACTTAATCCCGCTGATCCTACAAACCAAAACGGTTCAGTCGCAAGGTTGACGCTAGATGCGACGCCTGATGGCCGACTGGGAACTCCGACAGGCTATGTGCTGCTGGCCCCTGTTCATGAATCGGCAGTGCCGGACTGGACTCGTATGGAGACGACGTCTCTGAGCGGACTGCACTGGAACAATGGCAGGCATGCGCCGGGACTGGACAAGTTTCAGACAAAGTATGACAACGGAATCGATATCCGAATGGATCATCAAAATGGACTGGATTGGGTTGGATTGGACTGGATCGGATTGGACCGGATCGGATTGGAGTGGATTGGATTGGAGTGGACCGGATTGGACTGGATAGGATTGAATATGATTGGACTGGATCGGATTGGTTGGGACAGGTAGTTTGTGTAGGTTCGGCTCTAGCCACTGACTGGGATTCTCACTTTTGTCGACTTCGTAGCATTTTTCGAACGTGAATTGCATGTGGATTGATAGTCATAGTGTACAAACGGACTGGCCTGGAGTTTTCAGAGAAGTTTCTGGTGTGGAACACACTGGATCTGATGTATTTCGCCATACCGCATGCCGGTAACAGACGTGACGTAGCAGAGGAGCAGCGAAATCTGGGCAACACCGCACTTGTGCTGCTGAGGCAACCGGCTCCCTCGTCAGTCCACGAACCTGCTGTAGAGAAGACAGCGCTTGTAGTCGAAGCTGATGTTGATTCCCAACATGCGCGAGTCGCGACAGAAGTAGTCCCACTTGTCGACGTCAATACCGTTCCTCTTGTTCGAGATGATCTGAGGAAAAGGGTGCTTCCATTAGAACTCCTCTCGTTTAATCAGATGTCCGTACTGTACGGACAGGAGTCGGTCAGGATTTTCAATAAAAGAAATAGTTGCGCTCTTCAACACACGTTCATCCTAAATTATTAAAAACACATTTCATGCACAACAACAGCAAGATAATGACAGAGTGACAGCTACCTTTCACAAAGTCCTGAAAAAAACAACAAGAAAACAGGCAACTTTTTCAACAGGATAGGACTAACAGCAAACGACGGAGCTCCGGAGAAATTTTTCATGAAGCCTGCGTTGACAGAAGTGAATGCTTCCGTACCATGCCTACAGTACGTTTGCCACAGCTGGGTCCAAAACAATATAGCTACAGCCGGGTGAAGGAAACACCTTCCCAAAACGACATCGAGTCGACACAACGCCAGCAGACGCTGATGCTGATTCATTTAGGCTCACCGTCCACACCAGCCGGGGACCATACTCTATCTGACATTTCACCAGCCGGGGACTAGTCTCGGACTCCTCCACTGAGACCAGAGAAACAGCAAACCCCTCACATCAACACAAGAGCTACACATTCGCTAGTCGCAGCACGTCCTGCTAGGAAGGAAAAGGAAACAAAAGACAAAAAAATAATGATTAACTGTCTCGGTGGAGGAGACGGTCACCGTGTCCGTCCCACTATATGTTCCACGAACAGTAGAACATGGTGATTTTTTCCAGGTGACGACACATTCTCCCTCCCCCTGGATCCATTAACGACCATATGCCAGTTCAGCATCAACTTGGCTCCAAACGCTGTTACGGCTGGGGTGGTTTACTCACATAACACTGGACATTTCTGTGGCAGCCTAATCCTATCCCCTTCACTATCATTTCCTCTCCACAAGAGATTCGAGGTAGAACCAGAGCACGTCTGGGTGCGGCAGGGACCACTGAGGCTGTGCTCAGGCTGGACAGTAATGCAGGGAACGGAGAGCCCATTTGACATCACACCGATAAACACCTCCCCTTTCAGCGCACCCTTCCCACTCTGTCAGACAGCAGACCATCGCCTCCATCAGCAGACCCCATGGACGTCGCAGCTTCGCCTGACCCCCACTGGGCGACCTCGCATGGGAAGAGTTCGCGTCCGGTGCTAACCTCATAGAGGAAAGTCTTGCGTCCGGTGCGGCCCCTGTACTTGCCGGTGTGCCGGCACGGCCCGGCGATCTGTTCCTCGATGAAGAGCAGGTCCTGCCGCGTGAGACCGGCCGCCTCGAACCGGGGCATCAGCTCATTGACCTTCACCAGGTGCTGGAACATCGCCACCGACGCCTGCTCGTGCTGAAACGCATCACGCCGGTCACGGCTCCTTCTCAAACCACACTGTGAGACCAGCTGTGGAAGAACGTGCTAACCGTACAAACCAATCACACAAGCCATCTATTTTACAGCCTCCGAGATAGCCACATTATGCATGAGATGTATCGCTTGGCTCTAAAACCATTTTAAAGGTGGAAAAATATGTTAGCAATTTAAATCCTGATATTTACTTCTTTCAGCCAATGGTAAAGAACAGCAGCTTTCCACGACCACATCCAACCCGACCCTATCCGGAACACAGCCATTTCAGGTGCCATTTAAGACTAGGACCAGTAATTGCCGCCTCGCCTGAATGCAAAGTAAAATTCAAATACTATCCACCACTAACCATAAAACAGGGCCAATAAAACGATGGACATCTATGAGAAAGGGCCTCGATACCCAATGGACATTAAACAGGAACCGAAATTCAAATTTTGCGAAAAAAGCGATTTGGAAGAAAACGATCTTGTAGGGTTAGAAGATAAGCTCTGCCTGGCGCATTAGATGGAATCGTAGTTTTCAGAAAGGTTTAAGTATGATGATTCCCATACTGGCATAAGGAGGGTCAAGCAACTCCCCTGATCGAGCATACGTCATCGAAGCAGCCCCATGACGATCCCAATCATCTAGCCTTCCTTCATTCGACATCGAGAAGGGTTCTTCCGAAATGCCAGACATAGGTCTGCAACGTGGCCCTATTTGGCAACACTATTCTTTGGCATCTTTCCAAATTTGGCCTCCGAACTCTATGTCGAATCAAGCGAAGGAAACTTTTGGGACATTTGAAGTTTTATTTTACCTAGGGTGAGCTCAGTATTGCCCTAGCCTGAGTATTGATGGCATCGTATCGATTTTTTCTGAGAACCTTTCAATCGACATGGAACATGCGCCACTGTTGTAATGAAGCGAGCTGAGCGTTGAAATCAAGCCTGTGCATTCGCGCCCCAAATAATACTTTATTATTCATGACGTTTGGCGACCTTTAGTTACCGAGCTTTTGACCACAACACAAATTCAAGCTCGTGTCGTTCAATGCATATTTATGAGCTTCATATGCCTTTTAGCCCCAGTTATGACCCCTTGTGGTCATAATACTAACCTCACAAAAATAATGACAGAAGCAACGTAGATTCCATATCTGACAAGCTTTCCAATGCCGTTACCGCACTGTTCTGACACCCTTAGTTTGAGAGTTGAAGAGGGGGTGAAAATTTGGCCCTCACCTTGGCAAAATGACTCAGACCCCCTCCCCCATCCAATAAGGTTAGCACTCCAGTTTTTCCCACTGCTCCGTCCACAGCCATACAAACGCACACATTACCCTCCTGTCAGCCAGGCTGCCTGGCCGTTCCCGTCTCACGGTATACAACCCTGTTGCCGTCAGTCCCCACCTGCCAAAGTCTCTCAGGCCGCACGCGGTTCATGAAGGTCTCCCACATGTGCGAGAACGGGCCATGTCCGAGGTCGTGGCAGAGGCCGGCCAGACTGACGCAGGCCACGTCGGCGTCAGTGATGCCCAGCTCTGGCTGGTTACGCCGCAGAGTGGTGGCCAGCTCAGACGCCAGGTACGCCACCCTGATCCACAGACGGCAGCGTCAGCTACGTCCTTCATCTGCCCCACATCTTATACATCTTACAAATAGCATCACAAAATCTGGCATCGCACACTACATAGGGTCACACGCTAATACACAAGGCTGGTAATTTGTTTACTTCTCGATTTTCAGACCTTCCGGAGATTCGTTCAACTGAATCGGGACTGGGCAAAACGGAAACAATCACTTGCCTAGTCCAACATATGTCAGGATCTACTTACAAAGCATCTCCCATAAACTCCATGGAATAGTTTGGGGTGCTGGACTTCACCCTAAAAATAAACTCACACAGGGGAACCTTAATCAGACCTCTGAGGTGGAAATCCCAGTAAAATCGAAAAACGTGATTTTTAAATTGGCTGGAAAAGGATGATATTTGATCTCTTTCAAGGTGGGCGGATGGCGGGGGTCGCGGGGGCATGGTCGGAGTAGTCATGCCCTAAACCCACTCCCCACATCTAACATTATATTGATTATTCACTAATGTGAACCATGTGTTTTCCCCTGACAGGTTTGAAACATTGCTGAACTTTCATTTTCAAACTGTTTGTATTTTCAATAAAAGATACAGGCTTTTATCGATGCAAAATCCTCATCCAATGTAGGAATAGCTTTCCCTACATAGACAAATGGAGACACGGTATATTTTCCAAAATCTCCTTCTCCAGAGCTGGCCCCAGATAAAAGCCCATTGCCCAGTTTAGTCACAAGCGTCACAAATGCTGTGCTGCTCCTGGCACGATATATTTCGGATACTAGTATGGGGCAAACTGGCAGGTATCAAATGTGCGAGTCAAATATGGTCTCCTGGGTGTCACGACAAACGCTCCTGGTGGAAATTATGACTCATGCTCGGGCAAAATAGTATTAAGAGAGTTGTGCTTATTATTGCTCCCATTACCTTCAGACCGGTGTCCCAAAACTGGTTTTGCGCTAGAGTGAGGAGAGTTAAAATTCATGTGGGAAAATCTAGAATGCGAGTGTAAAATTTAAAAGTGACAGTCAATTCAAACCCTTGTTTAACGACCATGAAGAAATTAGCATAAACATTTCCCTAACGTCCATATTTTTATGAGTTCACATACACCAGGGATACTGAACTCTGGAAAAAGAGTGGAAAATGAATTCTTTGAAAATAAATTATTCTTGAAAAATGAGTGGAGAATTTAGGAAAAATAACACCGAAGTTAGTGGAAAATCCAGTTTTACCGAGTGTCGCTCTCCACCCAGCACCCTGGAATTTGGAACACTGCTTCAGACTGATATCAATGACTGGAGAAACATATCAATTTGCAATGAGCTCTCACATTTCACCCTGATTCGGACGTTACCTATATTTGACATAATTCTGCAAAGTATTACGATTACAGTTCTGCATTCTCCTTCTAAGATTGAAAAACTAGATGAGGCTAATAAGTAACAACATTATTTATCAAAGATATTCCTCCGCAAAAACAAAACGCCACTGGCACTGTATTGAGCCCAAACTGATATTCAAACGTCCAGGCTTCACCTACCCCAGCGAGTGTTCGAATCTGTTGTGGGCTGCCGACGGGAAGACATAGTAGACGCCGCCCAGCTGCTTGATGTGGCGTAGCCGCTGAAACTGAGGCGTGTCGATGACCAGCACGCACAGCGGGTGCAGCTCAAAGTGGCCGTGCACACTGTCGTTGAACACCTTCCACCCAGGCTCCATTCAGCCGCAATGGGAACTGTTCAGACGGCGCTGACAACTGCTGGCCAGGCAAATCCCTGAAAAAGGCAATCCATATAGTCAGTCTGAACCACAAGGCATGTGAGAATGCAAAACTCATGCTCAACATACTGATGCCAAATCATTGGTCACTACAAGCCCTAAACACAACAACCTTATCAGAGGATACAGAAGAACTGCGAGGCAAATTTTAATTTCAATGACAATAGACCAGCCGTTGAGTGTTCCTCTGTAAACTAGCATGCTCAGTGCCATTAGAGCCAGAGTTGAAGATCGATAACCACACTTCATAGCAGGCTTCAATTTTTCTTTTTTCCATCACAACCGGTGGTGAATAATTCTGAAAAAGGGTAAGGGGAGCATTTTCATACCCATCTATAGGAACTTCGCTGAGTGCGGGGGACGGGGACAGCAAAAATAGACATACAGATATAGCAAAGTTTGCTTGCTCGTTTGAAACCTTGTCTCTCCACGGCTCCCTTGATTTCCTAGTCTCCATGCTTTTCATCAACTGTGGAGGCCAGCAGAATACGCGATATCCCTATTCGAAACGCTTCGCTGGTATTTTTAAGTGACAATAATTTGAAACAAGCCCCGAATAAAAAACTTTTGAAAAGACTAATGGAATCATGGGTGGGCAGTTTGAGTCCCAGGCCCGACCAGAATGTTACACCACTTAGATTTTACAAAGTTGACAAACTTAAAGAGTTGTTTTTAAGCTATTCCCGTCTCCTGAAGCTGAAACGAAGGCATGCAAAAAGGGCATTGAAATTCGACCTCGCACAAAGCGTGTGAAGTCTCCTCCTTAGTCATTAATGGAGGATTTAACCCCACCGGGGGTCGGCGCCACCTTGCCACGGGGCCATCGATGGCCCCCTCTAATGAAAATATGGGCGTTAGCGCAAATCTGCAAAGTGCAATAGAAAGCTCGCGTGAATTCAGTAAGAAATTACTTCGCATGTTTAGTGCTCAGGTCAATGGTTTGACCTCAGAGGTCAAATTAGGTCAAGATCGGCTATTTTCACTCGAATATGCAATGATTAAGCCAACTGGGCATAACTTTATGTCATTAGAGCTATTGAGGCCTGGTAAAGTACATTTGATAGCAAATTGCCAGTACTTTTTCGGCTATGTGGAACGTAAAGACCTCCCGCCAGTGGTTTGACCGCCAGAGGTCACCTCGTGACCTAATATGACCTGAGGTCACGAAAGGTCAAAATAACTTGCCGTATATCAAATGAAAGCCAGTGACAAGACAAACACGATGGTGTTTGTTTCACCGCTCTAGCTCAATTAGGTCAAAAGTTATGTCAAAATACTGTTTTGACCTCTGGTGACCTTGGATGACCTTGGAAAAGTCAAAGGGCAAATATGACCCCTGGGATCCGTGAAAGGGTGTCCAAAAACGTTGTTCTGAGCAGTCTTAGTATTTGCAATCATTTTTGTGGCTTTTATATCATGAAATAACTTTTCCCCATGCTTTTCCAATGGGAGAGGTCGCCTCGTGACCTGACCTCAGGCACGAAATCGAAAAATCCGGATATACACCTTGAGACCCTGAAGGGGTCATGAAGTGTAGGAAGTTTCAAATCGATCGACTTTGAAATGTAGCTCTTACAGAGCTCTAAAGGTGAAGTGAGGTGACCTTGGTTGACCTCGTCTGGTGACCTGACCTTGGGTGACCCGGGTAAAAATGTTCAGGGATGATGGGAAAATGATGCAGTGAGAGGTAGAGCCCTCAACCGCGGTGCTGCGCCTCGTCGTTTTTCTGCTATCCCAGAAAAACCTTAGGGGGCCATCGATGGCCCCCGGTGGGGCGAGGGTTAAGGCCTGAAGTCACCAGATGTACGTGCTTCAGCTCAGGCGTCGGAAGCATGGCATTTCCCAGCAGATCGACAACAACGAAAAGGCCAGGACTCAGGCCAGGACCAGTGAAATCACGCCATGAGATGTACAAGGTGCATGTTTATGAGCAAGCATGAAACTTGCTGGAACTTAGACAAAAACTATACCTAACTTAATTTTGCGTCCATACAACGGAGAACGTCGTTTCGAGCTGTGCAGCTTTCTCTGATTAGCATCAAGCCAATTTGACTTATCTTGTCTTAAATAACTGAGAACTTTTCGAGGCTCGATGGCGTGTTGTAGTCCTCTCTCGTGGAGCCCTGAGCTCATCGACGCCGTATAACTTTAGCGGTTGGTGTGTCGTTGAATTCCAATAAGTAGTTATTGTTGAGCTGAGTTCACTATGGCCATTGCTATTCGTTGATCGGCGAGTCAAATGTGTGCCGCCCAGTGCCTGTCTAGGTTGTTGTTTTTTAATCGGTGGTACGGGGGTCACATGCTAGTTTGGAAACGAGTTTCAATTGTTGATGGCTCGGGTGCTGAAGTGATTCCGCCTTTCTCTTGATAGAGCCTCCAGTTTCGCTATCTTCATTGCATGACTACTGGCTCGCATGTTGTGCGTAGGGGGCAAATAGGGGGTTGTTGTGGATTTGAGTTCCGATAGTCATGTTTTTTTATTTTGCATAAGTTTTTCCCAGTATGGCTGCTGGAGTCGGGAGTCTCACTAGAGTCAACAAAGGACTTGTCACGAAGACCCCGAGCCCACCGTCCGAACGGGCAATTCCCACAATGAAGGGTTAATTTAGAATCCAAAGCTTAGCGTTGCACAAAGCAGAGGGACGGCCGCCCCGCTCAGGTCACCCTCTCACCAGTCAGTTGCCAGCCGATCTACGTCGGGTAAACTATTGAGCGTCTCAGGAGCACAGGAGCAACTCAGGAGCGTCTCAGGGGACCTGATCCCAAGCCTGTACATGCACTACCAGTGCATGTTTCTGAGCAGCGGGCCAGAGCCCAACGCTCTACCAACCGAGCTACCGGGGCGGCTAGGTTAAACATCCAGATCGTCCAGATCACACCCAGATCCTCAAATCCCCGGCGCAAAAATAAGCGAAGCTTCAGAGCCTTCAGTCTGGCCTGGTAGCACCGATGGGAGATGGACTGCGCGAGTTTTGATGCCCAACGTTGTACCTTTTCAACCGAAAGCTGCATTTACTTGAGAAAGGTAGGTAGCCCAAATTGGGTTCACAAACTCTAGGACATGCCTCAAGAACCCTATGTACAGTACTGGAGGGGTGTTCTTGTCAAGGTTTCTGACAACCTAGCAGATCATTTCTGTGAGTTCTGGAGGGGCTTTTCTCACCCGGCATTGAGGAAGTTCTGCAGTGCCTGAACATTGTGGGTGTCGGTTCTGCTCCCACTCGTCCCCCGTCTCAATGAGTCGCCTTGGGACTTGGGAGACCATCTTATAGCCTCGGGCATTGCACGCACGGTATTTGTTCCCTGTATTATGATAAACTAGAACTGAACAGCTTCCTTCCATACTGTAACTTGAGAACTTGATATGAATATCCTGTGACATGCGCTGAACCTGTTAGACTGACGTGTATCATCAGCGTTTGCTATTCTGGTGCGCTGGCGTTTGAGTCGCACTGCTGCCGCCTGGGGCTAAGATTTCAATTGATATCCGGCCGAGTGCTTGACACCATAGGCGGCGCCACTGGTGCCCTTGACGCCCCAGCCCCCGCTAGTCGCCTCAGCGCGTCACCTGCGATCCAATCCTTTAATCCCCCTAGTCCCTGCTGTGCACATTTCTCTTTTTGCACCTGACTCTTCTTTGTGAATACATGTTGATGCTCTTAAAAGATGTAAGTTTTTTTACACAGTCTCAGTTGAGCATATTTTGCAATTCCAATTGATGTGAGGCTAATGGAAATCTTGACAAACCATGTAGAAAATATATGTGTATAAAACTTTTCCCAGGAACAGGGCAAAACAACAGAAGCACATGGTAGGGAAGGTGAAGGAAGAACAAACCTACATGTTTTCGCTGAGCCCAATGTTTAGTGCCTAGTGATATAGACACTAAACAGGCCCGTAGCCAGGTGGCTGCACTAGGGGCACATGTGCACCCTCTGTGAGCCCAGTGCAACCCCAGGCACTTCTCTATGCACCTCCTATACTGATGGTACATGGATTTCCCAATCTCTGATTCATACTTATTACATACTTTTAGATTTACCATCAGTTGCCAGATTGTGCTTATGTCTAGTTATGCACCCCCTGGGATTTTAGTATAGCTACAGGCTTGGAAAGATGTATCTACAGTACTCCATACAAATTTAACATAGCCTGTGTTGACCATGCTGATTTGCCTGCACCACTTCCAGCAGGCCTGTTGGGCGAGGCCCGGCTCCTTCATGTGGGCTGCCCAAGCTACATACCCCATCATACCTCACTGAGGTTTGCAAGCTTCCAATCACATATGGTCCTGGTCCTGAGAATCTGAACATTGTCCAGTCCTATTCCTGGCAGCATTCTGTATACTATGATGTCCTATCTTGTTAGCAGTTGAAATAGTTGAAAAATGAAGTCTGCAAAGCATAGCACACAAGTTAATATAATTGGTTAGAGCAACTCAAATGGTACAGCAAATCTGACATAAAATTCATGGAGTTTAATTACTCTGTATGAGCAAAATTTTAACCATCCTATAATATTTTTGTTGCCACATGCTGACATTGAAAATTTTGCTTCCTTTTTTGTTTCAATTTTATCTTGTTTAATTGTCCAGCCCAGTCTTCTGCCCCTAGCCCAAATGTCAAATAAGCCTCCTCGAACTGGAACATTTATAAAGAGTTTGACCCATCAAGATTTAATTATCACCTGTCTTGGGAAATAATATCTTTTGACCCCCAGCCCCATAGTACCAAAGTTTAGCCATTTTTATTTACATACACCAAGTTCCCGCGATTTTCTATCGATTTAGACCATATTTACCATCTTTATTTAGCCCCCCAAAAAAAAACGTCGTTTTGACCCCCTCCACAAGCTGCTCTGGATCCACCAATGGACAGAACCACATTAAATGACAGGCCAGCTGTATGCTGCTAATGCTAACGCACTAATTGGGGATCTTACCGTGCCTCGCTTACAGTCTTCCCCCACCTTCTCCTCCTCCTCCTCCCAAAACAACAGCAGACTGAATCAAGGCGTTGAATAACGCACCAACAACGCCAAAAACAACCACCAACCAATTGATAACAACAATACAAATATACAAAATCGGCTTCTTCTGACACGAAGCTGCCGCCCTCCACTCTATTGCCCATAGGTACTCTATTGCCTTGCCGCCCTCCTCCACCCTCCTTTCAGCCCACACACGCGCAAGATACCTTTACCTAAACACACGCGTCCTCCACTTACCCAAAGCAATAGAGACACTCACTTACCTCCTCTCCCACCCTGACCTCTCCCTCCCGGGATTTCCCCTGCAGGGTTGCCAGGTTTCTATAGTGAAAATATGCCATATTTGGCATATTTTTGGCCATGATATTGGCCTAGAAATCTTGGGGCGTCACAATCTGTCAAAAGAACATGGAAAACACGCCAAACGTACCATCTCTCCTTATAGTCAGGGCATTTTTTAAGGAAAAGTCAGTGGGGGGGAATTTCTTGTGCTGGCCATTATAACGTCTTCAAGGGGTCAAGACCCCATTTGGAGGGGGTTTAATAAAACTTAGACGCGTTAGTGTTAAAAAAATGTTTCTCAATGTTTGAGTTATTCCAAGTCTAGAGATTATATGTAGATGCTGCCCAGGGCTGCAAGGTTTTTTTTTCAGCGGAAAAGGTCAAACCGTGTTAGAAAAAGGACCAAAGAGGAGCAAAATTTTATGTCCACTAAAATAGCCAAATAAACACCACAAAAGCCAGATTTGAGGATAAAACGAACCCTAACGGTATTCATAAAACCACAGAAAAGGCGACTTGTATCACTGTTTAAAACTAATGTTGAAGTTTGATATTGACTTGACGTAATTTTTACCTCACACCCATCTAATAGGAAGCCAGGGGTGCCCTTTCATCCCCGCGTGGCAATCGAATGATTTTATCCACATAGCCAGAACCTTTTTGGGGATCATCAATCGCCCATCCCCCCCCACTTTTCGACCAACAATTTCCTGATCTCAGTCAAAATGGGAGTAAACCGGAAATTTGTATAACCAGCCGATGCGGAAGGCATCGAGAACCCCAAATTCTAAAAGTTTTTGGTACTAACGTGGAAATTTTGCTGTCATTATCAGGTTGAAGTTTGGCTGGCCCCCTCAGTTTTTTTGCCGGTGGCGATGCTTAGGTATGCTACCACCACAATAACAAATAAAAAGGCTAAGCACTCCATACCGCCACACCAGCAACCAGTCTTACGCACTTTGACTACACCGTGTCCCGCCTAATTCACGAATAAGCTCTTAGCGCTGACAAATGACTGCATGTGAAATGAGAGCATCATGCAATGTCACGGTACTGGCTGGGCTGTGCGCTTCCGGTCGGATAGAACAGGATGCTTGATTGGTTGTAGGCCAGCGTTCTTCTCCAGCGTTGTGATTTGTTAATGCTGAGGCTGCTTTGACGGGATTTCCCGTAAATACGCGCTTTGGGGTTTAACGACGCACCACTGCCAGGGTCATACGGCAACTACGCGCTTTGTTTCGTCTTAGCACGATGGAGTAGACAGTCACGGGTGGAAATTTTGTAACACAATTATTGTGGATTACCAATTTGGAACTAAAAATAGAACAAAGTTATAATTATCGGGTGGTTTTCTGTCTTATTTTCGTTAGGCGAGTCTGCATTTTGTCAATTTTAAGTCATCTGTCTATTTCACTGGGGGCCAATTTCCGGGCACTGGGGGGAGCATTTCGGCCGACTGGGGGGGCAAGTGGCCCCCAGTTAACATGTAAAAAAATGGCCTGCTTACAGTCATATATTTAGTGTGTTCAGAGTTAGTTAGTTAAGGGCTTTTTATAAGGCGTTCTGTGCAAGGCACCTTTGCCCGCCTCTTAAGTATGTGGGAGAATTTTGCGGGAGGGGGTTTACTTAAATATCACAGAACAAAGGGGCGAGGATCATTTCAAGGAATGGGTCCCGAAGTGTAGCAACACTTGCGAGGGAAGGGGGATTGCTACGGCAGAGATGCCGAGCCTGGGGCACATGTATGATTTAAAAGGCTAAAAAGTGTGTTCAGAGACATGATTAGCTTTTTATAACATTTTGAATATAGTATTGCATGTAAAAATATGCCAAAAATTTGTGACATTTGGCTGTAAATATGCCAAACTGGCAGCCCTGTTCCCCCGGATTGAAATATTCAATAAAAACCCGCTAGAATCCCTTCATTATGGAAGAGACTTGAGGTGCTTACTTACTTTGCGCCAGTCAATTGGTTCAGACAAAACTGTGCTGACAGAAGGACTCAGACGGACTAACGGCTTTGACTTCATCCGAGCTTGAACCCAGGCATCCCATAGCAAGGGCGATGCCACAGCTTTGCATCAGGGAAGGCAAAGTTCATCAGCTCAATACATGGCTGGAAATCTCTTCTCGATCCAGGGGGTCCTGGGTGGGTTAATGCTAGAGGTGGGAGTTTTGGGCAATTTTGCAGGCCCGGGCCCGGGCCCGGTCTGCTGCTGATTTTAGAAGCCCGTCACAAGCCCGGTTTGTGGTAGAAATGGCTTATCAAGCCCGGGAAGGCCCGGTATGATGGAAAAACCATAAACGACTGTATACAGCATTTATTTACTTTTAAGCTGTCTCAAATACATATTTTAAGCCAATTTATCCTGGAAAAAGTTTTGGTTGCACCCAAAACCATATTAAAAAGGTGCATGCGGCATCAGTTACCTCAGCTATCTTAAAAATTCAGCAGAAAATGACACTGAAAAACACAGTATGAAACATGCCTTGCTTATGATGCAAGCTTACTTCAGATAATGACCAGCATCACCTTATAAAACAATGGGCATTCGAGATAGAGGTATGCACATGGCAGCTAAAAGAATTGGGATAAAATAAGCCCACTCATATCAGACATTTCCTCCATGGTTGCACTTTTAAAAATCATTTTATGCTGGCACGAGCCTCACAATTGAGTTCCAATAATGTTTATGAATAGAGGAGAGAGCAGTGACAAGTTTTCAGCTAAAACTTTTCAGAATATCATGGCAGAATGGCGGTGAATGAACCAAAAATCCTTCATATTGTCCCTGAATTGATACATGTGAGCATTTCCTTTTAATTTACCTAGTCAGTAAACAGCTTGGAATATAGTCAAATGATTGTTCTGCTTGGGTCAGCCCGATCTGCAAAGTAGGTAAGCCAACAGGCCAACAAGGTCCATCAGCTTATCTTGATAAAGAACCACTAGTTTTCCACAGGTTCACACCAAACATGGTATAAAAAGGTTGCACCCAATCTCCACCAAAAAGAAAATCTGACACAAAAAACAACTCGAGTCCATCCACATTACCATCACCATGCGGGCTTGAACATATTCGTTTCAGTTTGTTGTTATTTAGGCCCGAGGTATCATGCGCCGTGCCACGTAAGCAATCATTTGAAAATATTTCACAAAATACCAAATAGTAATATGTTCAGTTTAAATATCAGTACTCTAAAAATAACTTAAAATCAGGAATTAAAATCCAAAAACTTAGTCATTGTTAGTCCGAGACAGCCCCTCGCAGTTGTCATATAGACGCTTTCACTTCAAATCTTTCAAGCTGTTCGAAGCCCCGAATTTGGCGACAATACCATCATAATTACATATTGTTTTGTTGTGTTCAGTTTCCGAGTACATTTTAGTGTGCTGGGAGGGGTGAAAGAAAGGATCTGGGAGGGAGTGCTGTTATGTCAAAGCTTATAATAGAGTGTATTTCAAGAGGCCAGGGAGTAGGTATCTCCACAAGGAAAATCAACACAGATGTCAAGTATATTCATGTTTTGGTGCAATTTCAAACGTTCTTTCTAAGGCGACTGCTCTCCCGTATCCCCCACAACAGACTAATTTATATTCTAAAGTACTTCGATCAAAAACATGTTTTCTTTGTGCCTTTTCCTTGCTTATACTAGCCTTTCGAGTGGATTCTGCATCTTTGGGCAAGAAGGAGCAAGATGAAGCGGGAAGGGCAAACTTATCAACATTTGTTCTTGCATCTAGAGTTATCAGGCCAGTTTGACAATTATGGGCTCCCAATAGATAGTTTGTACCTGTCATTCACTTCACCATTTTTGGCAGAGGACATGGGAAGTGGCTCCATAGATGGCATTTTCTTTTCACCTGAAGCAGAAAGCTTCTGGAAAGAATGTTCTAGCTAGAGCTAGGTGTTAGTATCAATATGTCAGCAACAAATGGGTTAAATGATTTCCCTTTGAAATGGTATACTGACAATATGGAAGTAACAAATAGGCTACCACAATTTATATTTTATTCACCCATATATGACTTGAAGATTTTGAAGTCATTAGGGATATTCATAAGATGACAGTACAGCATGGATGTGTGCAACTGTAGGCATTATTCAATATTTGATTATAAATATTGATACAGGTTTAAGTAACTTGCTTTTGACCCTGACATGAGTAACAGATAGAAAGTTAGAGCTTCATGCTTTTACATTCCTGATGTATTTCTTAAAGTCCATGTCTCAAAATTATTTGTAAATGCATTTTCAAAAGCTGCAGGTGCATGAATAAGATTATGTCTCAGTGGAAAAAAACTAGGTCTGTACTGAAAAAGGCTTATTTAACTTACAGAAAATTGACTTTGAAGTCCCAGTTCAGTTGAAGCCCGGAATGAGCTGGGTGAAGCCCGTTATCAGCCTGGCATTGGCCTAAGTCAGGCCTTCAGGCCCGGTCCAAGCCCTCGGGCCTGGGCCGGGCTTTTGCCCCAGGCACCCGGGCCTGGAAAGTCCCACCTCTAGTTAACGGCGACACGGCAATACAAGCCCTATACAAAGCCTATGGGAGATCCAAAATCCAGGGGGTCCTGACCCGTCAACTCCCCCCGGGATTTCCAACCATGGCTCAATATATCATATATATATATATATATTTTTTATAAATTTTGCCAAGCTGTTCTCAGTTCGACTGTTGGAGTCGGAGTCTCACTAAAGTCATCAAGGGACTTGTCACGGAGACCCCGACCCCACCATCCGAACGAGCAACTCCCACAATGAAGGGTTGATTTAGAAGCCAAAGTTTAACGTCCCACAAAGCACAGGGACGGCCGTCCCGCTCAGGTCACCCTCTCACCAGTCAGTTGCCAGCCGACCTGTACGTCGGGTAAACTATTGAGCGCAAGCGTCTCAGGGGAACCGATCCCAAGCCTATGGACATGCACTGCCACTGCATGTTTCTGAGCAGCGGGCCGGAGCCCAACGCTCTACCAACTGAGCTACCGGGGCGGCTCAAGCGGCCCATATCATGGATGAAGGGAGCAAAGGAGCGGGGCAGAGCAGCTTTTCATCCCCTCCTCCAGCTCAGGCCATAGGCGGATCCAGGGATTTCCGATCGGGGGGGCGGCACCTTCCTGGGAGGGGGCGCCATCCGGCCCGGGGGTGCCACTTTTGACCGGAAAAACCTATCAGATGGGCGCAGATATACCATCGGTGGGCACCGATTTTCGCATCCTAGGGGTGGGGGGTGGGAAGCGACATTTCAGGGGGGCACCATGGACCTTTCAGGGGGCGCCGGAACCATTTCAGGGGGCACTGAGGGTCGATCGGGGGCACGTGTCCCCCCTTTCCCCCTGGATCCGTCTATGGCTCAGGCTGCACCAGAAAATGCGCCTCCGGGACAGGAGTCATTGTGGAACATTTTTCAGTGATTTGTTCTTTCATTTCTCGATTCTATACACAGCAGAGTTGTGCGACCCGCGAGTCAGAGTCGGAGTTTAAAGGGAGATACGCGAAAAAATTATTGGCTAGATTAAAAGGTCACAAAAAGCTGTTTCAGAATTCCTATTCTCATTTTTGCGAATTCGGCCTGCAAATGCCTTAAAATCACTCTCAAAATCAACATTTCTAGACGACTTTACCAGTTCACCTCTTATCGATTTAAATGACGTTTTTTCGGCTATGACCATCAATTTCTCTAATAATTAAGTCATATCTATCCTAAACAGTGAAGTAGAACTTCGGACTACCACAGAAAAAATACATAAGAAAAACAACATTCCAAAACTCTTTTGAAACAGAAATATAGGGCTTAAAATAAATCACAATTAACCAATCAGAAGCCTAGCAATTCTCATACCGGGGTCACGTGACCTATCTGACGCAAAAGTTTCGTCATCCTGGGACTGAAGCAGAAAACGACTCAAGACCCGAGGTACGAAACGGCTGAAGACTTGAGTAACTATGTTTTTTCCGTTTCTAGGGCAATCTAATTCATTTTGTATTTTTTAAAGGCTTTGTAAAATTAATTCAAATACAAATACAGGAGAACAGACATTTTTATTACAAAAAAAACCTTACTTGTCAACTTTAAATAGTTTTCGAAAAGTAAGTGATGGGTGAAAGTTTCAGCATTTTATCGGAACTGTTAACCTATTTCGCTAATAAGTGAGTGGGCTCCCAAAATTTTGCCCGAGATACAAAAATAATTGACAGTTTCGTTATCAGGATTTTTCAAATAGCAAGAAACCACAATAATAATTTTTTCGCGTACCTATCTCCCTTTAACTCAAATTCCGACTCATTCAACTCTGAGTTAAGTTTAGTTGAATCGAAAAAAATTGGCAATTGAGTTGAGTTGAGTTGGTTCACAACACGTCAATGAGTTGAGTTGAGTTGTAAAGACAGCAAGTCAAATGAGTTGACGAAAAAATGGCTCAACAGGTAGGGGAAAGTGGGGGGGGTCACGGACACCGTAACGGTGGTGTGAGTTTTCGCTGACTTAATGAGCTTGTTTCGTTCATATTTTTCTGTAGAGATACCTCAGACATTTTTCTACCACTGTGCAAGCAGCTATGTGTCTGTCATTATCATATTAAAATTTGCTTAAAATTTAGAAAAAAAGTAGCAAAAGTCCATTTCGCCTCACCTAGTGGGGTAACATGGTCACCCCATGGAGAAAGATGGACAAGATGAACAAAGTGATCGAACCAGGCCTTGAACATTTCCATCTGTATTATTGACCCACTAGGTGACTGTCGTCCGCCGCGGGAAAGAGGGCATTTTCTTACTTTTTCCGTCAAAGGGTCAAAGGGGGTCATGCCTTTTCTGATTTTGATTTTATGACTGAGGATCAAAGTATCTAGGGCTGTCGCGGAACTGTGCATAGGTTGATCCAGGATCGCCGATCAGGGGCGGGGCACCCTGTCGGGGAGTGGGGGGCATCCGGGCCAGGGGGCGGGCGCGCACCCAAGGGGGAGATGCGGGCCCGGCCGCCCCAAACGCTTTGGCTCCAAAGTGCCGGCCCCATACATGTGGGGCGCCGAAGATGCCCATCGAGGGGAAGGATGAGCCTGCACCTGACTTTTAGAGGCAGTGCTACGCTGACTGCCGTCCCTGCACCCAACATGCCGTCCCTCTACGCTGACTGCTGCCCCTGCACCCAACGCACCGCCCCCTAAAACCATTTTCTATAGATCTGTGGAACAAACAATTCACCACTTTCACCCCCCCAGGTTGCAAAAATTGGCCGTCCTTTTCGTGAAGAAGTGAGCCCCCTGAGGCAACATGCCGGGGGATGAGGTGGCTTAGTGGATAGCACCCTTGTCTTCTAAGCCACCGGTCCCCGGTTCAAGTCCCGGCGGAGCCTCTGAATAAGTCGATCTGATCCCCAAAATCCCTTCCAACAGGGTGAGGGTTGGCGACGCCGTATGACCCTGGCAGTTGGTGCGTCGTTAGACCCCAACAATTATGAGGCAACATGCCACCCCCTCCACCGGCCTGCTGCTCCCTCTCGTCAGCCGCCCCCCCCCCAAATAAAAATCCTGGGTGCGCGCCTGCCAGGGGTGCCACTTTTGGAACGCAAAACCGATCAGGTGGGCGCCAAATCCTCTCGCAGGGCTATGAGCGCCCCTCCCCGCTCCTGAGGGGAGGGGTTGGAAGCGACACTTTAGGGGGCCCATCAATCTCCCAGGGGGGCACTTTGACCATTTCAGGGTGCGCTCCGGGTCGAGGGTTACACCTGACGACCCCCAAATTTAATTACATGTTCTCCAGTATTTCGGGCCCTATGTCTCCACTCCCTCCCCAAACCATCAGCCAAATCCGCCTCCGCTCAGGTGTATCGCTGGACCCCAAAACCCTTGATAAATGTGTTTATTTAAGCTTATATTATATAACATGAAATATGCTGTTGTGCGGGGTAACATGGACACCATGTCCATCTTGCCCCACACGTGGTGTCCGTCTTACGCCACTTTGCTCTTCCTAAACAAACTTGGACATGAATCGGACACCATTGTGATTACACAGTCAGCGACTGCGGTGAACAAAATGTAACATCTTGAAGAGCCATATTACGTAAAACCAACAAAGTATCTATAGAAACATCCATGCAATGGCCTTACGAATTCGATAGTGAAAATAACACATAAGTTGCAGTTTTTACTTTTTTGAAAATTTTATAAAGCCTAGAGAGCTCACCGGACCCAACGTTGCTCTGCGACCGACGCGCGCTAAAAGGAAGCGTATTACACGCTTTTCCCGGTCGCGGCGCTGTCAGTTCGTCCCAAACAGGGGGTGTCTATCATACCCACGGTGTCCATGACCCCCCACTTTCCCCTAAACATGATATCAAGTAAAAGTGTTTGAATTTGCCTACCTTTTGCAAACCTCCCTTAACCTCCTTTAAATACCTTTTCCCTCCATAATTTCAATTTTTTAAATCAAAGTTTCAATTTTTTCAATATATCAATAGTTATAGGGTTCAATTGCTTATTTTAAAGGCCCATCCGGTCTGAATAAACCCCTAAGTCCCAAATAATACATATACTCGAAAAATTTAACAGGTTCCCATCACTGGTCTTGTCTTAAACATGTGAAGTGGTGGAACGCACCACAAAAACATTTCAAATTTCTCAAAAACTCGTCATCTTCAATATTTAACATTAATTCTTTACTTCAACCACTCCAAAAACACGCGTCGTCGTCGCTGATTGTTTGTTGTGGTCAGTGGTCGTCGTCTGAGAATAGTGTGTGCGCCATTGCTGTCCTTGAAGAACAAATTCAACCGAGTACCTATAGGTTCAAGCTTAATTAGCCTCGAGGCAAAAAGTGTACCTAAACATCACGTGATAATTCAATAGCAGCTAATAGCAGGTACTGCTATTAGCATGAAAAAATGGACCCCTGATTGAACAGAAATGTTGAAACGCCTTTATAGCAAGAATCAGAGGAATTGTTTCATGCTTCTGGTTTTGTCTGATCAGAGACTCTCGCCTGGTGTCCGTGTTTTATTTACAAAGCTATACATTATAAGCTTTCATGAAATCGTGCTCCAATTTTGAGGAGCGATAGGTATGTACTGTATTGAAGGTTCTCAAGTTAAAAATTTAATTGGGTTTAAATATGAAAAGATAAAAATCCAACACGTTGATAGAATTTCCATTTCTATTGTCTTTTGTCATATATGGTATACTTTTTCTTAGGGCTTACTGTAGTTCCTAGAATTAGCAAGTGCAACTAGATACTCTAGTAATTATTGCTTAACTTTTGATTAAACTCATGGTTACCGTTTATATCATGTTTTTTAGCTTCGACTTTTTTTGATAGTATGGAGGTTTAATTTTTGCCTGAGTTGGTGTAACCCTAGCCCTTTTAGTTTCCTTTCCATTTCATTTACCTAGTTTAATATGCCTGCTCCTTTTAGAAATAATTGCAACATGTGTTAGTTTTTTGGGTCAGTGACAGTCCGGAAGAATTAAAAAGTTATTCATGATTGCTGGCTAATTGTTAACCAATGTTTGAATGCCAATTAATTAATTTTACTTCTATTAATCTTACGCTTCGTGTCAGGCTTTCTGATGAGCTTGTTTTTTGCTGGTTTATTATATATATCTTAATTGTTTTTATTTTTTATATATTTATTATTTATTTAGAGGAGGGTGGGGTGGGTTGTATCAATTTTTACTCCAGGTTCACTAATTTCTTAACTACTTGAGATGGCCTCGTGATTTCAATACCATCTCGTAGCTGCATCTTTTGGCTTCCTTTTGCCAATTAATTGTTTTCCTAATCTTAACTGGTTTGTCTCCTACTGCCCGGCGAATGGACCTTTCCACTTGATACAACTTACCCCACCGGTTGGGTGAGTTGTATCACATAGTGGGTTAAGTTGTATCAGTGTGTCACGTTTCGGAGACTGTGCCTGCTACCGATCATGGCCGTGAGAACAACCTTCAACGAACTTCAAATATGATTATAAACTTGTATTTTATTACATAAAACTATGGTCAATGCAGCACGAAATTCATGGTAACGAAAAACGCAAAGGAAACATCAACTGTCCAGGTGTAAAAGTGGCCCGTTTGGAACAAAGAAGCCGACACAATGTGTCGAAACGGGCAAATTCTTGACTAGATACCAGCAGAATTTAGTCAGGACTAAAGTCTGTCCAATCTGCAACTGTTCAATCTGAAAAGCCTAAACGTATTAGTTATGGTCTTACTAAGTGATCCTCTCCCAATAGTTACGGGAAGGGCTGCATCAGGCATGCGGATGAATTGCATGGACGTGGGAAGTAGGAGGCGGTGGGCGAGCAGGGGCGTACCTCGAATTTGTGAAGCTCAGGTGGTAATGTGGCTATAACTTCCCGGGACTTGTTAGACTTAATTTTTGTTTTTGCTTTAATTCCATCAGCGCGGCCTGTCTTGAACTTATCCTGGCCCGCACTTTTTGCAGTAAAAATATTTTTACCTAATTTTTCGTTGTGGCTACATGTCATAATATAGTGTTTTTGGAAAAAAAGAATCTGTAGCGACACCCCTAATGAGCTGTATAGGCAGTGTAGGCAGCGTGGGGTGCCTACCTATTTAAACCGGTCCTAAATAGGCTCAGGGGCCCAAACCTAACCCAGGGGGCCAACCTTCAACTCATCGGGCCTAGACACGCTGAGGGGGCCCCAAAGCAGCTCAGGGGGCCCATACAAACTAAGATGGCCGGACTAGCTGGTATCTCGACGAACTCATGGGTTCCAGATACGCACAACAGGCCCCAAACAAGCTGAAGGGGCCTATATCAGTTAAACGAACACGATATTAACCCAGGGCACCCCTGCAGCTCAAAGGACACTAATCCAGCTAGGGGCCCTACGACCAAACCAGAGGCCTATTAAGTAAAACCTCTCACGGGCCCTAGACCAGCTCATGGCTGACACAACAATTTCACCCACAGGGTTATTTTTAACTAAGGGGGGCCCAAAGCAGCGAAGGATCTAAGGCCAAGCCAGTAAGCTCCTGTGCAATACTCTTTCACGGTCCCAGAACAGCCCAGGGGCAACCTGAAAACTCGCTCTCAGATAGCTTAAAATTAACTCAGATGGCCCAGGATTTGTTGAGGGAGCCCTACACTAGTTAAGGGGCCCCGAAAAGCTCAGAAGGCTCCAGTGGTGACACATAGGCTTCAAGTTCAGCGTGAGGGCTGGTTATCTAAAGCGGGAGCGGACTCAATATCAACTCAGGGAAGCCACCAAAAACTCAGGGGCCCAGGCCCGCAGAGGCTCCGCGGCCTCTGATGCTCAGATTAGCGTCAATCGGGGATTTCAGCAGGGAGCCAGCGATAGTCAAGACAACTGTGATATGTGGAGGTGGTCGATACGACACATTAGTTTTCGCCATGACTTAAGTTCACCAAAGTTCACTGTATTCATTGTTAATTGCGCTTAGTGTAGCGTCAATCGGGGTTTCTGAAGGGACCCAGCGTTAGCCAAGACAACTATGATATGTGGATGTGGTCGATACGACACCTCAGTTTTCTTCAAGATCGAAGTTAGTTGTATTCTTTGCTCATGGTGCTTCAGTTAGCATCAGTGAGTGCGTCTAGCATTTTCTACCAAGGTACCAGTCATTAAGTTCTGGGCAAAACCTTGCCTGTCGCAAAATATGTTTGATGGTAAACGTGAACATGTCTCACTGAAAGGCAGCTTTCATGAAAATAAGCATTTACAAATACGTTTTTCAAACGCGTTTTTTCTTCGACACTGGCCACCTATTGGGTGGTAAATTGGCGCCCCTCAGATTCGGCGCCCCCCAGGTTCAGCCCCCCCGAGCCTGCCCCCTAACGAAATCCTAGATTCGTCACTGGGCTTGTTAGACTTTAATTTTTGCTTTTGCTTTCATTCCCTCAGCGTGGCCTGCCTTGCACTTATCCTGACCCGCTCTTTTTTGCAGCACATATACTTTTACCTAATTTTTCGTTGTTGCTAGATGTGATAATATAGTGTTTGTGGTAAAAGCGAATCCGTGGCGACACCCCTAATGAGCTGTATGTACATTGGGGTGAGTTGTATCACTGTTACAACATACCCCACCTGGCCCTGATACAACATGTAGGGGAGACCAGGGCAAAGCGGTCACCCTAGTGATATTTGCTCAATTTTGAAGAACTTTTAATCCCAATTTCTTGTGTTAGGTACCATGATTTTGTCCCATGTTGAATTCTGAAGACAAAAGAGGGGACAAAAAGGCAAAAAAATACAATATATCTGCACAGGAAACCAAAACGTAAACCAAAGTTATTTTGACCACTTTGCCCCAAGTACGGGGCAAAGTGGACAGGCTTATTTTGCCTCGATTCTTTGTTTGCAAGATATTTGGCATGTATACTTTTCAGTTTGATATAATTTTAATCCATATATGTACATAAATGCTTAGATCCACTTACTTAATATGATAGCTTTTGTAGAGTGGCAACATTGCTATCACCTCTCCGCTACTCAGTTTCCAAACGCTCTAGCATTAAATTTTCCTATCTGACGGTAAAAATGCTTTGCGACAGGCCTCTGTGGTATGCTGCTGTGCCCAACACGGACGGTTAAGTAGCTTCCAGCACCAGAAGACGGACGACTTTAATAGACAAAGTCGCATGCCACAATAGTCATGAGCTGAATACGAACGCATGCGTTGATCTTATCCGGGTGAAAATATTCTGGTTTGCGTAGATGTTTTAAGCGATAGAATAGAGCATTTGTGGTGGTCAAAAGATTGCTGTCGTTTGCTTTTGATATCAGTCGTATAAGACACAAGTCATATGCTGGCTGCCACGTCTGCAGATAACGTACTGTTAATTGCTGTGTAAAATTTCGGTGTGGTTTATTAAACCCACAACAAAGTGAAAGAAACACGCCGACATTTCTGTATTCACGATGATCACTAAGGGTTTCTCACCATTCACGAACCATGGCACCCACTACTGGCATGTGCCACACACGAAAACCATATCCTCTGCAACAACCTCCCACCCCCTCTCCCACATGTATCGTGGACCCACTTAGGACATATTGCGCAGCGTGACCAGCCATCACATTTTTTGATTTAGCGTACAATAGACACTTTTCATTTCCATTGTCTTCAATTTGGAAGAACTGGCATATCGGTTCGCCTCTCTGTCTCGGGCCAGCCCTCGCACCGCTGGTGTTCATTTTTGGTCTTTTACTCCTTGTCCTCTGCATCAACCCCTTGCCGGTCCTCAGGGTGCCTGCTTTCTCCACCTGTGGTTGCTTCCCCCTCTGGTACTTTCTCCGCGTGCAAGCTATTCAACTAGGTTAGGGCCCTAGCTCAATTTAGGGGCGCCCAACGGTCGGTGCATATCGGGTCTTAGAACATCTCCAGGGGCCCATTTGAGCTCGACGTCCCCAGCTCAGCTCAGGGGCCCTATAACTGTGCAGGGGGCCTCAGACCAGCCCAGGGGCTGCCCAGTTGAGCACAGGGATTTAAAGATTAGCTTAGGGCCCAGCTTAGCTCAGGGGCCCAGGTCAGCTGTTAAAGGGTCAGAACAGCTCAAAGGGTCAATTCAAGCTCAAAGCCTTCAGCTCAGTGCCTCTTAAGTATTTCAGGGAGTCCCCAGACCACTTCAGGAGCCCATCTCAGCACAGGGACCCCAGCTACATGAACTCAGATGACCAGATTAGCTTAGGGGTCTGGATCAGCTCAGGGGCTCCAAGTCGGCTTATAGAGGGTCTAAGAACAGCTCATGAGGGCCAATTCAAGCTCATGGCCCCCAGCTCAGGGGCCCTATAACTGTGCAGAGGGTCCAGACCAGCTAAACCCGCCCCCAGTTCAGCACAGGGGCCCAGATTAGCTCAGGGGTCAGATTAGCCTTGGGAGAACCCCTCAGCTCAGAGGCCCCAATGTCGGCTGATATAGGGTCGTTGACCAGCTCAAGTACCCATTCAAGTTCAGGGCTCTCAGCTCAGCTTAGATACCCTAGAACGATTTATAGGTCCCAAACTAGCTCTGGGGCCCTAAGTTCAGCTAAAGAGGCCCCAGATTAGCTTATAGGACATCAGTGGTCAGTTCAGCGACCCTTCGAGATTGACTCATAGTACCTTAAATCAGCTCTGGCACCCAGGTCAGCTTAAGAAGTTTCCCAGACAAGCTTTCGGGCCCGCTTAGGTGTCTTATTTTCTTTTACAGTTTTTCGTTTAGGTTTCTTATTTTCTATTACAGTTGTTTTTATTTTTTGCATCCGTTGCGGGGGCCCACCACAGAAAAGTGGGGGACCAGTGGTCCTCCCCCGTTTCTACGCCTATGCGCTATGGTCACAATCTATTATTTCTCTGCACTTCGGCCCTCTTTCCATTCATGGGGCAAAGTGAACGGGTTCCACATTACCCCGGTTCACCGTGCCCCATACAACACAGTCTAAGAGAATGGGAGACCAGTCATCACAAGAGTGACAAATCGAGGCGAGGATTTTCTAAACAATCAAGGGACCCGTACTGATATCCAGCATTTCAGTAAAACAAAATCTGTGCTGCTCGGATTAGAGTTGTGCGACTCAAGAGTCGGAGTCAGAGTTTAACTCAAATTCTGACTCGTTCAACTCAGAGTTGAGTTGAGTTGAGTCGAAAAAATTAGACATGTGAGTTGAGTTGAGTTGAGTTGGTTCACACCACGTCAATGAATTGAGTTGAGTTGAGTTGTGAAGACAGCGAGTCAAATGAGTTGACGACAAAAGTTGACTCAGTAAGCAAATATGTTGAATAAGTTTGAATTTGCCTACCTTTTGGAAACCTCCTTTGAATACCTTTTCCTCCAGTGTTTCAATTGTTTCAATCAAAGTTTTAATTTCTTTAAATATATCAAATTAATTATACGGTTCAATTGCTTATTTTAAAGGCCCATTTGGTCTGAAGAAATCCCTATGCACATGCCTGTATAATACATGTACTCGAAAAATTAAACAGGCTCCTATCTCTGGCCTTGTCTTAAACATTTTAAGAGGTGGAACGCACTGCGAAATGCATTTCAAATATCTTAAAATCTCCTCATCATCCATATCTAGTATTACTTCTTTTCAACAACCACCACTCACAGTTATACACTCAAAGGTTCCACCACCACTCCAATATAAAAGAATAACCACAGGTAAGAGAGTGCGCCATTGCTGTCTTTGAAGAATAAATTTAGTCAAGGATAGGCTCAAGCTAAAGTAGCTTCAGGGCAAAACATAGTAGAAGTCACGTGATAATTAACAAAGTGATGTGAATATTTCTAAACGACATATGAAGTTGTTTCTTTTGTCTTAAATGCGCCGTCTCCAGCTACTGCTTTAACCTATTAAAAGCAGTTCTTTCTGTTAGCACAGAAAAGTTTGATCTCTGATTTGACAAAATATTGAAACACTATTATTGCGCGAATCAGATGAATTATTTCTTGCCACTGGTTGTGTCTGATCGTTGTCCGCATTTAATTTGGAAAGCCGTATACATTGGCAAAACCCATTTAAAGTGGTGGTCTTGAAGGTTTGCGAAATTTTTAAATTACCCTAAACACCATTTCTATTGTCCTATGTCATATGTTGATATGGTATACTATTTCCAAGGTTTTGCTGTAGTTCTTAGAATTTGCAATTGCAACTAGGTACTCTAGTAATTATAGCTTAGATTTTGGTTCAGCTCATGGCATAGGAATGTTTCATTTAGCAAAATTATCTAGCATCATTTGTTAACAGAAACAAAAAGCATTACCCTTATAATTCCTCAAAATACAGTTTAGATCATGTTTTTTTAGCTGGAGCTTTTTTGATAGTATGGAGGTGCAATTATTTCCCTATTTTGTTGTAACCTTAACCCATTTAAGTTCCTTTCCATTAAATGCACCTGGTTAAACATGCAAGGCTTCTTTCAGAAATCATTGCAACATGGTGTGGCAGCTTTATCTGGCAGTGGCAGTCTGGAAGAATAAAAAAGATATCCATGGCTCCTGGCTATAATTAATTTTTAATGTTCCAATTAATTTATCTACCATGCGTTAATCTTCATTTTCCTGTAAGGCTTTCCGTACAGCTTGTCTTTTAGTCGTTTATTAATTTGTTATGATTTATTTATATTATTTATCCCCTATTTATATATTTTGAAACTGAGTCGAAGTTTGAGTTGAGTTGAGTCGTGAGTTCAGTCGTGAGTTGAGTCGGAGTTGAGTCGGGGTGTTTTAGCATTGAGTCAGAGTTGAGTCGGCTCACTGAACTCTTGACAATGAGTTGAGTCAGAGTTGAGTCTACACAATAGTTGAGTCGACTCAAGAAAATTCTGAAACGCACAACTCTGGCTCGGATGGGGTTTTGAAGACCACGAAGTGTAGCGCAAAAGCCAGCTAACAGCTTAAAACCCCTGCCTTTCTCCACCGCGCTGGATCGAAATGAAGAGACAGTTGACGGTCATGCGCAGGATGCGTTGCTAAGTAATTCTCAGTATGACACACACTTACGGCAGATTGCAGCACTTTGCAGAGAGTTATTCAGCTTTTTCCGCTTTGCCCCGCTGTCTGCTTTGCCCTGGTCTCCCCTACCACCCTCTCATGTTGGAAAAAACGTCCTCGTGCTCAACAACCAGTGGCCAGCCGAGAAAATCATTCTTACGCACGAAGCCTTAGAATCTACCCTTACCACTGCTAAAGCGATCCTTCCGATTCGTGATCATCTGAATGACAAAAACACACTTTTACTTACAACGAAATTTTGCAGAATGATACCCCAAAAACACATCTTCTGCACTCACCGCGAAACAATCCAAGCCAAGCAGACGGCAGTATAAGAAAGATGGCGGACCGCATGCCGCATCATCTGGTCGTGTCGGGAGCGTTATCTCTGGGATAGTTTTGGAAAAATCGCTCTGATACAACTTGTCCATGATACAACTCTCTCCGCACTCAGACTTGTTAAGTGGCGACTCAGAGTCGGAGTCGACTCAGAGTCGACTCAAATTTTGCTCGAGTCAGAGTTGAGTCGACTCAACTTCATGTTTGGGTTGAATCGGAGTCGACTCAACTGGACAACCAGTTGAGTCGAGTCAGAATCGGAGTCAGCCTCCATGCTGTGAGTCAAGAGTTGAGTCGACTCAACACTATTTTATTAACATAAGTGATCACATGACTGACATTTTAGAAATTTTCACCTCTAATTTTGAAGGATTTCATATTGCTATTTGGTAATAAAAGGTAATTCATTATTCTCATATCCACACTAGACCCATGCCTGGATCAGTTGTTAGCAACACAAGTTATGTAAAATATAGTTTAAAAAGCACACATATTTGATAGTTTTTCCGTTTAATCCTAGCAATGGCATGCAGAATCATACAGAAAAACGTGTGATTAAGCATAAAATCAGACTTTTCAACTTTGAAAATGCACACCATCCAAAATCTTAAGCTTATTCTCATGCAAAAGGTAATTCACTCTTAGGAAACCACATCTTTATTTTCTATTTTCTTCCTTCCTTTGGCTAAAACACTAAAAACACGTATCAGCATCAGAAAGAGGGTACCAAAAATTCTTATTTTGCATATAAGCCTTGAAATGGGTCGAAACGGAAACTAAAAGCTTCAATTATCTGCTTATTTCAAAGCACTATCTTGATTTGTCGTGGTTTGAGAACACCAACTGGTAAATAATAAAAACTGCCTACTTACGGAAAATTGATATCAGTCCTACCTCTGGCGTAGCCTGAGTAATTTCAAACTGTGAAACTGATAAACTGAAAAATATACATCAATTCTTTCACCACAAACAACCACCGCCTGCTCTTCAAATTATGATGGTGCCGATTATTTTTTATTATTTACCACTCTCACACTGCTGCCCCCCGCGCGCCACATTAGTCCATACTAGTATGCCGCACGCATGCGCAGTGAGGTATCTTGTGGTGCATGATACCGTACTGCGCATGCGTGCGGCATACTATTTTGCGTTCTGCCGGCAGAATAACACAATGACACGGCTAGTCATTTAAGGGAGATACGCGAAAAATTATTATTGTGGTTTCTTGCTATTTGAAAAATCCTGATAACGAAACTATAAATTATTTTTGTATCTTCGGCAAAATTTTGGGAGGCCACTCACTTATTATCGAAATCGGTTAACAGCTTCGATAAAATGCCCATGACTTACCCATGCCCATACCCATCACTTACTTTTCGAAAACTATTTAGAGTTGAAAAGTAATGCTTTTTATAATACAAATGTTTGCACTCCTGTATCTGTATTTGAATTAATTTCAAAAGTTTATAAAAACTACAAAATGAATTAGTTTGCCTTAAAAACGGATAAAACATAATTACTCAAGTCTTCAGCGGTTTCGAACCTCGGGTGTTGAGCCATTTTCTGCTTCCACCCCAGGATGACAAAACTTTTGCGTCAGATAGGTCACGTGACCCCGGTTTGAGAATTCCCAGGCTTCTGATTAGTTAATTGTGATTTCTTTTAAGCCCTATATTTCTGTTTCAAAAGAGGTTTTGTATGTTGTTTTTCTAAAGTAATTTTTTCTGCAGTAGTCAAAAGTTCTACATCACTGTTTAGGATAGATATGACCTAATTCTTAGAGAAATTGATAGCCTTAGCCGTGTGTACGTCATATGCATTGATATGAGGTGTACCGGTAAAGTCGTCTAGAAATGTTGACTTTGAGAGCAATTTCAAGGCATTTGCAGGCCGAATTCGCAAAAATGAGAATAGGACTTCTGAAACAACTTTGTAACCTTTGATATAGCCAATAACAATTTTTTCGCGTATCTCCCTTTTAGGTTCATCATTTGGTCATTTAGGCTTTAGTGCCCCGAAGGCATGGTCACCTTAACATGAACCCGCAGATTTTTCTTACGCCTTTTTGGTCACGTGATTTTTAAAGTGCTATCCATCGTCAGGTTTGCGCTATCCGAGGCTAGGTTCGTAATGTCTTGAATGCGTCATCTATAACGCTTACATGTTTACTATAGCATTTTCGGGAGGACAAGGCGAGTATTCATCATTGTTTTTGGTTTTGGTGAGGTGCTGGATAGGGGCGGTGCACAGTGTAGTATTTATTTCTAATTTAAGTTCGTCACGGGATTGTTCAGAATGTTCTGGGGCAGTGATTGCCTCTCAAAATATCATATGTTAAATTATTGATTCCTGTTTTTTTGCAGTTGAAACGTCGCTTATTGCTTCAATCATGACTGATCATGAAGGACATGCCTTTAAAATGCAAGGCCATCAGGCCCTTCCTCATACTCACCTGTTCGCGATTAGCATCTTTCTTCATTCCTATGCAGGAATAATTTCTGTCATGAATTAATGCATTGAAATTGGCACATTATTAAAGGAAATGTGCAGTTAGATTAACGCCATGAATAAATATACTGGGTTTTGCATACTATTGAAGGAAATGAGCATTTTTCTGTGCATATTTTGCCACTATTCTGAGTCGGAATCGACTCCGACTCAATGCTGATTTGAGTCGGAATTGAGTCGGCTCACTTCTGAATTTGGCCTGAGTCGAGTCGGCTAACCAGTTTCAACCCAGTGAGTCGAGTCAAAATCGGAGTCAGCCATTTAGCTGTGAGTCAGATTTGAGTCGACTCAAGAAAATTTGAGTCATCAACAAGTCTGCTCGCACTCCCCTATTTTATTTTGAAAACGAGTCGAAGTTTGAGTTGAGCTGAGTCGTGAGTTGAGTCAGAGTTGAGTTGGATGAATTTAGTCTTGAGTCGGAGTTGAGTCGACTCACTGAACTCTTGATCATGAGTTGAGTCGGAGTTGAGCCAACCACTCTCAGCACTTGAGTTGAGTTGAGTCGACTCAAGAAAATTCTGAAACGCACAACTCTGATACATAGTAAGTAATAAGTAGAAAGTGTAAGATAAAAGCTATTGAGTTTTACACTCGTTCAAGAAACGAATCTTTATTTAATCCTCGCCCCGGTGGGAAGTGTTTGAACACCCCACTCGGGTTTTTTCCGGCGACACGAAAAAACGGCGGCGCGAAGCGCCGCCCCACTTGGCACACCTTATCCTTGATCGATTCCGCAACGTTGCCCAAAATTTTAAGTCTGAGTCATCTCAGGTCACGTCACCAGTGCAGGACAAGTGACCTTGCCTCTAAAAATGTTTAAGGTGGCATAAGTAAGAAATGGGTGAATATGTCCGACTGAAACTTCTAACTTATAATGGCCCCACCGAGTTCTACAAAATATGTTCCAAGATTTTTCATATCGATGACCTAAGGTCAAGTACGGACCATGACCTCTCTATTGGAAATACATGGGAAAACTGAAAATGGGCTGTATTTGTGTAGATAAAGCTGGGAATATCTTCATATTCTTCAAATCGAAGTATGCTGGACCCCTTTGCAGGTTCATTTTACATTTTTTCTCTTTGACCTCTTCATCTGGAGCTGCTTACGCAGTTTTCAGACTTAGGTCAATAATTTTGCATGGAATGATGATACAGCTTTTATTTTTATACCATTGCGTTTGGACTGCAATTGCGAGTCGTTTGCTCTACATATTGACTATGTTAGGTAAAAAAGTAACCTTCACCTGACCTGAGGTCAGATCATTTTTTTCGCTATTCTGAATAGGGGCTGAGTTCGAGGGGGACTGTTGGAAACACCTCCCACCAGGACGAAGGTGGCTCGGAGGCCCACCGGGGCGCGGGTTGATATAACAAAATGTTCGATGAAATTGCCATAAAAGTGGACTGGCCTATGGTGCATATTTTTCTTTTTCTTTGTCCTGGAGTTTTTTGGGGGCAAAGCCATACCTTTGCCCACACTTTCAAATCCTAGGGGGCACATTCCCTTGCCCCCTCTAGCCCTGTTCCATAGGTGGATCCAGGATTTCCGATGAGGGAAGCATGGTCCTATGCTTCGCATGCTTCCCCTCGCTCGCAGAACCCGGGCACTTCTTCGCTGAACGGTTTGACCTCTGCCTCTAATATGCCGCCCCCTCCCCTCATGGAATATATTGTATACAAAGATGTGCTGCACGCCGATTTTCTTACTCTGAGGTTTTTTACATGACGAACTTATACTGTAACGGCGAAGACAAGGTTTGAAATGATTTCGCGCCCTTCACTTGCGTTTTACACCCTAAGAAAATATCGTTTTTATCCAGTAACCTACCTATAAAGATCCAGTATCCTTCCATCCCCTGTCTTACATGCCGCCCCCATCCGTCTGCCGCCCCCTTCATCAGCCGGGCCCCCAAACAAAGATCCTGGGTGCGTGCCTGGCTACACTGCATACTGAGCAGCTGCACATCGTACCTACTCTTAGACGATTGGGATGAAAATGATTACAAATTGCATGAAGCCGTTTTTCAATGCATTCAGAAATTAATGTGTTGACAAAGATCACCACATCACAAACACAAACGTATGAACCTGCCTGATTTTACACGCATGAAGACCAGAGTTGTGCGTTTCAGAATTTTCTTGAGTCGACTCAACTCAACTCATGTGCTGAGAGTGGTCGACTCAACTCTGACTCAACTCATTGTCAAGAGTTCAGTGAGCCGACTCAACTCTGACTCAATGCTAAAACCCCCGACTCAACTCCGACTCAACTCACGACTCAACTCACGACTCAACTCAACTCAAAATTCGACTCAGTTTCAAAATATATAAATAGGGGATAAATAATATAAATAAATAATAACAAATTAATAAACGACTAAAAGACAAACTGTACAGAAAGTCTTACAGGAGAATGAAGATTAATGCATGGTAGATAAATTAATTGAAACATTAAAAATTAGTTATAGCCAGGGGCCATGGATATCTTTTTATTCTTCCAGACTGCCACTGCCAGATAAAGCTGCCACACCATGTTGCAATGATTTCTGAAAGAAGCCTTCCATGTTTAACCAGGTGCATTTAATGGAAAGGAACTTAAATGGGATAAGGTTACAACAAAATAGGAAATAATTGCACCTCGATACTATCAGAAAAAGGTCCAGCTAAAAAACATGATCTAAACTGTATTTTGAGGAATGATAAGGGTAATGATTTTTGTTTCTGTTAACGAACGATGCTAGATAATTTTGCTAAATGAAATATTCCTATGTCATGAGCTGAACCAAAATCTAAGCTATAATTACTAGAGTACCTAGTTGCAATTGCAAATTCTAAGAACTACAGCAAAACCTTGGAAATAGTATACCATATCAACATATGACATAGGACAATAGAAATGGGCCAATGTATACGGCTTTCCAAATAAAATGCGGACAACGATCAGACACAACCAGTAGCAAGAAATAATTCATCTGATTCGCGCAATATTAGTGTTTCAATATTTTGTCAAATCAGAGATCAAACTTTTCTGTGCTAACAGAAAGAATTGCTTTTAATAGGTTAAAGCAGTAGCTGGAGACGGCGCATTTAAGACAAAAGAAACAACTTCATATGTCGTTTAGAAATATTCACATCACTTTGTTAATTATCACGTGACTTTTACTATGTTTTGCCCTGAAGCTACTTTAGCTTGAGCCTATCTTTGACTAAATTTATTCTTCAAAGACAGCAATGGTGCACTCCCTTACCTGCGGTTATTCTTTTATATTGGAGTGGTGGTGGAACCTTTGAGTGTATAACTGTGAGTGGTGGTTGTTGAAAAGAAGTAATACTAGATATGGATGATGAGATTTTAAGATATTTGAAATGCATTTCGCAGTGCGTTCCACCTCTTAAAATGTTTAAGACAAGGCCAGAGATAGGAGCCTGTTTAATTTTTCGAGTACATGTATTATACAGGCATGTGCATGGGGATTTCTTCAGACCAGATGGGCCTTTAAAATCAGCAATTGAGCCGTATAATTAATTTGATATATTTAAAGAAATTAAAACTTCGATTGAAACAATTGAAACACTGGAGGAAAAGCTATTCAAAGGAGGTTTCCAAAAGGTATGCAAATTCAAACTTATTCAACATATTTGCATACTGAGTCAACTTTTGTCGTCAACTCATTTGACTCGCTGTCTTCACAACTCAACTCAACTCAATTCATTGACGTGGTGTGAACCAACTCAACTCAACTTAACTCACATGTCTAATTTTTCGACTCAACTCAACTCAACTCTGAGTTGAACGAGTCAGAATTTGAGTTAAACTCTGACTCCGACTCTTGAGTCGCACAACTCTAATGAAGACGAGACCACAGTGTGCGGAGAAAGAGTTCACATAACCATACTTGTTCTTGTCGGCCATCTAGAGGCATTTTTATTGCAAAAGTGGGAGATAAGACACTGTGCATAATGTGGGCATTTCCACCTACGATTCTGCACCTCTGTTTGTCCAGGCTCAAACTACCAAATGACACGGACATAAGTGTCGCCACCGGCAAAAAGTGGGGGAGCCAAACTTTACATGATGCTGACAAAAACTTACATCATCAGGACCAAAAACTGTTCGAATTTGTGCTCCTCGTTGCCCTCCGCAGCGGCTGGATATAAGAATGTCCGGCTTTCTCTCATTTTGACTGAGATCAGGAAATTTTTGGCCAAAAAGTGGGGGCCAGGCCCCCTGCCCCCCTTTTCCGACGCGTATGGACACGGACGATTGGCTCATGACTCAACGCGGTTTTGAAGGTAGCCTTGCAGGCCTCCACGTCATGTGCATGCTCTTTGCCGGCTTGCTACATCCTATCCGACCCAATGCACTCTCATCTTCCATTCTGTTCAGTCATCAAATTACGGCGTCGGTTGGAAGCCGGCGCTCTGTCAAGCGTCAAATCCGCCCAGCGGCGCGCCGCCCCCAGTCCGATTAACGGCACGCCAACCAGCCCGCCGTGCTTGATTAAAGAATGATGGATTTAATACGAACGTGACAGGGGTGCAGGATGCGAAATCGTTGGGCTTGACCGACACAGCTCGACGCACGGGAAGGTCTTGTGACAGTGATGCTCTGGTGGGCGCAGAAGAATAAATAGGTTGAGATTCGTCAAATAACTTCTCGGTGACGTAGCTTTTGATAACTGATGATTGTTCTCTTTCCTCGGGTAATTTTTCATGTAGATGGCCAGCCCTCCCTCCAAAAAGTGTTTGAAATAAGAGCCCCGAATACGCCCTAAATCATAGTGTCGGATATTGATGTTTTTCCCCAACCGGGACTTTGCCGGAACAAATTAGGTCTGTGCCGGAACTTGACCGTGACCAGAGAACGTCAGATGATGATTGGCCAGAAGCCGATGACGAACGGAGTAAGTACAACGGCTTCTATTTGAGTAGTTGGACTAGTGGTTGGCTCAAGTTCATACTTGTACCAAGTTGGACTAATATGGACCAAGCCCATACGTATAAGTATGTGCGAAGTCCACCTACTTTTACGTAAAAGCGTGGATGAAATATTTTCCTGGAAAAATTGTCTACAAGTGCAGATTCTCATTTCATCCAAAGCCCACGTGTCGCACAAATATTTTTCTGGGTCCAAGAGGTCGGCGAGACCAAGCTTGAGCCCCCGCCCCTCCCGAGACCAAGCCCGGAGGCTACCTAGTCCAAGTTTGGGGAGCTCCCGAGATCAATGTTCGGGGGCCCTCGGAGACCGACGCTCGGGGGGGGCGAGACCGATCATCATCATATTTGGCGTTTTAGGGCCCGCCGACATCTGAGGTCATACGGGCCCCGAGACCGATCCTCGAGAGTCCCTAATGCCTGGGGCCCCTGGGACTAAGATCGGAGGGTCCGTGATACCAATGCTTTAGCTTCGCAGTGCACAGGGTCAGCTCAGTCACTGATATAAAAAACCTAACTGAGGCGCCATATTCCACAGCTGTTTTAAAACCAATCAGATTCTCAGCACCAGTGACGTCACCGCCAATAGGAGGGCTGGAACACGTTTTCAAGCCGGGACGACATGCTCCTGGCCTGGAGTGTAACAACAATGATAGGTACCTACTCCGTGATGTGAGTACTTTCTTCTTGGCAGCACCATTGCTGCCATCGTTTCTTTTCCAACTACATGTCTTCCTGAAAGAAAAGAATATTAACTGCTGGACTTCTTCTCCAAAGTGCCTCGGTGGGTGCTGCAATTTCTTCCTGAAGCTATTTAGGTTGTAGATCAGATTTATCCATAGTTACTATACATACGATATCTAGACCATATAGGCAGCGTGTGGAAATTGCACATCCATTGAAACTTGTTTCGAGAGGGAAGGTAGTCAGGGCCAAGCTCTGGAAAACGTAGTTTTTTATTTAAACCTGTGGCTTGGAGACTGACTCGATTCCTCTCCCAACCCGCTCCTGATGTTCCTTTTAATTCGCTATGCAAAATTTTATTCGTGGGGCTGCCTGTTTCTCCGAAAGCACACTGGCACTCGACAGTATAATCTAGACTTAGATAAAGATGAATTACCTCTTTGATGCACTTTAGATAAGTCACGGACGAGTGTAAGATAATACACATTCTTGCATGACCTTACCTACTTCTGCATAACAGTGAAAAACGAACGTAAGATCCACTTAAAATCCCATACCGTAGGGGAAAGTGGGGGGTGACAGACACCGTAACGCTGGCGTGAGTTTTTGATGACTTAATGAGCTTGTTTCGTTCCTATTTTGACTGTAGAGATACTTCAGACATTTATCTACCACTGCGCAAGCAGCTATGTGTCTGTAATTATCATATTAAAATTTGAATAAAGTTTAGAAAAAAGTAGCAAAAGTCCATTTCGCCCCACCTAATGGGGCAACATGGTTACCCCATGGGGAAAGATGGACAAGATGAACAAAGTGATCGAACCAGACATTGAAGATTTCCATCTGCATCTACCCACTAGCCGACTGTCGTCCGCCGTGGGGACGACATTTTCTTTTAAGGCATTTTCTTACTTTTTCCGTCAAAGGGTCAAAGGGGTCATAACTTTTCTTAATTTTTTTTATGACGGAGGATTAAAGTATCAAGAGTTGTCGTGTAACTTTGCATAGGTTGATCCAGGATCGCCGATCAGGGGGTGCCATCCGGACCAGCGGCCAGACGCGCACCCAGGGGGGCAGCGGGCCCGCCCCCCCAAACGCTTTGGCTCCAAAGTGCCACCCCCATCCATGTTGGGCACCGAACGCGCCCATCGAGGAGAAGGATGAGTCTTCACCTGACTTTTAGAAGTAGTGCTACACTGAATGCCGCCCCTGCACCCAACATGCCGCCCCCTACACTGACTTTCCTGCCCCTGCACCCAACACGCCGCCCCCTAAAAAAATACACTACGTCTGTAGAGCAAAAAATTCACCGCTCTCACCCCCCTCAGGATGCGAAAATTGGCCGCCCTTTCGGTGAACAAGTGCGCCCCCTGAGACAAAATGTCGCCCCCTCCACTGGCCTGCTACCCCCTCTCGTCAGCCGCACCCCCTACCCCAAATAAAAATCCTGGGTGTGCGCCTGCCAGGAAGTGCCACTTTTGGAACGCAAAACCTATCAGGTGGGCGCCAAATCAGGGCTAAGAGAGCCCCTTCCCCGCTCCTGAGGGGAGGGGTTGGAAGCGACACTTTAGGGGGCCAATCAATCTCTCAGGGGGCATCGTGACCATTTCAGGGGGCGCTGAGGGTCGAGGGGTACACCTGCCCCTGGATGACCCCCACATTGAATTATATTTTCACCAGCATTTCGGGCCCTGTGTCCCCTCCCCCTCCCCAAACCATCAGCCAAATCCGCCTCCGCTCAGGTGTATCGCTGGAGCCCAAAACCGTTGATAAATTTGTTTATTTAAGCTTATATTATATAAAATTAAATATACTTTTGTGCGGGGTAACATAGACACCATGTCCATATTGCCCCACACGTGATGTCCGTCTTACCCCACTTTGCTCTTCCTAAACAAACTTGGACATGAATCGGACACCATTGTGATTACACAGTCAGCGACTGCGGTAAACAAAATAACATTTTGAAGAGCCGTATTACGTAATACCAATAATTTATCCATGTAAGCCATCCATGCAATGACCTTACAAATTCGATTGTGAAAAAAACACAGGAGTTGCGGTTTTTACCATTATGAAAATTGCATAAAATCTAGAGAGCTCACCGGACCCAACGTTGCTCTGCGACCGACGCGCGCTAAAAGAAAGCGTAGAACACGCTTTTCCCGGTCGTGGCGGTGTCAGTTCGTCCCAAGCAGGGGGGTGTCCGTCTTACCCACGGTGTCCGTGACCCCCACTTTCCCCTATTTCAGGAGTCAAAATAAGCTCAGATTCATAGGTATGCTTTCAGGCTACTAGGCGAATCGGTTGTGGATCAGTAAGTAACATTCTCTGACTCACCGAAGTGAAACATTCCAACTAATAAGTTTCGTTGCTCTGAATGATTATTGTAGATGAGCTCTTGTTTAGATCTTTTCTTAACCAATGTGGACGTAAATACGGAATTCAAAACGCTCAATAATGGAAAGATAGTTTATTAAATGCTTCAAGTTCGTACACGGAATGAACTTCACGTTAATGAAACACACATCAGCCAAGATAATTACCTCCGTATCCCTCTAGTGCAGAGTGGGAATCACCAGAGTATCCCTCTAGTAAAGAGCAATCTGTAGGCAGACGTATACCGCCACCACAATAATAGGAAAAAATCGAGGATATAGAACCCGGACAGCTACGGACATTTCCATTCTACTGCTGTTCAAACACTGGGGTTTTCAGGCCATTGAGCATACGGGAAAGTCGCAAGATACATGGAAATTAATTATAATACTTTCCATTCCCTCACCCAACCAGATCAATTTTATGGGTCGGTCAGAAAAAACACCCCCTAGGCTTTTCGAAAATTTGCACCCTGCTCGTGATCATCCTCATCTGCTCATGCTCATCATCCTACTCAAGTTCGTACAAGCTGTGAACTTAAAATGCTGAAGGCCAGATGCCATAACAATTAGCCGTTGTTTGAGTACGACTCGCCCTGCC
Organism: Lepas anatifera; assembly: GCA_034440635.1. Taxonomy (NCBI): domain Eukaryota; kingdom Metazoa; phylum Arthropoda; class Thecostraca; family Lepadidae; genus Lepas; species Lepas anatifera. The sequence continues at coordinate 265,019 of JAOTON010000128.1, read as the reverse complement.
TGTGATCTTTTATTTAGCGAATATTTCGCTTTCACGACAGTTCGGGATAACAGGGAAATTTTAACAGGAGTAAAATGTAACACTATTTCCTTCATCCTTCAAGAGTTTTAACACGCATTATAAATTAAAGCTATTTATATTTGTACATGATGCAGCCAGAATCCGTATTTTAGATTCATTAATGTATATTATGATCGGGAATGTCATATGTGTACAGAAGGAGCGATTCACTCTATCAAATTAGGGCTTATCAACCCATAAAATGTCTTCTTAGTATGCATTAGCACTGCAATGGAACAATTGACGCCATACTTTGTTACAACTTACTCGCTGTTGGGGTCAATTTTAAAACATGCAGCTAAGTTTTGAAACTCTAACTATGGCACTAAGAACTGAATGTTTCAACAATTTGTTCGGTTTGTGGGAGGCCAAAAATAATGAGGTATACCGTGATAAGGTGCATTCTGCTTTGCGTCTAGAATCATTGGTTCCACAAACGAATTATTAAAATATATCACAATCGGCCCCATCCTCTGCTACATTACACCTCCCAACATTAACTCTAATGGCAGCTTATACAATTTACTAGACTCAAACACGTAAAAATGGTTCCAAAAGGCACGGATAAATTCCCAAACTGATGCAATGAGTACAGGAAAATGCTTCACAACATAATCAGGCTATTTATTTATTCATTTTTACCTCTTTAATCCAACTAATCACTTAAAAGATAGGCAGGAGTGGCCTTCCTTACCCCTGCGAACCTTCTAAGATATATCCATTACGAAGGAATTGGATACGCTGGAAAAAGTAAAGAGTTGCACCACTCCCCGCTCCGTTCCTCTGCTGATCCACGTGGGGACAGGCAAATCCATCTCTCTGGCCTGGGGAGTAGCGATGTTTGAAAGCGTGGAATATCGGTACAGTTTCTCGGACTATGAGCCCAAGGCACAGAGGAGTGAATCAAATAGAGAATTGTTGTACAGAGGTATCGAAGCCACAGTTATCCGCTGTGGTATTTCGGGTGCCATGGTTATCTTTGTGTCTCCTGGTGAATCGCAAAAGAGCCCCGGATCGCCACTCACCGTCATCCATAGGCGGATCCAGAGGGGGCAAGGGGCACGTGCCCCTCCGATGGACCCTCGGCGCTCCCTGAAATGGTCACGGCGCCCCCTGAAATGTCGCTTCCGATCCCCCCCCAGGATGGGAAAATCGGCGCCCACCGATGGGATTTTGCGTCCATCTGATAGGTTTTGCCGGTCAATAGTGGCGCCCCCGGACCGGATGGCGCCCCCGGGAAGGTGCCCCCCCGATCGGCAATCCTGGATCTGCGTATGCCATCATCCACTGAAAAGTTTGATCGCGTAGTTAAAACGCCAGGAAGGTGGAATGACTAAAGTGGTGCAAATGACAGGTGAATTGAGGAGTGCAGAACCGATGTAGGTACTGGGTTACATGATGCGTGTATATGACCTGAAGCTTTGTGTGATTTTCCCTGGAAGTTATTTATAAGGGTTGAATGTGTCAGCCCACGAGTGACGTTTTAATGATAGGAGTATTGCGGGGGGTTACAGGGATAGGTACTGATGTTGAGGATTGGGATGAAAACAGCTGGAAGAGAGGCAAATGAGAGCATTATTTACTAGTTTGCGAACACTGCAGATATTCGCCTTTCCGGACGGTGTCTAGGGCCAGGTGGCAAGTTTCAGTCCGTTTAGCGGGCGAGTTCGATCCTCCGCTTCTCCCATCTCCTCCTGGACTCGCCAGTGGCGTGATTAGGCGTGATTAATGTACATGATAATAAGCACATCCCTCCGGTCAATCGCTATTCTTGTTTGTCGACCACGGCTTCCCGTACGCGCGCTGCCGGCTTAAAAACTATAACGACCCTAATAAAGACCAAAACAAGCAGCGCTGGGCGAACAGTCGATCCCTACTCATCTATCTGCCGGGGCTGTCGTAGTTATCTCACATCATTTTCAGCTGCGTCGAGATAGGCAGGTGGCGAGCGCGTCTGTTGCATTTCGGATCCGACGTTTTAGTAGTTCTGGGTTGTCTCCATAGATGGCTCTGTATGTCTAGTTGTGCACGCCATTCGTGGTTGGTATGCAGGAAAGCAGACAAGCTGAGCGGAGGCAAACAACGTCTTATCGGGATTTACAGCGGTTTAACGCGCGCAGTGGAGAGGGATCCGACGTCCACATGCAGTGGAGGATGTAGTTATGTGCGCCCCGAAAAATCGAGATGAGATCTAAAAAAATCGAGAGGGTTAGGAAAACGACCATTTGAAATATTTTGGGGCTGTAGTGATCTGTATTCTTTCTTATAGCTAACTTTCATTGACCTAAGTCAACATCTTGAAGGTCAAACGAGGTCGAGGGTCATATCTGGGTATTTTCGAAGATCTACTGAGAAATGCCGTGATTATACGAAAAAACCATGAATACACATAGGGAATACGGGTTGGGGGAAAAGGCCCATAGGCATAGGAACAGGGGGGGCAATGGATCACTGCTCCCCCCACACTTTTCTGTGGTGAGCCCCTGCTGCGGATATTAAGATATCAGCAACTGTAATATAAAACAAGAAACCCAAACTGGCCCGATAGCTTGTCTGGGAAAGTATATATTTGCTCAGTAGTACGCCCTCTGCAAGCGCCTGGACAAGGAGAGCTTCGTGAAAAAGGTCAAGGTGCCTACTACCCGAGTGCTTCCAGATGGGCCCCGGAAACTGGACTCTTCAAACTCCAGCCCAGACCGCTGCCAACACAGAGCACGAATTCGGATACGCTGCCTGCATCAAGCGCCGAGCAACAGCCGTGCCTCGGATATGGACAGGCGTGACGAAGAAAGCTTTTCAATGGAGGCAAACGGAGGGAAGAAGCGTAAAACGTCATTCATGGAAATACCTGGCGCATGCTAGACTTATTTACACCTAATGAGCGGTTTTAAAACCGCTCATAATTATGGACCCACTTGGGCTGGGACCAGGGATGTCAATACCGGGATTCCGGGACTTCGCCAGTCCCGAATACCGGAATTGGACCCCTCGTAGTCCCGGAATCCCGAAATTGTTCCACCGTATTTGTAAGATCTGCTGAACAGTGAAAACTACACCGAACCACTTTATTCTGGTCAAAATAAGATATTTTAGTCGGTCTGATCATAGAAGCATCCATAAGAACCGTGAGTGTAGGTAACTTGCAACGTAAATCCGTGACGTAGCAATGCTATCTTTTGGCAGCACGGAATCGGTTATCGACCTGCTTACCTGAATGTATTCTTCAGATTTGCGGCTACCTTCATTAGACGCCAAGCACGCGACCAGACATTAAATGAATGAGATGTTCAGACAACACTGGGCTTGGCGTTCTAAAAAGGTGATAATTGTACCCAGAAGAAAGCACCGGCTATTCGTGCTGTGCTAAAGCCCAATCCCGCACCATGCTCCTCATAATTTGCGGCGCGGTCAAATATTTCCGATTTTAAATCACTTGTTAAGCAGGCTCCAGGCGCTGTGTTCAGGCGTTCCTCGTCACTTGCTGATGCCTGAGGTCCCATTCTTTTATCTAGGCTCTCCTTTTATATCATGCAAACGATTGCTATAGCCGAAGTTGAAACAGGATATAACCATACATGAAATGTGGAAGTTAGGCTTTGGCTGGATATGAAAGGATATTCTATCGGTCTATATTTATTAATAAAATTAATCCCGGGATGCTGAAATATGGCGGGATTGACATTTTGCAATCCCAAAAGCCCGGGATCGTGAAATGATTAACCTAACCTTAAATGAAAATGCAGAATTAGCACGTGTAAAAACCTGGAACTGGAAACTGGAAGAACCAAGATAATTGATAACAAATTTTCTGGTTATATGGATACAATTATTTGATGCCCATGCGGGATTAGAAAGGCGCTCCTGGTTTCCTATTAAATGGGTAGTGTGCTGAAAAAACATTGTTTCAAATCAACATCTAGCTGTCAACAATTAGTTTTAAACAGTGATACAAGAGTCCTCTGTCATTTTTCTGTGGGTTTGTGAGTACTGTTAGGGGTCGTTTTAGCCTCAAACCAGGCTTTTGTGTTTGTGTTTACCATTTTAGTGAAAATACAATTCGGCCCCTTTTTTGCCCTTATTCTAACTCGGCCTGGCCTTTTGCCGCCTAAAAAAACTGGCAGCCCTGGTCACTACGCATTTATCCTGGCTGGGGAGGACTTCCCAACATTTGCACCGGGCATGAACATGGCTCAGTGCTGGCTGTAAAGAGTCCGCACATTCTTGGAGAGAGCGCCCTGTCAATATTAGGGCAATGCCGTCAAAGAAGAGAGACATCATGAGGCCTGGGATGGAGTACTGGGGAACGTCATTAACGTATATGAGCCAGAGCAGCGATGTCATGACCGATGCTTGGGGTAGTCCCTCTTGGAAAACCCTCCATCTGGATACTTGATTTCCCCACCGAATGATCATCTCAGGTCGGGGTTTACGGGTCAGGACCCCTGGGGCCCGAGTCTCTCATAGTGTGGATTGTGGGGTGCTTGCCAGTCCATCCAGGATCCCCCTGGATCGGTAAGATACCACTTACCAGCATACCTTGCGAGAGCATTTAAATGCTAAATGCAGCTCAAGCATGGAGAGTTGCTTAATCTGTAGTTCTCAGTGTCTGCAAACTCGACCAGGGCTGAAAACTACTGCTTTGCAAAGAGAAAGAGTTTGAATGAAGTACGGGATATAAAGTGGCTGAAATATTATTATGTTTAAGCCTTTCGATTGAATGTAGCTCACCCCAGTTCCGCGAATTAAAACATTCCTGCGATTTTTTGTTATTTGATAAAACACACTAACCTAAGGGATGAAGTTGATCATAACGATAGGAGCATGTCAGTCTATTAATATAAACTATAAAGATACAAACAAATATCCAGCGGTGGTTGTAGTATCCAGGGCTGCTCAGACAATAACAGCTGTCAAAGCTCTGACCCAGCTGACTCAGATGCATCCGTCATGCTTATGTCTAGCAGCCGTGGACGTTCTTGGCTGTAACCAGCCTTCTCTGCGGGTTCCAGCAGCAGGTCTCCGATCAGCGTCGACTAGGCCGCGCCAGCTGCTCTGGCGTTGGGCGCAGCAGAGGCCGGACTCCGCCGCGCCAGCTGCCCTGGCGTTGGGCGCAGCAGTGACCGGACTCCGCCGCGCCAGCTGCCCTGGCGTTGGGCGCAGCAGTGACCGGACTCCGCCGCGCCAGCTGCCCTGGCGTTGGGCGCAGCAGTGACCGGACTCCGCCGCGCCACCTGCCCTGGCGTTGGGCGCAGCAGTGACCGGACTCCGCCGCGCCAGCTGCCCTGGCGTTGGGCGCAGCAGTGACCGGACTCCGCCGCGCCACCTGCCCTGGCGTTGGGCGCAGCAGTGACCGGACTCCGCCGCGCCAGCTGCCTGGCGTCGGGCGCAGCAGTGACCGGACTCCGCCACGCCAGCTGCCCTGTCGTTGGGCACAACAGAGGCCGGACTCCGCCGCGCCAGCTGCCCTGGCGTTGGGCGCAGCAGAGGCCGGCGGCTGACCGAAACAGTGGCCCTCTGTGACCGAAAGCTCGTCAGCGATAGCCGGGAGACCTATACCTCTCACTGGGTGCTGAAAGCTCGTCAGATCGCTATGGAATGACGTGCCAGGCGGTAGAGAGTGGCCACAAAAACAGCTGCGTGTGATTTCAATGCGTAGTTAAAAAGAATGAAGTGCATTGTGGTTATGCAAGCAGCGATGCGGGGAAACGGCGTTGATACAGGCTCACAGCAATGCTACTTTAAGCGTGGTTTATGCAATACGAGGTAATCATATTACCAGTGACGGATCCAGGGGGCAGTCCAGGCATGACCCCCAGGCGGTCAATTGTATCTAATTTTGGCTGATTTTGGCCGATTCTTTTTAAAGGCTCTAGACATGTTGTTCAAGTTCTTGCCCAATGCTTAATCTAGATCCGTCTCTGGAAATTAAAGTTTGGTAACCAAATACGTTTTCCAGAGTTGATCTCCTCATCAATGCTGAGTCGCATGTGTGTCGGAATAGGGCAGGGGGCAGGCCATGGCTTTGTCCTCTTCACCGAGAAACCGATTTCGTTTTCGTGCTGGGTGACCCGGCCGACGTGCTCGGAACTGGGGCGGTGCCCGCTGCTGCTCGGCTCTCCGAGTCGTCCAGATTAGCTGAGGCGCTGCCAACAGCCTCCGGCCGCCCCCAGTTCCAATAATACCATATTTGAATGCCGCCGCCGCCGCTCGTCGGTGATTCCATTTTCCGACTAAGCCGGTATTTATCATCGGGAGAGGGCCGCCGACGGCGCGGCGTCGTTTTTATGCGGCGTCGGTGCCCAGGCCGTGTTTTTCTCCGTGGGCTCCCCCGGGGCTGGCCTCTCCCCACTCGCTGCTGCTGCTCCGGGGAGGACTAGAGGCTCAGCTAAAAGCTGCTCTTGTCTCGTCGAAGGCGATGCTACGTACAGTGCTTCGTGGTTGGCTGAGCCGGGGATGGGTCATAAGCTGCTAAAAGAGCAGGGCATCAGCTAGCAGAGCAGTGATATGGAAGAGTGGTGCTTGGTTTTGGAGTGAATAATTAGTCTCATAATGCACTTTCGCCGTGAGCATAGGTCACCACAGTTGTACACTCTGTCTGAAAAGTCTAGCTGCGGAAAATAGTCCAGGATAAAACATTATTTGAACCCTTTCCCTAAGCATCGTCATTGGGGCTTTAGGACAACCAAGTGTTGATTGGCGTGAGGTTCTCAAACCTGGACTGAACGGCTCAAAACCCCAGGGGGATAAGTTTGAGGTAAACTGTAGCTACACACAGCCAGTGGCATTCCCGTGGCACTTTGCCCTTCAAAACTTGGATAGCTGTCCGAGGGATGCTGTCGAGGAGTGTCACACACTACAAACGGAAGTGGGTATCGCCACCAAGTTTTCAAAAACACTACCGCTACTTCCGCTACCTTTCCGCTACTCCATTGCTCCGTTATCGCTCCTTTGCATCATAAATCCGTACTAAATGGCTACGAAAGAAGTGGCTTTCCATTGTTTCTTTTCCCAATAAATTTTCCCAATAAAAGGAGCATTACCGTGTTTATGTATACTTCATCTAACATTAGCAGCATTGTCTTCAGACATGGAAACACAATCACACGGCAAAAACATTTCTTCAATATTCCGGTTTTTTTCAGATGGAGAGAAACAATTTTGTCAGTTTCTATCCACTAGTTTTTGGAGGTGACTTTCCGGCTCCTGGCGGACTGCCGGCAGTGGTAGCGGTTTTGAATTCACTTCAGTCTGCTGTCCAGTACCCCACTACCATTTGGTTATAGAAACTGCTACCGCTACCCCACTACCATTTGGTTATAGAAACTGCTACCGCTACCCCACTACCATTTGGTTATAGAAATTGCTACCGCTACCCCGCTACCGTTTGGTTATAGAAACTGCTACCGCTACCCCACTACCATTTGGTTACAGAAACTGCTACCGCTACCCCACTATCATTTGGTTATAGAAACTGCTACCGCTACCCCACCACCATTTGGTTATAGAAACTGCTACCGCTACCCCACTACCATTTGGTTATAGAAACTGCTACCGCTACCCCACTACCATTTGGTTATAGAAACTGCTACCGCTACCCCACTACCATTTGGTTATAGAAACTGCTACCGCTACCCCACTACCATTTGGTAATAGAAACTGCTACCGCTACCCCACCACCATTTGGTTATAGAAACTGCTACCGCTACCCCACTACCATTTGGTTATAGAAACTGCTACCGCTACCCCACTACCATTTGGTTACAGAAACTGCTACCGCTACCCCACTACCATTTGGTTATAGAAACTGCTACCGCTACCCCACTACCATTTGGTTATAGAAACTGCCACCGCTACCCCACTACCATTTCGTTATAGAAACTGCTTACCCCACTACCATGTGGTTATAGAAATTGCTACCGCTACCCCACTACCATTTGGTTATAGAAATTGCTACCGCTACCCCACTACCATTTGGTAATAGAAACTGCTACCGCTACCCCACTACCATTTGGTTATAGAAACTGCTACCGCTACCCCACTACCATTTTGTTATAGAAACTGCTACCGCTACCCCACTACCATTTGGTAATAGAAACTGCTACCGCTACCCCACCACCATTTGGTTATAGAAACTGCTACCGCTACCCCACTACCATTTGGTTATAGAAACTGCTACCGCTACCCCACTACCATTTGGTTACAGAAACTGCTACCGCTACCCCACTACCATTTGGTTATAGAAACTGCTACCGCTACCCCACTACCATTTGGTTATAGAAACTGCCACCGCTACCCCACTACCATTTCGTTATAGAAACTGCTTACCCCACTACCATTTGGTTATAGAAATTGCTACCGCTACCCCACTACCATTTGGTTATAGAAATTGCTACCGCTACCCCACTGCCATTTGGTTATAGAAACTGCTACCGCTACCCCACTACCATTTGGTTACAGAAACTGCTACCACTACCCCGCTACCGTTTAGAATGCCGCAAGAGGTGAAGTAGCGGACTTAAGAAGTGGACCACCTGGCTCTGTAGAAAAATGAAGGTACATCAAATTTGGGAAATTTTATCTAGTCTAGGTTGATGGGTGAGAATAAAGGCTAAAATAATCCGTCGAATGCCGAAGTTTTGGGAGACGTCCCTCTTGATTTGTCAGCTTGGGGGAACGTCACCCTGGTCTCCTTGCATCCAACGTCAATGTATAAAGGACAATGGAGAGGACTGGGACTGCAACAGAACGGAGGCACCTTTTACACCAGCCTGAAAGATCCATAATTGACTCCTCGTTATTGGACGCATACTTTATTCTCAGCCATGCATAGGCGCAGGAACTGGGGAACAGGGACGCCCGCCCCCAAATTTCGGACTGAGGGGACAGTGCCCCCTCCTCAACTTAGCCGATTTCGGACCTTTTCCGTTAACAAATTAAGTGATAGGCCGAATCATATTCGACCTCACCAGCGGTGACAACTTTTGCCCCCTCCCTTCCAACTTGGAAAAGTTCCCGTGGCTATGTTCTCAGCACTACGCTGGTGCTGCACTAGCCATAGGCGGATCCAGGGGGTCCCCTTGTCCCCCTCCCGATCGACCCTCAGCATCCCCTGGAAGGTTGGTTCCGACCCCCTAAAACGTCGTTTCACACTCCCGCCCTCGCACCAGGATGTCAATACCGGTGCCTCACGATGACATTTGACGCCCACTTGATGTTTTCCGTTAAAGGGAATGTGGCACCTTGGTCGAATCCTGGAGTTTAGTGTAATTAGGCGCATGAGTGTCGCCACCGGCAAAAAGTGGGGGCCAGCCAAACTTCAACCTGATGCTGACAAAAAACTTTCAACAACAGAATTAAAAACTGTTCGAATTCGGACTCCTCGTTGCCTTCCGCAGCGGCTGGATATAAGAATGTCCGGCTTTCTCTCATTTTGACTGAGATCGTGAAATTTTTAGCCAAAAATTGGGGGGCAGGCCCCCTGGACCCCCTTTTCCGACGCGTATGATTAGGCGTACTTTTAGCCGAAAATAATGAAGCCACTCATGACTTCTCTGAAAAATGTACAATAAGCTCAATATTTTGATTTTTAAATTGCTCCTCTAGAAAAAGAAAGATATATCTGCCTGTGGATGAGGTCATGATCTGGCAACTACTACCATACTTTAAACGCTTCAAGGGCTTCGATTGGCTGATGCTCATCGGGACGTCAGCATATGTCGTCACACCAGCAGCTCACAACAATGGCCGCCTGGCGAGAGGTACATGAGAGGTACATTTCAGGTAGGTTTTAGCTTTTTTCTACGGAAATATCGGGTTCCAAGACAAATGATATATAAAGTACCGGGTTTTCCGACTTGCTTTACAATTTGGCTATCTCAGTTAAAATCACGTTATAAAGGTGCCACATTTCCTTTAAAAAGTAGCGCCCCTGATCTGGACGGCGCCCCTGAACATTTGTGCCCCTCCCCTCCCCCACGCAATCGGAGATCCTGGATCCGCCTATAGCACTGACCCAGAATTGGGTCGGTGTGACCGAGGGATGGGCGCAGTCATTGGGAGACTGGCAGTCGTTGCCTCATCCAGAAAAGGCTGGCAATGCAACCATGGGAGGACCCCGGGAGCGCTGATACTGTGACCCTCAGAGGGAATGTGACACCTTTATAACGTGATTTTAACTGAGATAGCCAAGTTGTAAGGCATGCCGAAAACTTGGTACTCAATATATCATTTGTATAAAAGCTCAAATTTTTCGTGGAGAAAAGCTAAAAGCCTACCTGAAATGTACCCCAAAATGCCGCCCCGGTAGCTCAGTTCGTAGAGCGTTGGGCTCCGGCCCGCTGCTCGGAAACATGCAGTGGCAGCGCATTTCCAGGCTTGGGATTGTTTCCCCTGAGACGCTTCTGCGCTCAATAGTTTACCCAACGTACAGTTCGGCTGGCAACTGACTGGTGAGAGGGTGACCTGAGCGGGGCGGCCGTCCCTGTGCTTTGTGGGACGTTACACTTTGGCTTCTAAATTAATCCTTCATTGTGGGAGCTGCTCGGTCGGTTGGTGAGGTCGGGGTCTTCGTGACAAATCCCTTGATGACTTTAGTGAGACTCCGACTTCAACAGTCGAACTGGGAACAACTTGGACAAAATGTATAATAAAAAATGTACCCCAGCCAAGCGGCCACAGTTGTCAGCTGTTGGGGTGACGACAGCGCTGACGTCACGGTGAGTAATCAGCCAATTGAAACCCTTGAAGCCTATTAGATATGGTAAAAGTTGCCATATCATGACATCCACAGATGTTTATTTTTCATCCTAGAGGAGCATATTAAAAATCCAAATATTGAGTTCATAGTAGATTTCTTAGGAAAACCATGGACGTTTTCATGATTTTCGACTAAAAAATACCCCTAACTACACTAGATTCCAGGATTCGACCAAGGTGCCACATTCCCTTTAAAGGGAATGTGGCACCTTCATAATGCGGTTTTAACTGAGATAGCCAAGTTGTAAAGCAAGTCGGAAAACCCGGTGCTCCATATATCATTTGTCTTGGAACTCGATATTTCCGTAGAAAAAAGCTAAAACCTACCTGATATGTACCCCTCATGTACCCTTAGCAGCAGGCCACAGTTCTCATGGCTGTTGGTGTGACGACATATGCTGACATCACGGTGAGTATCAGCCAATCGAAGCCCTTGAAGCGTATTGAATATGGTAGTGGCTGCCAGATCATGCCATCACCCACAGACAGATATTTATTTATTTCCCTAGGGGAAATTTACAAATCAAAATATTTAGCTTATAGTACATTTTTCAGAGAAATCATGGACGTCTCCTTGATTTTCGGCCACAAGTTCCCTAATTACACTAAATTCCAGGATTCGGCTAAGGTGCCACCTTCCCTTTAACGGATCCAGGGAGGACTCACTAGGCGACCGTTGTCAGATCCAGAGAGCACTGACTGGCAGCCGTTGAAGGATCCAGGGAGCACTGACTGGCAGTCGTTGAAGGATACCAGGGAGCAGTGACTGGTAGCCGTTGAAGGATCCAGGAACAGCGACTGACAGCCGTTGTCAGATCCAGGGAGCACTGACTGGCAGTTTGACATTGACAGTCGTTGAAGGACCCAGGGAGCACTGGCTGGCAGCCGTTGTCAGATCCAGGGAGCAGTGGCTGGCAGCCGTTGAAGGATTCAGGGAGCGCTGACTGGCAGCCGTTGAAGGATCCAGGGAGCAGTGACTGGCAGCCGTTGTCAGATCCAGGGAGCAGCGACTGGCAGCCGTTGTTAGATCCAGGGAGCAGCGACTGGCAGCCGTTGAAGGATCCAGGGAGCACTGACTTCCCGACTGTTGGCTGCTCACATGCCTCAGTTCCATGGATATTCCTGCAGCGAGGGAACACTGCTGCCTCACAGGCCCATACTATTCCTTCACTTATAAATTTACTCTCTTACAAATTTAAGTCTTGAATTTGTTCACCTTTAATCCTTGTGGCCTGATTTGGTCATTAAAAAGGCGCCCTCCCGATGACAATTATAAACGTTTTTAGAGCGCAGGTGCTTCCAAAATCCTATCGGAGAAAGAACGGGCCTAATTTTTCCAGAATAGCTCCCTCAGTCAAATAGGAGTCTGCAGCCGTTAACGGAAGGGTGGTCCCAGAAAATAGCGACAGCAAACAGGGTGCCTCTGCCTGGCCCACTCTAAAGTCAATTCTAAGACGCATATCTCGAAAAGTGTTGGCAGTATAAAACGTTTGGCTGTTTATTAAAGGGAATGTGGCACCTTGGTCAAATCTTGGAATTTAGTGCAGTTAGGCGTACTTTAAGCCGAAAATAATGAAACCACTCATTATTTATCTGAAAAATGTACAATAAGTTCAAAATTTTGATTTTCAAAATATACCTCTAGGAAGATAAATAAATATCTGCCTGTGGATGATGTCATGATCTGGCAACCACTACCATACTCGAAAAGCTTCAAGGGCTTCGATTGGCTGATGCTCATCGTAACGTCAGCATATGTCGTCACACCAACAGCCATGACAACTGTAGCCTGCTGCTAGGGGTACATGAGGGGTAAGTACATTGCAGGTAGGTTTTAGCTTTTTTCTACGGAAATATAGAATTCCAAGACAAATGATATATTGAGTACCGGGTTTTCCGACTTCCTTTACAATTTGGCTATCCCAGTTAAAATCACATTATGAAGGTGCCACCTTCCCTTTAAGCGCACCCGACGCAGATAGAGAGCGCGTCACCGGCCCTAAGGGGACGGCCTCCCTCTTGGCCTCCCCCTTGGATCCGGCCCCCCTGACCCGGCTTCAGTGCATTGTAGTGGCCGGCTGTGCGTATGTGTGTTGTGTTCGTGCGTGGATTTATGTCTGTTTTGTTATGCGGTTCATTAACACGTTCCATCTCAGGGCTCTCACTCACCAGCTAGTGCTTGTATTCAGTGGTACACACTCTGGATTTTCGGTCTGACTACGGGCCTGTACCCCCTTCCTTTCTCTCCTTTGACCAGAGCTGGCCGTGCTGTGTCTGAGCGGGAGACTGGTGTTTACAAACATCCGAGGACATTGGCGCGGCCACTTTTCCGTGCCAAAGACAGCAGTCGTCCGCAGGCCTCTGCCTGCGCAGGCGACGCGTCCCATCACTCCTTTAAAAATCCAGCATCGACTGGCAGCCGCGTGCACGAAAAATTCCACATGATCGTAAATGAACCAATAAAGAATAATTAGAAATTCCTATAATCACTCTACTAGTTAACGTTGAAATCAGGCAAGAGAAAACGATTCAGCGTTTGATCCGTTTCTAATAAAACTATCTTCGCCAAAACTATCTTTCACAAATCAAGTTATTCCAAGTTTTCGGCCATTTCTCATCATCATTTTGAAAGGGAAGCATATTATTTTAGTATTCTGAAAAAGCAACATTTTAGCAATAAAATCAGTAGTTTTGTCCTGCCCGCACTCAACGTAATGGTTTTTGATGGCCAACACTAGATTTGCATGTAATTTATGCAAGTTTTATTCCATGAACTTAATGTGTGAATAAATGATGTGTTGAGTCATAACAAAGGACATGCCGACTATGCCATGGCAATCATGCAGACACGAGCCAATAACTGAAGCAATCGCTAGCCCGCCCGTAGCTTTAGTTGCGGTATGCCGCCGTAATGGCCGAACATTAAAGTCTGCTTTATTTTATGCTAGTCAAATCGCATTGATTGAAGCCAGCCCAAAATTCGCGAGATTCCGTTTTGGTTACGGTAGCCGTGCAGTGAGTTTGGCCGGGAGCGTTGTGTCGGCGCTCCATTGGTGTCGGGCGACAGCTGTTCTCGCCTGATCTGCGGCGCGGCGGTGGCACTGTTCCGCGCCAGATTGTGTGCCCGTCGACAAATGGGGTCGGCCTCGGCCGGCGGTGCTGCCAGATGAGAGTGGCGTGCAGTCGCGCCCTGCGGCTATACGCCGGGCCGCCCGGCGGCGCAGCCGCTGGCGGGGTCGATGGTGGCTACCAGACAGCTGGCCACGTATGGTGGGGTCTCATACGGGGAACGCTCGGCATGCACTGTCGCCAACAAAAGTAATGCTGGGCTACCGATCTGCACATGGGGAAACTTTGTACATTCCTGAACGGATACGTCTGCGACGCACGAACCCAGTGTCCTATTTTCAGCCGCGTGCCTGTTTCCCAGTTAAGAGACAGAGACTAGTACATTCAGATCATGTGGTGTATAATTATGTGTTAAAGAATGGTACAAAGTTTTGCCTGCCTAGGCAAGACCTGCCTTTACTTTGCTAAATGCTGCGCATACGCTAATACTGACACTTTTACATGTATGTACATGCATACTGATGGCGGCTGCACCCTGGGGGCATTATCGCGTAGTCGAGGTCATGACCCCATATGCTGAACGGTCAGTGCAGGGACCCTGCCAGCCTACCCGGACTTCTGAGCACTGACCTGGCGGCAGAACTGGGGCGGGGGGGCAGGGCACCGGAGCACGCTGCCCTCCCTTAAATAAGATATTTTAATACTAACCCTATGGCATTGACTGGAAAGAAATGGGTTGAAAAACCCATGAGCCCCCCCGTAAATTCAGCCGTTCCTCCGTCACTGCTTCTGAGGTCATGCTACGCGTGTTGCTACGCTGTGTTTATGCCGTTTTGTGCTTACTTATTTTTTTACATTTTTAGCGAATGAATGAAACAAAATATCTTGGATTGGATTCATATAGGTAATGCAATATCCCATTTCTTGGCTTTGTTTCGCAACCTACATCGTCAGTTTTGCATTTGGTTTTCAATTTTTTTCAGAAAGAAAATATATTTGTTACTCAACATTGCCAGTGCATATCTCCCGTTAGTCTCACATTTCCAACCACCACTGCACTAGGCTCAGTTACCACCTGATCATCATCTCAAATGGCGAACACATCACATATGTACGCACAAATCCACACAGTATAGGGCATGTCAGCATCCTACAATTTGCGTTCAGTTAAAAAGCCCGGCTATAAAGTTCCTGGCGTTCCACGATTCCACTAAGCCTGCTCCATTTTCATCAAATGCATCCAAGGTGTTTCTCATTCTACTGATATTTTGTTCTTTTTTGCCTCCATTCTCAGTGCATGAGTAAAATGGGTCACTTCAGGTTTAATTCCGATGTTACGAGCTTTATATATGATATATTTGCTAATGTTACTATTAGTTTTGGATCGGATCTAGTTGTTGTAGGAAGAACCAAGATTGTTCAGTTATTTGAAGTTTCATATGAAAACTGTGTTCCAGCTTGATTTGAATGTCTTGAATAAATTTTGAACGATTCGACAATTCCAAAACAAGTGAGTTATTGTCTCAATGCTTTCAGAACAGAGGGTACAAGAGTATGTCGTGATAAACCTATCGTGTCAAAAACGGTTAGTTGTGATTATTCTATTTGTTAATTTGGTTTTCAATTACAACGACTCTAGACAACTAGACAAATATTTATTCTAATTGTTCAGCCCTCCTGGCAGGGACAGGGACGGACTCCATCATCTGCCCGCAACTAGAATCAAAGTGTGCCCGACTCTGAGTGCCCTTGTAATGTTTTATATCATCACAGAACAAATATCAGCCCTTAATCTTGGGTTGCAGGTCTTCTGCAGACAAAAATGTCTTTCTTTAGTCTAAAAAAGAGCACCGGGGGTACCTTTCAGATAGAAATATCACCGAGAGTCGGTCCCGGAGTCGACAACTGTACCGGCGTTTATTCCCTAATTTTGATGAAAATCATCGTTAAATTTCATACAAATTGACAAATCACTCGTTCAAGGGACAAAAAGATACTTTTCTATCAGGCTTCTGGAAGCTGTTGGCGTCCAAACTGTTATGTAAAGTATCTGACGATTACAAAACAGACTCTTAAACAAGAGTGTCGTGGATTAAATATTTTAAATCTATGCATTCAACTGTACCAGTAACAAGAAAAAACCCAGGTTGGTCTCGCAAATTATCTATCAATTAGCTGAAGCAATGCAATCCACACAGTAGCGGATCCAGGAATTCATTTCGGGGAGGGGAGGGGCTAGGGGGCTCGAGCCTCACCCGCCAGTACCTCGGGCAGCCCCTCACCTACGTATTTACTATAGGGGCTCGGACATTGGGGGGGGGACTTGAGCCCTCTAGCCCCCTGGATCTGCCACTGACTCTACACTAAAGAGTTTATGGTCGCAGAGCTCTGGTTCCTCCTAAAGCCTCTCAACTAAATATACCGACACCAAGTCCCGTCTCGATTATGTTTTATATGGTCTATATCTACACGAATTTACCATGGAAAAACAATGTAAAATCAGACACTTTAAATCGGGCACATCGCTTCGTGTGGGTGTTGAAGAGTTAAAGATTTCAAACGCAATCCTTGATCATATGAGTCCAGAATATATCAAATATCTTTTTTACTGCCTTTCATCGGGTCAACGAGCTCCCTGTCAGGTTGTGTCAGGTTTTCCTCCGGAAGTAAGCTGTGAGGGTTGGATGGGTGGATTCTCCAAAAATGTCGAGCTATTGTGGCGGTATTTTTACCTCCTCACCAAGCTGTCGTTCGGAGTCGGTTCTAATTTTGGCGAGGCGGATGGCTGTCGCAGCCTAGAGCCGAGCCTGGTGCCAGTTGTGAGAGCCGCGTCCGCGGTCCGCTCCATTCTCCGGCAGAGGGAGGGTCGACGAATAAACCTGTCAGGGCCCGCCGCCGCCGCCGCCGCGAGTCACAGCCGCCAGCGCGCCGAGTCCAGCTCGGCCGTGGCGAACAAAGAAAACCAAAACTTCACCTGCAATAAAGGCACAGAGCGGGGGTTTACTGAATCAAAACTTGGTCAAAGCATATATTACACGACAAAGTTTCATCACCTTCTCGAATTAAAACAATATTGTCAAGCATAAGAGCTTAGAGTCAGGTATGTCGTCAGACAAACAAGGGACTGGCGGCTGTGACTTGTCGGATTCATTTTCTTGAAAGTAAAAATATGCCCCAACGCTGTGGAATGAAGGGAAAATTTCCACGCATTATGGGAATCACGTCAAAGTACTTTAACAAGGCTCCAAGTGTTAAGGCACGACGTTCACAAACACGTGAATATTGGAAGATTACACGCGAGGGTAGGGATGCCAGCTGAGAAATAACCTCCGTCATAGGAGGCAAGCAGACCGAGACGTGCTTTCGAAAAATATCCGAGTTTGCAAACCTCTGACAACGATTTAAGCCTGATCCCTGGCCTGGCAGCTTAACTGGCTGGTCTGTGAAGGGTCTAGGGCCCCAATGATCAAACGCATAACCTGAAACCGGAGGTTTTGGACTTTGTTGTAGACATGTCGCATTGAATAAAATCTGAGTTCTCAGTGGGATGATTCCGGCGTCACAGGCTTGTCAATAACGAATGCTGCTGAAAATAATTCTAACTGGCAACGCCGGAGAGGGAGGGGATTGCATCCAAGCAGAATATATTTTTGGGACAAAAAACGTTTATTTCTCAAGCGTACACAGAGAACCAGCATCTGTGCGTCTTTTTGGAAAGACTGGCAAAAAAACTGCGAAAACAAGTAAACATTTCACATATAGGATGGCAGCACATCTGGCATAGCCACCCAATACCATACGGCACGTCGAACCACCACCAAAAACCGCCTAGGACCCGCCACGGCCAAACATAGCCAACCCCCCCCGACCCGCCGAACCGTCAACTTACGGAACCCTAACGAAATCCACTGGGCGCAACATAGCCTTAGGAGGTTGGTACGTCCTAAAGCCCAAATAACTAACTGACCGAACAGAATCCTGTAATGTGGTCCACATACAATTATTGCTTAACTTTTCAATCCCAGGCAGGTTTTTGGGTACCTTATTGATACGAAGTCTATCATTTGCCGCTGCGCGCGCACGGCGAACTATTTTGATGAAAATTTTGATATGGTATAGAGCAGCCAATCAGATCATCCGCATTTTCCCCAGGAAAATGCACACCTCGATGCGAACACAGTGCCTGATGCCTGCAAGCGGCTCTGGTACAGGGGCAGTCCCGGCGTAACCCGCGCCCGGGGCGACGCCGGCAGAGGCCGCTCCGCCGCGGCGGTGAGCAGGCGCGCCCCAGCCCGCCCCGATCGCCGGCGACCGGTCATGAATAATGCAGCGGTTCTGGGACGTGCCCAAGCGTTGGCGCGGCGGACACCCCCCACCCTCCTCCCTTCTCCAGGCCCGTGCTCATAAGAGCGGCGGACGGCTGCGTCCGGGGAATCGAGTCGGGCGGAGGTGATGAGGCCAGTCACGCTTCCAGGCGGCGCGGGGAGGGGTGGAGGGGTGGAGGGGCTGATACTGGCGACGGCTAGCTGGCATAACCCCATGCAGATACACAGAAACCGGAAAATAGAAAATTACATGAAACTCATTTAATTGTGTTCATATTCGGCTGATTGGTCGGGAAATAAAGTTAAATACCTTGTCTAGACATTGCCATGCGCCATGAGCAAAAACCAAACATAATAATTTGATAACACAAATATATTCGATAAGGTTCAACACCAGGGAAGCAGCACAGAAGTTTAATAACAGTAGCGGTCTTGTTAGCGCCTTTAGAGACCGAACAAGGACAATTCCCGGCCACACTGGTGTACGAAAACAGTTAGCAGTGCAGGGAGGACGAAATCGTCGAAGTGTCGGATCCGTAGTTGGAAAAAGTGCATTTCAGGGGGTGGCGAGTGTCGTTATTTCTCTAACACGGGGTGGCCAACGGCGTATGAATAAATCACCGCCACAACAGCATCACTCCGAAGGTATAAGAAAACCCAATGATAGGAGAATAAACACTGTATCGTCATTCCCAACAAAGCCGTTAAAGGGAATGTGGCACCTTGATAACGTGATTTTAACTGAGATAGCCAAGTTGTAAAGCAAGTCGGAAAACCCGGTAGGTACTCCATATATCATTTTTCTTGCAACTCGATATTTCCGTAGAAAAAAGCTAAAACCTACCTGACACCTACCCCTCATCTACCCCTCGCCGGGCGGCCATTGTTGTGAGCTGCTGGTGTGATGACATATGCTGACGTCACGATGAGCATCAGCCAATCGAAGCCCTTGAAGCATTTCAAGTATGGTAGTGGTTGCCAGATTATGAGATCATCCACAGGCACATATTTATTTATTTTCCTAAAGGAGTATTTTTAAAAACAAAATATTGAGCTTATTGAACATTTTTCAGAGAAATCATGAGTGGTTTCATTATTTTTTGCTAAAAGTACGCCTAATTACACTAAAATTCAGGATTCGACCAAGGTGCCACATTCCCTTTAAACCATTTACCCATGCATTTACAATGGAGAGGTGATAGACAGCACCTGCCCATTGGTATCGAAAATCCTGATCAAAAATTCGTAGTACATGATGGCCAGCCACATAATGTCATATTATTTTTATGTCGATAGATTAACCCTGTATTCGCTTATGCTATCTGAATTTTTTTTGGAACAGAGGTCACTTGACCTTCCTTGGTGACCTGACCCAAAATATTGGCACAAGCTGTAAAATCGATCAGAGAGAAGAAATAGCAAGTGCAGCGGAGCTACGTCCCGCCGTTTTCAGGCCATCTGAGAAAAACCCAAGGGGTGCGTAACGTTCCCTGTCAATGCACATGATAAGATTTGTTCTTGCATTGTATTTGTTGCATTTTGTGAATGGCAGTTGCGGTGCATCTTTTATAATGAAAAAATGAACACCACTTGAAAGGCAAAAAGAACAGGCTTTACTGAAATTACAGAAAAAGTATGCGCTTACATACCTGCAGCCATCTCTGAGAGATGCGACCTCAACAGAAATCATGTTCAACTAGCCCCAGTCTCCCTTACTGGCGATTATAAATGTGTATAATCAGCTTTATTGACTAGTTTTAAAAATAAAATGTGTTTTGATATACCGAGAAAAGTAGCAGAAATCCTTAAACGGAATGGACCACTTTGTTGAAAGTCTAAAAATAAAAACGTAAGAACACAAGAGGTCTGACAATTAGCAAACAACATTTTTTCAACTTTCATACGCTAAAACACTGGCGGCGGAACTTGGGGTGGTGGTGGGGGGGGGGCACTGGGTCACGGTACCCTCCCCTTTAAATCAGAAATTTTAACACTAACCCTATGGCGTTGACTGGAAAGAAATGAGTTAAAAAGCCCATGGTGCCCCCGCCCTTAAATTCGGGCGTTCCGCCGTCACTGCGCTAAAAACAAAAATAATTCCATTTTTCTAACAATAAGTAACGCCAACAACATAACAGTTTTAATAATCAGCAAAATCCCAAACTTTGATCATAGATTCGCTGTGAAGTCCCATTCACAGCGTTTACGCATGGCAAAAATCGCATGCAGGGGCTATTCAAATACATGGTGAAATAATCGCAGCACCGCAGCTGAATTTCCGCTGAGGACGCCCGCTCTCATCATCAGTATCATATTTGTTCACTTGCCACGGCAATCGTTCTCTCGGTCCGCCCGTTCATTCTCGGTCTTGTTAAGAGCACTGGTGCAAAAACTAAACGACAGATGTCGTTACGGCAGCCGAGTTTATTCAGTAGTGGAAAGATAATGCTTATGCCTGATGTAGAGAAACAATTTCAGAGTTGGAGTTTGACAAAAACAGTTGATACTTGTGGCAAGTACGGGGAGGGAGCATGTGATGTGTATGGCGGCCATTGGGCTCATTTCGACCCAATGACGCTCTGCAATGGACGACTAATCGCCTGAAGTTTTCGGTCGACAGGCATGTTGCATGCTGGTTCATTCGCTTGCATGGTATCTTCAGCGAGTGGGCGAGGCTTAGGGCTTACGATCAATCAGAGAACTGCAACCATATGGAAGGTATTTCTTCAGGGTTTGAAATAAGACAATAAAATAAGCCCCTTTACTTTGAGCTTTAAAGCTGGCGGAAATTTTACACCGAGAGCTTTGGTTGAAATTAAATATGCATATAGTGGTTTCTCGACGCGCTCTACAAAACTTCTATCTCAGTTCAAAACCCATTACAAAAGTGGGACACTCCCTCTTAAGTGTTGGTGTCATTAACAACCTGTTCTAGCTAAAAAAACGTTGCTTACACTCCCATTTATTTGTGGCCTAACTGTATCGTGGCACGAAACATTACCAGATAGGACACCGATTGACATCACGCCAATGCACTTTGAAATGTCGGCGGGGCCGTTTTTGTTTTTAATTTAGGGTTTTATGGCTGAATGTAAGAAATCGTTCAAGTGTTTATGACACTATTATCAAGCTAATTTTAAAGGTGACTTTTACTCATCAAAGTAAGGCATATGAAATAAATAACCTATCTTTAGATCTGAGTTTTTAATTAATAATAAACTAAACAGTAACTAAAATAATTAATATCAAAATGTCCTCATAATTCACATTAAAAATTAGCGTTTGTGTACATTTAATTTTGATAAAGTATATAATCTCGTTTTAATACCCTTTATAAATCACCTTACAAATAGTTCTAACTTAATAACAATAAAAAGTTACGTTCCAATTACTTTTGAAATATAGGTCAAGTAATTCTCGTCGTGCTAAGAACTAATGCAAATTAAAATTATACATTAATTACGGGCCGCCGCCGAAGTCGGCCGCACGGCGATCGTCAGGCGGCCGATCGAATAGGTGCTTATGTTTGCTCCTTATGCATTATCTATTTAAGCTATAGGTTTTTAACTAATCAGCTTGAAGGTCACCCATTAAAACATCTCATTTCACATGTTAACATTATTAAGTAACTAACTACTGTCTTGATCTTTTGCCGTTAATATATGAAAAAATATTATTCGACATTCAACGTACCTTTTACTTTAAACATCAATTTAACGATACAATGGTAACACTAAAATCATTTACCCAGGGTTCCAATGGCAATATATATTTTTTTAACCCGATTAACGATTAGTTGAGAAAGGTGGTTGCCCTTTCATGCGAGCCAGTAAACCAGGTCGTTAGGGTGTAGTAATTTATTTTGTTAACACCCACAGGGGCTCGGAGGCTCCACCTGTTTAGGTGTAAGAACACTTAAGACCGAAAAAGATATTTGCTACATTCAGGAATTTAACGGCCTTATTGGTAAGATATCTAAAAATGGAAATTTTACTATAGGCTTTAAAGTAATCATTTATTAATTAACCATTCTAAATAAGTTAACTATATTATATAAAATCTAGGAAGGTTAGTAAGGTAAGGTCACAGGTAAGTATATAATTTTTATGGTCATTAACCTTCCGGTCAAATAGCGTACCCGGTCGAGTGTATTATTTATCAAGTCATATTTAAGGTACTAATTAAAGATCAAGGTTAAGGTCAAATTAAACAATTTTAAAATCAATTATTTTACAAACACTGCAAATGTTCGTAACTAATTATGAACATCATAATTACCATATTAATACTATACCCAAATTTAAAAATTTTATTCTTTATACCCTGTCTTTTAGCTATTTCCGTCATTTTTCCTAATAACGTATTTAATAGGTACATGGCCAATATTTACGTTTATGACATCTTACTAAGATATACCTAGGTCAATAAAATTGGTATGATCATCAAAGCCCACCCACCTAAATAGAGTTTTTCTCGTCTTTATTTCCAATCTAATACAGTTTTATAACAGTCCTTTATAATAACTAAGTATATTCATTAATTATTACATTTCTAAATTTTATCAGTTCGGCCTTTCAGCCTTACAAATAACATAACTTAAAAGATTTTTCGTTTCTGCCAAAAATTACAGTTTGATATAGTACTTATACCATTTTTCGTTTCATAAACTATATCCCTTTTATATTTTGGGCTTATTACTTTCTATTACTTCTATTTAAACTATTAGGTACATATTTTTTTTCGGCTATTTACCTTTTTTTGTTCCGAATGCATTTTTAATAAAATACTTATTATATAAAAAAAAAAACACTACCAATGTGGAGACTTTTCCTGTGACAGAGTTCAGGTAAGTCAAACAGAATCAAGTATCAAATTCGCTATCCTCGATAAAGATTGACAAGAACCACTACAGTCTGGAATTTCACCAAGGTGCTACATTCCCCACAAAGCAACTGCGCCTGGTACTGATGAAGCGCTGTGGTGTAGCATAGGGGCAGTCTTCACTTGTACCTCACAAAAATGCATTAATACAAGTTAAGTGCATTTACATACACTTACGAGAACCAAAAGGCCCTGGTTACGTACGTAATATTTATATTTTGAACATGCTCGTTTTGTGTCTTTCACATCATAATGAATCCATCGGTTTTAATGTCTTAGATTTCCATACATCTTGAATTAATGTAGGTGATGTTTGGGATTTTGTGTCACTGGTTCACTAGAACGTAATTGCAATAATGAATGATTTTGACACAAATGCATGGAGGTACTGTGTCCGTAATTGTAATTTTTCGAACATGGTATCAGTGTTTTGCAATTAGCTAAATTATCCTTCGCAAATGCCCCTAAACTTTTTTATGAGGATTGAATGCCTTCTCTTGCCTATCACAGACTTTTCCTGAGGCGAATAAGGTGGCAAATGCGCAAAAACTCGACAAGCCTCTTGACATTCACAGACAGAAAGGACCTAAGATTTAAAAGTCACTCAAACTTTGTCATCACGCATTATGTGTCGTTGAAAATTTCCCAACGTTAAGTTCTCAGTGACAACGGTAAGTAAAGGGGTGATCTGCTGTTCTGATGACGTCACAACATGACAGCTCGTGGTTAGGTGCTACTCCCAGACATTTTGTTTTGGGACTTTCAAAATAACCAGAAAGGTTTGCTCGACAATCAGAAAAAATCATGATAGACCTAAGTTCAGCACCTTCTTTAATTTTATCAATTAGTAGTAATTGTATAAATCAAGTAGAAAAAGTAGGGAATTTTATCCATTATTCGGTACTAGTGTCATAGTTCTATGAAACCCTTCCTCTGAAAACCATTAGAGTGGAAAGTATGACAAAAGATTGGGCTCTGAAGACTAGGTCCAAAAAGAGCTTGAACCGTGACGACGCGTCGTCGCTTTGCCTTTTCAGACTCCCAACTATTTGGCATGTGCGACTTACCTGTCTTATTAGGGGACTTCCAAGCCATCGCATTCACTTTGGAGGCGGACAGAGGTGCCTAGCACAGAACGCCTTATTAAAAGCCCTTAAGCGACTAATTCCATCGCATTCCCCTCTCCCTCCCTAGCCCTGGGGCGAAGATACGCTATACGCCACCGAAGGAAAAGCAATGATGAGACGTCGGTGGCCCGGCACGATTACCTCCTGAAAAGGGATTTATATGCTTATGACATGAGCCAATGATATATTCAAGTTATGCAAGTTTCGCTACGGAATTGAAACGGTGTGCATATGCAGGACTAGTAGAGAAATCCATCGGTGTAATCTATTCTTTTACAGATCGCTGTCGCTTAGGTATGTGTCAAATGTGAGAATGTAGCCACAGCCTCCAAGTTTATGTGTTCTGGAAACAGTCATTTTATATCATTGGGTGGTTAAACAGAAGCACATTATCAGACGCACTGTTTCCTCGTATTTTTCAATTCACATTGAACTGGAAGAACACCGTCTCAATTACTGATGACGCTACTATTTTGTGCCTAGCTCAATAAGCCATCGTCTAAGATGTGTCCTCGATCTGACGATCAGTGTCCAGAACCCATACCTCAAGCTTTCAACGCACTGATCGCTCTTGCCGACGCGCGATTGAATTTGATCAGGATCATTCCGACAGACAGGAGTTTGGGTCTGGCCGTGCAGGTTTTATAAAAGATAGCGCTCAGGTCGGATGTGCCGTTTCCAGTCCCAGAGGGCTGTTCGAGTGAGCCGGCTAAATCGCAAGATAGACTGGCCCCGTGATGCCCCACATGGCAGCATCATTACAGTGTAAATGTGTGGTAATGTAACTAATGTGTAGCGTCCTATGCACTATAATGTAATGCAAACGTATATTTTATTGTGAACAGGGGCGCCGCCACGGAATTTTTACAAGTGGGATAGATCCGGGCTGGTGCTGACCGGGGAGGCGAATTTTAAGCATTTTTGGAAACTGACAGCATTAATGACGATAGACAAAAAAATTTGGGGAGAACATTCCCCCTGGTTAGCCAACAGGGGGGGACGCGTCCTCCCCCCCCCCCTACTTTCGGCGCCCATGATTGCAAACAGGCTGTATTAGTACTGACTGAAATGGGTGAATATGGGCGGGGTTGGAGATAGACTCTCGATCTGGGGGATCATGTGTGGGTTAATCCTGGCACGTCAATATAGTCTAAATGGTCGTCAATACAAGCCCTATATAAAGGCCATGAGAGACCGAAACTCCAGGAGGGTTCTGACCCCACCCCTCCTGGATCTCCACCCGTGAATCAGGGGTTTCAATTGTAATCTGGTGTTTTAAATTTCAGGCTTGGTCTGGATAACCTCCCGATTACAAAGAGTTACCTAAGTTCTAGATTTAGATCTAACATTCAGCAGTAAATGTCATACCTAGCCAGTGGCGGATCTAGCCGGTAGGTTTGGGGGAGGGGAAAGCCAAACTCGAAAAGCAAAAAAAAAGTAACGTGTTGAAACATTTTGCCTTCCCAGAATTTAACTGGGTGGTAGGTTCTGGGTTAAGCCCAATATTCGATAAGTAAGAAAAATGTAACAGGATGAAAGATATGGCCACAAGAGGCTTGATTTTGCTCTCCAATGCCCAATGTTTACAATGAATTTGTTGGGTCGGTTTGAAGTTGAGAGTTGAAGCATCAAAGCCTTGCTTTTGAACTAAAAATAAGTCGTGGCATAAAGGAGATCGACAGCTTTGGGATGGGGGGGCAAATGCTTTTTTGTCCCCCCCTGGATCCGCCACTGTATCTAGCTCCGACTTGCTCTCGCATCCCCTTCGCCCCTCCCCCATCCCCAGTCCGCTTATCACGTGGGCAAGCACGCGCTGCCGTCCCCAGGAGAGAAGGCAACGGAAAGATGTACTAATTAATTTGTCCTGGACGAGGGGGACTGCCGTGAACAGAGAGGCTGTCCTTCAGAGGGTTCGATATCTCCATTTAACATACGTTAAATGGAGTCGCCAGAAAAATTGGTGCTGTGATTTATTTTGTAACTCATTTGTTTCTTGAGTTTTTGTATAAGAACGCCTTTTCATCCCATTTTTGGTAAAGGTTTTAGCCTCTGCGTTTTTCTCGTAGCTCATGTTTTCCTAAAGATACGCTCTTCCCGTATCCGTATGGTGGCATTTCATTTTCCGCAAGTCACTATTCTTATCCGCATATATGCGGATAAGTATACTTTCCTATGCAGATCTTCATGCCGCATATTTCTGTGCAGTTTCGGTTTGATTACTTCAGACTAGGTTAGGTTGGGTCGAGCCTCACTTCGCTGCATTTGATCCGGTCCGGTGCATTTGATCAGGTCCGGTGCATTTGATCAGTTCCGGTGCATTTGATCAGGTCCGGTGCATTTGATCAGTTCCGGTGCATTTGATCCGGTCCGCTGCATTTGATCCGGTCCGGTGCATTTGATCAGGTCCGGTGCATTTGATCAGGTCCAATGCATTTGATCAGGTCCGGTTCGCTCCGGTAAAGTCCGGTTAGCAGGGACCGAAATGCACCGGACCTGATCAAATGGTCCGGTGCTCTATCATCGGCCCCGATGATAGAGCGACTGCTGTCTCCCTTTCTCGTCGGCCCCGACGGAGTAGCTGATGTCTCCCGTTATCATCAGCCCCGACGGAGCGGCTGCTGTCTCCCGTTCTCGTCGGCCCCGACGGAGTAGCTGCTGTCTCCCGTTATCATCAGCCCCGATGGAGCGTCCGCTGTCTCCCGTTATCATCGGCCCCGATGACGGAGCGACTGCTGTCTCCCGTTATCATCGGGCCCGACGGAGCGGCTGCTGTCTCCCGTTCTCGTCGGCCCCGACGGAGTAGCTGCTGTCTCCCGTTCAAGTCGGGCCCGACGGAGGCTGCTGTCTCCCGTTATCGTCGGCCCCGATGGAGCGTCCGCTGTCTCCCGTTATCGTCGGCCCCGATGGAGCGTCCGCTGTCTCCCGTTATCGTCGGCCCCGTTGACGGAGCGGCTGCTGTCTCCCGTTATCATCGGCCCCGACGGAGTAGCTGCTGTCTCCCGTTATCACCAGCCCCGATGATGGGGCGGCTGCTGTATCCCGTTATCATCAGCCCCGATGATGGAGCGGTTGCTGTCGTTATACAGCAGTGATGTGCATCCCCGCCCAGATCATTAAAATTAGCATTTTTAATCCAGATCAAATGTATGTTCAAAAACGTACTGCACATGCAATTTGCTGAGCTTGTTGGGATATTCCGTACTTGTTTCCAAAAGTTCTAACAGTTGCTTGGAAATCATTGGGAAACTATTCTAGACCACATTCAAGAACAGTTTCAATTTGGTCAAATTTAATTAATTCCATTTCCTTAACGATCCGGTTACCCTTCGGGATATCCACTCCATGACAGACTCTGCCTCTGACGCCGCTGTCGACACACGCTGCCGTCGCCGCCGTTGTCCGTCGCGGCCGCTCCCCAGATCACCACCATTCACCGTGTCGTAAACGAACCGGTCGGTGGGAGGTAGGTGGCGCCGCCAAAGGTCACAGGTCACCGCCAGCGCACTTAATGCCGACGATTGGTGGTTAGATCCGTGTTGTGGCCACTCGAGGTCTGGTCTTCGGCTGTATAAACCGAACAAGTGTGATTATGAAGCCTGTAGGCAGAGCCGGTTCCATGGCACTTCTTTGAAGGTATTGGGGGAGGCGATGCAGGGGCTAAAGTCGTGACGACGGTGTTTAGAAAAATGGCTAAAGAGATCTCGATTTTAGCTTTTTTATCCAAAAGATGACAGGGTCTGTCATTTGGTATCGAGAAGGTGCTGGTATCAGTTGCTTGAGTAATCGAACTTAAATTCTGTAGTGCAGACAGAATGTTAATGTAGGCAGAAAATAAAAATCAGGAATGCATTATCCCAACAGTTGATGTATGTAGAAAATACAATCTACTAATAAGTCGGTATTAACCTGTATTTATAGTTTGCAGCTTTTAGACAGTCTAGTAGATATATTAATGCGTGTCGCTCCGCGTGTACAGTCTAGAATATTTGGGAGCTCGACGCTAAAATAATCTGCACATTAATGATGATAATGGATGGGCTATATTAGCGACTGTTTGAAGCCTTTCTGTCTTTGTTAGCTTAGGCGACATCCTTTCGGGCGTGATGACTGGTAGTGCACTTGTGCCGCTAGTTTTCTTGACAGCCGCTAGACGGCCGGTGACCTGAGAAGGGCACAGGACGAGCTACCGATGCTTGGTGCATAGGCAGATCCAGGGGGAAGCAAAGAGGGGCAGGTTCCCCCTCAATCGACCCTCAGCACCCCCTGAAATGGCCACGGCGCCCCCTGAAAGGGCAATGGCACCAACTGAAATGTCGCTCCCCAGGATACCAAAATCGGCACCCACCGATAGGATTTTATGCCACCTGATAGGTATTGCCGGTCACAAGTGGTGCCCCCCGGTCCGGATGATGCCCCCCCTATTGGCAATTCTGGCTCCGCCTATGCTTAAGTTGGTTTAGTTGGTGCTATTGTCTGATGGGTATAGGGGTGATCGAAATTCGTGGATTGGCGCCGTGCTGGTTTATTTGTTATGATAGAATAGTCAATTTGAGAGTGGCAATACTACCGTAAGGGTGAAACGATCGATAGTGAGGTTCCGGATGGCATCAATAGCACCTTTGTGGACTCGACATGGGGTGACCTGGGTCAAGCGCCGAAGGACGGTGGCCCTTTCCGTTACGAGACCTCACTGAGTGTCGTGTGTGGAGGTCTCCCGGTCCAGTATGTAGGCTTCTTGCGCGCAGTTGACTGGTTTATAATGAAGTACCTTGGTGAATAGATATTGCTTCAGGACTGCACATTAAGTTGGTAATTATTCAAGATGGCTTTGTTTAAAGCTCTCATCAATATCTGGTATCTTCTAGTACCTAAGTGAGTTGTCGCACATCCTATAGGACATGGGCAGCTGTGTTGGTGTTCGAGAAGAAGTGACACGAGGCTGTTGAAGCCCAGTGACCTGATGCTGGTTTGGTGCGGAGCTGCCGCGACGATTGGATAGGCTGGCCGTTGTTTTGCGATCTGTGGAGCAATAACGAGTCGGTAGGTTCTGGGTGAGAACGATGAATTTGCCTTCACGCTGAGATTTTAGTGCTGCTATTTATGGGACGAATTAATTGCACATTATCAACGAATGATAATTGCGTAGCGATATTTTTGGACGTCATCGATATGTGATGGTTTCTTGGTTATTTTTATCGTAAACGTCGACTCAGTTCCTATGGGCAAAATACCATCCGGATGGGACCACCGATCAGGATAATAATGGAGTCTTTGACTTCTAGAAGTGCTATCTCACCAGCACTTTAGCACAGATCGCGCTATATAGTGCTTGGGAAATAGCCCTTTTTGGAGTGGATTGGCAGCCCGATACGGATCGTAATTTGACCATGGAACCTAGGTCATTGTTGTTAGCTGCCACTTCGGTTATCAGTGAAGTTGAATATGCGACATTTACTGCAATATTTCAATCGTGACGCTATTGCGTGCTGTTCTCAGAAACGGATAAAACCGGTCACATTACACTGGCCCCTGTTTTCGAACTGTTTTATCCGGGATCGGCAGGCTGTTAGAGGGAATGTGGCACCTTGGTCAAATCCCGGAATTTAGTGAAATTAGGCACTTTTAGCCAAAAATAATAAAACGACTCATGATTTCTCTGAAAAAATGTACAATAAGCTCAATATTTTGTTTTTAAAAATACTCCTCTAGAAAAAGAAATAAATATCAGCCTGTGGATGATGTCATGATCTGGCAACCACTACCATTGAAACGCTTCAAGGGCTTCGATCGGCTGATGCTCATCTTGACGTCAGCATATGTCGTCACACCAGTAGCTCACAACAATGGCCGCCCGGCGACGGGCTGATGGGGGCTGGTGTCAGGTAGGTTTTAGCTTTTTTATACGGAATTATCGAGTTCCAAGACAAATGAAATATGGAGTACCAGGTTTTCCGACTTGCTTTACAACTTGGCTATCCCAGTTAAAATCACGTTGTGAAGGTGCCACATTCCCTTTAACAGGCTATGCAAATATCGGCGCCGCGTAGCAGCTTCGGAAAGTTGTGGTATCTACAAGACATACTGCGCATTGTTCGCTTATCGTTTCATGCAGTTGGAGTAAGAGGCGAGTGAGTGAGTGAGTGAGTGCATGAATGAGTAAGTGCGTGGGTGATCGAGTGAGTGCATGTATATGCGCGAGTGAGAGTGAGCGAGCGAATAAGAGCAAGAGGGAGAGAGACGATGATGAACCACTGGAGAACGCTTATACATGGCAAACATGTCACTTCCCCATAGATTCTTATTCATGTGCCCCTGTCCCCACGGACGTTTGCCTTACCTCATCGTGCGATGTACTACGGCGCCTTGGATACTGAAACCCAGCCAGGGAAGTTGGCAAGTTTCCGTATGATTACCATGCAGGTGGTGGCTGCGCGCCGGAAATGAATCACACCGACTGCGGGAGTGTGGCGCCGACGGACGAATGCCTGTTTGCACGTGTCGCTGGACCCCGGCGTGGGGGTTCATCGCCGGCCTGTGTCCGCGCGGGTCAGGCGGGAAGTAAACCAAGCCTCGCGAGTAGCTGATGAGAATAGTGCTTGAGATGCTGTAAAATCTACAGTAGTGGGCCTTCAACAATTTCACCACGGCTTCGATAACGATAACACGATAACATGTTCCGGAGGATGCGTAGCTCAGGGGAAAGCATTCCTGTCTTCTTAGGCATTGAGTCCCGGGTTCAAGTCCCGGCTTTAACCTCTGAAAAATCTGGCATAATCCTCCAAATCCCGCCTGGCAGGGTGAGAATTGGCGACGCCGTAACCCATACGGAATTTCTTTTCTGTTTTTATAGAGAATGTGGCACTTTCACAACGTGGTTTTAACTGAGATAGCAAAGTTGTAAAGCAGGTCGGAAAACCCGGTACTCCATATTTCATTTGTCTTGGAACTCGATATTTCCGTAGAAAAAGCTAAAACCTACCTGACACCAGCCCCCTCAGCCCCCGTCGCCGGCGGCCATTGTGAGCTACTGGTGTGACGACATATGCTGACGTCACGATGAGCATCAGCCAATCGAAGCCCTTGAAGCGTTTCAAGTATGGTAGTGGTTGCCAGATCGTGACATCATCCACAGGCTGATATTTATTTCTTTTTCTTGAGGACTATTTTAAAAACCAAATATTGAGCTTATTGTACATTTTCAGAGAAATCATGAGTGGTTTCATTATTTTTGACTAAAAGTACGCCTAATTACACTAAATTCCAGGATTCGACCAAGGTGCCACATTCCCTTCAACCTCTGAAAAATCTGGCATAATCCTCCAAATCCCGCCCGGCAGGGTGAGAGTTCGCGACGCCGTAAACCATATGGAGTTTATTTTCCGTTTTTAAACATACACCGCATTTGGAATCTTCGCGATGGGTGAAAATGACACGTAAAAGATGACATGAATTGAGACACCTCCCGTGCTTCCCGCATGTAATGGACATGAACCGATCGCAATCACAGCGAGTTCGCCCCACCCCCGCCCCGCCCGCCGCCCGCGAGCCATCAATGAAGGCCAACCACAGTTACCCGTGTGCCCTCAAATATTGGGTTGTAGTGTATGTACATCGCTTCAAATCGAAGATGAATTGTGGAGATACTTTTGCGACTGAAACATTGGAAAATTCACGGCTTACATTTTGAATAATTTTGTTGAAATAATGGTGATACCGGAGATCACTGGACAATTTCTGTGTTATTTATGTTTTAAGTAAGTTTCACCTTGATTTTCGTTTGTGACGACGCCTTCACGTTTTAGACCCCTGGGAGAGGTATTCCCCTCCTCTCGGTACGCCACTGGATAAGACAGTAAATGTTTACATTCATCCATGCATGCATTGGCTATTTGCTGGCTCTGAAAACGGGATCGGCAGGCCAGTGCTGCGATAGATTTAATTCTGAGGCGCTCGTAGCCTAAGGAGGACGCCAAGAGCTATATCTGCTGTGAGTATCATAATTTTCAACATGCTATTTTCATTTCAAGGCGTCGCAGTTGTTTGCTTGGTGGTGGCTGGTGCGACGCTCTCCGAGGCTGCAGCTTCTATGGGCTTGGCCGTTGTACATCCGGACCGTCCCAACGAGTGCTTTATTGAACGATCGAACAGCTACCTTCTGCCGGGCCATACACGGTATCTGTATAACTGTAAAAAAGTACGCTGCTCAAGAGAAAGAGATAACGCTCTCTACGTAGAGCGAGTGTCGTGCAGCGGGGTTCACGGAGGAGACTTCCACTGCCGGAGGATCCCAGGCGACCGTTTCTCGGTGTACCCGGGATGCTGTCCCAGCCTGAAGTGTGACGACGGTGGAGCCTTCGTCGCCATGGGCAAGAAGTGAAGATCGAAGAGTGGTGTATCTGTGCTTTCGCGACTACATCCAATGGTTTTACACAAATATGGAGGCCTGTGTAAATATCCAAGAAAATCATGTTTTGAACAGAAAGGAATTTGGGCCTAGCTTATTGTTTTGCCTGAGTCAATGTAATACGTTCAAGTATCTGTACTTTTTGTTGTGCGAAGCACTGCACCCAATATATGACATGCCACATAGCAGTCAAGCGCCTGGTGTGCATAGGCGGCGGAACGGAGGGAGCAGCGGGGCACCGTGCCTCCTCCCTTGGACTGACCAGGGGGACACCGCCATTGAGGTGCCACCCCCAAATTGGTGAAGATAGCAGTGAAAGGATGACTAGTCTGGGCTTTCGGAAATAAAGTTTGACTTTGAAATATGGTTTGCGGACTCAGAGAGGTTGCCAGCAGTCAAACCCCGTTTTTCCTTACATGTGATAGATTTCTCATATCACATATAGAATCGATTGATAAAATGATACGTCAATGTCACCTCACATGAAGGTCAAAATCAAGGTAGGGGAGATGGTGGTAAGACGGGCATAGTTGTGTTTGAGACTGTGTGTCTCACTCGCTTTTCATTTGAAAGTGATGAAATTTTGTTTTAAGTTTCAGTAAATATTTATTTGTCCCTGCGCTTAAACATACTAGGATCCGTGCATATTCCTAGGTGCAGTAACGTTTACCGTAGAATGCTGCAAAAGCCCGTCTTACCCCAACAGGCGGGGTGAGATGGGTTTTATGAAGTAGTTTATCATATGCAAGAACTTTTTGACAAAAACCTTACCACGTTGAGCAAAAATGAGTTCTGAAACACTTCGCAATGCATTGTTTCGATTAAAAAGTCGAGAGAAAATTATTTTGCTGAATTTCCATAAAAGCCTAATTTTTCATTGGAATCTAACAATCAATCATTAAAAGTTCCTCAGCCGGTTTGCAGCAGACTCTCAGACTGATTCCTTTCAACCATGCAAAAACGCAGCGATAAAGATTATAATTTGTATGGTGATGTAGTATTTATTACTCCGTGCCCGTCTTGCCCCATGTTAATATGTTAGAAAATCTCATTCTTGAGGGTCACCGTGCTGGGGTAATATAAACTTAAATCACGTAATGTATGTTAACGCTCTCCCGAGACAGGTTTTGCATATTTGGCCTTCCAAATAGGACCAGACCCTACCAGAATATTTCACACTCAAAACTACTAAAAATGGTAGGTTGAACCACTAATTTCGTTTTCCTAAAACTTTGAAAAACCAATAAAGGTTAGAACTTTGTGTTTTTGGCTCATGATAGGACATTCCAAGACGCATTAATGCAAGTAATGGGACATTTATACCATTACTGGTCTGGTCCACAGAGCATGTGCCCGTCTTACCTACCATGCCTGTCTTACCACCCTCTCCCCTAAAAGGTCATAGGTCAAATACATACCAGCATCTTCAAGGTTATTGACTCCAGTGCTCATGGGCGCCGAAAGCGCGGGGGGACGGGGGACGTGTCCCCCCTGTTGGCCAAGCGGGGGACGTCCCCCCAAATTTTTTAATTCATCGTCATCAATGCCGTCAGGTACTGCATATGCTCAAAATTCACCTTCCCCGGTCAGCACCAGCCCGGGTCCGTCCCCCTGTAAAAATTCTGTGGCGGCGCCCCTGCCAGTGCTTGCGGTCTAATGATGTTACCCAGTGTGACGTATATCATGTCAGGACATTATAGTTATAGTAACTGATAGTTATAGTATAGTAAGTGCAAATTTCAAGGTCGAAGGTCATGGGTCAAGGTCAATCCTTATTTCCCGCCCAACGGTTGGCATAGTGCTAGTTATCATGTATATTATAGCAAAGATACCTTATTGTGACGTCATAAGTTAATTAAATTGGTATGACCTTTGCCCCAAATTTTTAGGAAATATTCTTTGGGACCTCCCTCTATGACCTTGTATCGCGTTTAGCATCTCCCGATTTTTTCCCGCATTATTACGGCATTTCCCAATAGGTTCTCAGTGCCTACGGTCAGGATTGATTTGACCTCTATGACCTCGTTTGATCTCGAAGATATTAGCCTAGGGCATTGAAAGTTGGTTATGATGTAGGCTATCGTAGCCACCAAACACCCTCAAACGGGCGTTTTTTCTTTGCCTCTTTGTTTTTTACATCTCATGGAGCCTACCAGCTCCCCTTCCCTCCAGTGCGCGTTAACCTCTCTCCTGTGCGGGTGTTAAGATAAAAAGACATTGTATAACGTCGGGTCATTATTATTCTTAAAATCGTTTCATCTTCCGATGGAGCCGTGAAAAAAAACAATCCCGAGTCATTTTCACTCATCAACCTGCTTTTACCGCAACCGTCCACCTTACTCCTACAGAATTTAACGATAACGAGGTTTTGGTACACGTGAATGGCCGATCATTCTATCTCTCCAGCCCTAGGCAGGGATAGCAGTGGACGATGCAGTCGATGCGCCCTGAGCACTTGTTCGAAGCTGTCCTCGAACACGTGATAATGTCCCGCTTCAATGTAAGCACACTTCTAGCCCGCGCTAAGGCTGCTGATGAATGATGACGTGATGACGAACGCGTCACTGACAGCAGAACGATGCTACTGAGTGAGCGGTGACAGAGCTATCGCACCCCCAATCAGGGAGAGCGGGTGGTCACGGGGCGAGATATCGCCCGATACTGTACTATCTGGTCTCTCACCGGCGCGAGACTGCATATCGGATCATAAGCTCTGAAGTCCCGCTGCTCTGCACACATCTGCTGGTCAAGTCCCTGGTCAAATGAAGGGCATGACGTCTCATAGCAGGGAAGGAACCCAATGAACTAGCGGAATGCTCAACTTTCAAACCGGGCGTCAAAGTTACCTTTTTAGATCAAAGAAAGTAGTGCGCAGATTATAGTGTGATCATTCTACGGGACAGAGGGAATTAGTTGCGACGTAAATCCTTGTCGGCTGCTGTACAGAAAACCCTTCAGGCTGCTTTTTGCAGTGTTACGGCGCTGGTATGGACCCAAAGTGAAACGTATGTTTTATTTTGCAATAAATAAATAAAAAGGAGGTGGGGATGCATGCCTCAATGGATAGGCCAGCTGTCTCCTTTAGCCACAGGTCCCGGATTCAAGCCCCCGGCTGATTCTTGGAATAGGTGTAGGCTGATTCCCTAGATCGCTCCCAACAGAGTGGAGTTGGTAATGCTTTATGGCCCTGGTGGTCGGCACATTGCTAATTCCCGGTAATTTACGTATGGTCCTGATAATTGATAAAAATCGCCACTATTTGTTCCTGCACCGCCAGGATAACGTTTATCTAGTATATCCTTACAAACCAGGTCAGGGCAGACTAGGGATAGTACACCGCACATAGGCGGATCCATGGGACAAGAGGGAGCCACTTACCCCCTCCCACATCCACCGTCGACGCCTCCTGCAGTGGTCACGGCACTCCCTGAGAGAACGATAGCGCCCCCCTGAAATGTAATTTTCCATCCCTTTCCCCCATGATGCGAGGATCGATGTCCCCACGATAGAATTTGACTCCCGCCTGATAGGTTTTGCCGTAAAAAAGTCGCGCTCCCTGGTCCGGACTCTGGATAGTAAAACGGCAACAGCGCGGCAGCAGTAGCCCCCCATTTTACCATGGAGGGAATTTTTCTTTGGGCAAATAAATACCAGATACCTGTTGCTCTGGTGCTGTTTTCATGCAATAAATGACAATACAATTTATACGGACAAGATACAAAACAA
This sequence comes from Lepas anatifera, assembly GCA_034440635.1. Lineage (NCBI taxonomy): Eukaryota > Metazoa > Arthropoda > Thecostraca > Lepadidae > Lepas > Lepas anatifera. Next base: position 228,672 of record JAOTON010000128.1, on the reverse strand, counting down.
GCGCTACAACATGCAAAAAGTGCGGATGTTGTGTGCTTCTAGGGACCAGATCGGGAGTCTCCCTGACGTTAGCAGCGAGTAACCCCGGTCGTTTCTGCTGACAGCTTACGGACACATGGATCATTCTTGGTAATACCGCCTGTCAGGGTGCAGGTAGAGGCCCAGCTGACAAAACCGTTGCTCGCAGACACAATCGGGTTCTTGTGAAGAAAATGACGCTGCAGAATTCACCCTGTTTTAGAACAGCCTTTTAGCATCAAGCTGCAAGGACGTGAGAACCGAAGGTGGGGAGGGGGGCATCTGACTCTCCTCTTCCCCAACATAATGAACGTGGACGTGTATTGTCTCATCCCCCTCCACTTTCGGGAGGAGAAAGTTAAAGGGAACGTGGGACTTTGATGCAATTTCGTGCTGTGGTGGTTTTAAGGGAAAAGAATGGATTCGCTTAAGTCATAGATTTGGTCTCATTTCTCCTGAAAAAGGTTGATGAGCCTAGTATTTCGTTTAACCTCTGTTAGCAATAAAAAGTCTCTAAATAAGTGTAACGTCAAATCCACGTATGAGCTATAAAAGCTTTGTACCGGATTAAACCTGAAACCCTGCTTGATTTGCGCCAAAAATTATAGCGAATACAAATTAAGCGTTTTTAGCTAAAAGAAGTGGCAATCAGGAAGCACATTGTCTTTTATCCATTTCTCCTATTTTCCTTGATATGTTTAAATATATTTTACGTTTCAAACTAGTCAATGAAGCAAGTTATACTCATTCAAGAGATCCAGGGGTTAATCCGGTCATGTCCCAACCAAAGGGAGCTTGAGTGAAAAAAACCTTCTTTTGCCCCTTCCGCTAAAACATACTAGTGATTGATAAATGATCGATTGGGGAGGATGTGCCCGTCATTAAAAAAAACAGCGTCTTTGTCCATTCGCAAGGTACTTCCTTGTAAAGTGAAAAATTGGTTGATCCGCACCAGCTTGATCCTACCGGCGGTCACCTACACCGATCAGCGTTTTTTCTTGTTTGCTCACCGATATAGGTTCGCTACCTTCGAACCAAATGGCTGGATCCGCCCCTGCCCCCCCCCAACTTGGACATAGTTTCAACGCCCTGTCAATCTGTTTTAAATTATGCCGATTGAGCATTTATGAATCTGTAGAACTGGTCATGAAAATGCTGTATATCTACCTGGAGCTATGTACTTACAATCTAATGTTTACCAGAGCCAATAGCTAGCTCCCCGGTCGACTTTTAATGTGAGTCCGGATGGATGACAAATTTATCCTCACCTTTACCTGTGCCCTTAAGTTCACGAAGAAAAGTATTCCCTTGGTTAAACTACCATCGATCATCATCACATCTGAAATTTTGGGTACGTCGTTATCAAAGGTCGTTCTGATCGCCATCGATCGATATTCCCTAAAATGACTGGTTAGTGTACTAAAATGATAAAATTAGTGATACTTGTGCAAACACTAGTGCAACATGTTGACTTACGGATACAATTTTCCTGACTTTGATCATCCAAACTTTATCAGATAATCTAATACGAGCGTATTTTTGCACTGTTTGGATCCAGGGGGAAACTTGGCAATTGCCTCCCATCCCCTATCCACCATTTTTGTCCATTTTCTTTAAAAAAAGCATGCTTCACGATTTGGGACCCCGTTTCCCTTCTCCAAACGGTGGGTCTGGGTCTGACCCTGTTCGTTAGTCCGGTTTGGGTAGTATCTATTACGTGATTCGGTTGTTGAATGGATTGGACTTTAATGCTAGCCTGGCATACATATGACCAACAGCAAGGTGTTGGCACTCCCTTTTACGATCCCGGTTCTCGCGAGGGCTGGTTATAAAAAGACTTCCGCCGTCTGCTGCGGCGTGGTGGGAAGAAAAACATCGCACCTACCTCCGCCCCCATCTGCGCTGTCCGCAGCGGGGGTGGGCGATGGGGCGAAGTGGGGGAGGGAGGGGGGGGGCGGTCCAGAAGATATCGGCGGCAGCAGCTGCGAGTCGAGCCACAAGCGTCGCTCCAGGGACGTGATACTTTCTGAAACAGAGGCGTTCGAACCTGGGGCGTGAAACTCTCAGAAACAGAGCCGTTCGAACCTGGGCCGTTCCTAAGCGAACCTATGCGCTCCAGCCCAGGGCATTTTAAAGGAAAAGTCAGTTGGGGGCATTTCTTGTGCTGGCCATTATAGCGTCTTCAAGGGATCGAGACCCCATTTTGAGAGGTTTAATACAACTTAGACGCGTTAGTGTTAAAAAAATGTTTCTTAGTTTTTAGTTATTGCAAGTTTAGAGATTATAGGTGCTGCCCAGGGCTGCCAGGTTTTTCAGCGGAAAAGGTCAGACCGAGTTAGAAAAAGGGGCCAAAGAGGGCAAAATTTTATTTCCACTAAAATAGCCAAATCAACACCATAAAAGCCAGATTTGAGGCTAAAACGACCCTAGCGGTAGTCATAAAACCACAGAAAAAGGACTGTATCACTGTTTAAAACTAATTGTTGACAGTTTGATATTGACTTGACGCAATATTTTCAGCACTACCCATCTAATAGGAAGTCAGGGGTGCCCTTCCAATCCCGCGTGGCCATCGAATGGTTTTATCCACATAACCAGAACATTTTTTGGGATCATCAATCACGCCCCCTTCCACTTTTTGATCAATAATTTCCTGATCTCAGTCAAAATGGGAGTGAACCGGAAATTTGTATAACCAGCCGCTGCGGAAGGTAACGAAAAGCCCAAATTCGAAAAGTTTTGGTACTAACGTGGAAAGTTTGCTGTCAGCATCAGGTTGAAGTTTGCCTGGCCCCTCACTTTTTCCCAGTGGCGACGGACGCTTAGGGGAGAGTGGGGTAAGATGCCCAGGGTTTAGGAAATCCGGATTATGAAATAACCGTGATACCAACAGCGCTGCTTTAGATGCCAAGTCGTAGCATGATCATTTATCTTCCTTATAGAATCGATGGAATAGCGATAATTATCACATTTTCTAACTATTATGATTTTACTAGAGGCTTACAAAGGGGCGTCTTACCCCATCGGGTGGGTAAGACGCCCCGTGGTAAGATGCCCCACCCCTGGGCATCTTACCTCATTTTGGTCTATCGTTGATGAAGTAACTTGTTCGTAGTTCTTAGCTTCATTGGTTATCATTCATCAAGTGTTGTTCAGAAATTAGAATGTATTTAGAAGCGTCCACACATTGATAAGACATGTAGGTGGTTTTCACGTTTCCACGTCAAATGATAAAACAACTTTACGTAAAACTAATGATAAAAACCAAGGATAAAACATACCATAAAAGTAATATAAAATCACACACACAAGCAACGAAGTACGAGGCGAAGTAAACTCGTACGAGGTTTCTGAAACCTCCCTTATTCCCATACCTTGTCTATTTTGCGTTCCTTTCTTTAAATTCCCCATTTTAAAAGAAATATGCGCCAGAAACTGTTAAGTGCAAAACATTCACTTTGGAGAGGGAAAAATGGCTTGTGGCGACTCGAAGCTTCCTCCACTAACTGTCACAGGCTCCCAGTCTATCATTTATGGCGTACAGCCACCTTAGCCTTCTCGTCAAGGCACACAGGCCCAGCCTTCGCAGGCAGTGCACGCGATCCATTCTTCGCGCGAGAGAGCAAAACTCACTCCGCAGATGAGATATCTCCTATCATCATGCTTCATATATATCTGGTATCTGGTATCGTCTTTCTTCCATACAGCTTTGCCTGCCTCGTCCACGTCTTTTAGATACCTTGCTTTTGCATCCCCTTTAACTATTCTGTCTTCCAGAGCCTTTTAGATTAATGTTGTTGCAAGTTCGGCTATTGGAGTCGGAGTCTCACTAAGGTCATCAATGGACTTGTCGCGGAGACCAGCCCCACCATCGGAGCGAGCAACTCCTACAATGAAGAGTTAATTCAAAATTCAAAGTGACACGTCCCACAAATCACAGAGGCGGCCGCCCGCTCAGGTCACCCTCTCACCAGTCAGTTGCCAGCCGACCTGTACGTCGGGTAAACTATTGAGCGCCGGAGCGTCTCAGGAGAACCGATTCAAGCCTGGACATGCAATGTCACGCATTTTCTTGAGCAGCTGGCCGGAGCCCAACGCTCAACCAACTGGGCTACCGGGATGGCAAGCGTAGGGACGACGTAAGAGATCAGGTATGGAGCTTGCAGGATTAACCGTGGGAATATTTCAGGTCTAGCTCATTTATAGGCGAATTCAGGGTAAACAGTCCAGCCACGGCCCTTCTAATCGGCCAAAATTTACCGATTTTGGCCAATTTTGTTATCGTAAAATATGTTTTACGGTTTTGTCCATTTTAATGTAATTGCTTTGCGCCTCCACCGCATCAGTTTGATCTGAACCCGCCTTGAAGTCAACTCCGGTTGGGTCATCAGGCCAGGTCCGGAACTCCCAAATAATTGTTTCAAGGTTTTAATGATTGAGCTGGGATTCGCCTTATCGAATAAAACCACCAACCCGAAAATTTTTGCTGTTATGGGATTTCTATCGTTAGTGGCCTGGGTTCAGGTGCGAGGCCTTCGATTGGAAAGGTTAGAATCAAAGCAACAGATTGAAGTGTGCTCTTATTTAACATGTACGGTTATGTGCGTCGAAAGCTGAGGACAGGAACGGGAGGACGGATCCCCTGACTCGCCAATCTGTGGGGGTGTCTCCCAAAAGTTTTGGGAATCGACGTAGGTTTTTATTGTCTCCCTATTACCTACTTACGTTGACCTACGTAAATTTGTTCATGAGCTTCATGGTCATTGGCTTTTTCAAAGAGAGTCAATTTAAAGTTCAGGTCCCCCCGCCATCACCAGTCCAGGGTCCGTAGCCCCCAGTAACAATTCCGTGGCGCTACCCGTAGGTAAGGATTGGACTACCCCCCAAGTTTAAAACATAGTTTTTACTCTAACAAATGGTGTTATATTGCTCTGGGAAAGTCGCCCATGGGGCATCTTTCCCCATTCATTGAGAGGGCATCTTTCCCATCAGTACCCAGATTAGATAAAACCTGAAGTGCAAAAATCATACAATTAATACACTCAAGCGAAATGCTCATTTAATGAGTTCAATATGCCATCATTCGTAATGGGATGTCAAACAAAGCACGCATCCAATATTCTTCGAGATATATGCAGCCTATGTGGGAAATTTTTCTAAGAAAAATATCGAAACAAAGACTTACCCATCAGCTTCACGCAACTCACAGGAGGGAACTGACTTTCTGCGCAAGAAAAATCAAAGCCTCTGCTTTCGACCAAGAACAATATTATTTACCAGTGGTGGTCCAGATTGCCGGAAGAGGGGAGGGGCGTCTTACCCGATGGGGCATCTTACCCTACTCTCCCCTATGTATGCTACCACCGCAATAATAAATTAAAAGGCTAATCACTTCATACCGCCACACCAGCAACCAGTCTTACGCACTTTGACTACACTGTGTCCCGTCTAATCCACGAACGAGCTCTTAGCGCTGACAACTGATGCGTGTGAAATGAGAGCATCATGCAATGTCACGGTACTGGCTGGGACGTGGGCTTCCGGTCGGATAAAACAGATGTTTGATTGGTTGTAGGCCAGCGTTCTTCTCCAGCGTTGTGATTAGTTGATGCTGAGGCTGCTTTGCCGGGATTTCCCGTAACTATGCGCTTTGTTTCGTGTACACACGATGGAGCAGACAGCCAGGGGTGGAAATTCTTTAACACAATTTTTGTGGATTGCCAATTTGAGACCAGAAATAGAACAAAATTATAATTATCGGGTGGTGTTATGTCTTATTTTCGTTAGGCAAGTCTGCATTTGGTCAATTTCAAGTCATCTGTCTATTTCACTGGGGGCCAATTTACGGGCAGTGGGGGGGCATTTCGGCCGACTGGGGGGCAAATGGCAACATGTGATTACAACATGGCAAATTGGCAAATGGTTAACATGTTAAAAATGGCCTGATCCAGCCTAGTCAAACCAAATATAGCCAGTAGGTGGTTAGAGATTTGAGGTAGGGGGCACCATAAGACTTTCAGTCGAAACACAAGCGTCGCTCCAGAGGCGTGAAGCGCTCCGAAACAAAGGCGTTCGAACCTGGGGCATGAAACTCTCAGAAACAGAGACGTTCGAACCTGGGCCGTTCCTAAGCGAACCTATGCGCTCCAGCCTAGTCAAACCAAATATTGCCAGTAGGTGGTTAGAGGATTTGAGGTAGGGGGCACCATAGGCTTTTCAACTAATTTCTCTTCCAGTCAACGCCATAGGGTAGGTGTAAATGTGTAAATGTGTCAGGTCACATTTGAGGTCACTAGAGGTCAATAAATGCCGCCATAGGGATAACAGGTAGGTAAATGAAGGTTTTCTGTCATTTCATCTGAATAATTAAAGATAGAGCAAAAAAAGAATTCTTAGAATCCTTGCAGCAAGCCGAGTCGAATGATATATAATATGACGTTGCTAGGTCAAGTATGAGATTTGACCTGACCTGAGGTACCAGTTCATGGTCAAATTAGATAAAATACATATCATTAGAACCGCAAGGACATGTCAAATATAATGCAGCTACAATAAAGGCACTATCGCCATCCATTAATAAGTTATTCAGTTAAAACCATTTTCCCATGTATTTCTAATGGAGAGGTCATGACTCCATGACTCGTACCTGTCCTTGGGTCATCGATGTAAAAAATACCGGAATATATTTTAGAGAATTCGGTGGGGCCATTATGGGATACAAATTTCAAGTGAATAAGTACATCCTGCTCTGATTTATGCTATCTTAAACTTTTTTGAGGTTAGCTCACTTGACCTGTACTGGTGACCTGACCCGAGATGACCTAACCTTAGAATTTGGACAAAAGTTGTAAAAATAATCAGGGAAAAGGTATGCCAAGTACGGCGGCGCTACGTGCCGCTGTTTTTATGCTGCCTGGAAAAAACCGGGTGAGGGGGTGGGTACCCGCCCTCCGTCAATGCACGAGTTTAAGTGGCGGATGTAGGCAGCAGGGTAAATGATCGTGATAACATATATTTTTTAAAAGAATCTCTGAACTAATGAGAAGAAGGTACCAACCCGTCCATTTTCACCATGACAATCATGGACGCTCATGTGATATTTTAGATTTGATATCCGGTCCTCATGCGTGGAATCGTCAGCATTCGGGTTTACTCGGCCGCAGCAGTACTGCCTCTGTGCTGCACGTGACCCTGTCGCTGACGGTGGCTGCCCGCAGAGCCGCCGTCCCCACTCGACACTCACATGCCTTCACCCTTGATGGAGACGCGCTCCCGCTCGGTTCCGGTCCGCCATTGTAGAGACTGTCCGCCGATGCTCTCACGGTGAGCGGCGCGCGTTTTTCGAGGCTGTCCGGCCGACGCGGCGACCACAAGCACCGTTTCGGCGGCGATTACTCAGCCATAATGGGAGGGCCGCCGCCGCACTGCCGCAGCCGGAGGCATCGGCTCAGCCGGCTCCCAACACTGCCACCGGTGTACACTGCACACTGCACTGCTCAGAGCTGAAGTGAGTAGGTAATGTTGCCAGACTGGTCAGACATTCGGCCCAATTAAAAAATATAATTATAATTGTTAGTTTTTCCGTCATTTTATTTGTTTTGTTAGGCACGTTTTGGATGATCTGTCTGCTCATTTTATTTTTATTGCTTCTCTTTTTGTTTTTCTGCTTTGTTTTTGTGTTATTTCTACTGACCAGCATTATTATTTGTCCTAATCTCATAACATACTAATATAAACATACTCACCTTTGCTGTACTGTATGACTATTACTTCCTCTCTATGTTTCTTATCTGCTGTTCATGTCCTTTGCCTCTTCACCTGTCTATAGGAAAATGAAATAAAATTGATTGATCGATAAAAAAAGCCATATTCGCAAATAATTCACAGCGGCAGATTGGAATCGTAGGCATGCCTGCGCTCGTTTTGCTTCAGAAACGAATTTTCTTTGAGAGAAGCGATGCGGTCTGTTTGCATTGCAATGCTTTATTCCGACATCTTCTAAAAGTGCAACAAAAATTATTTAACAAAGAGATATATATCTAAGAGGAAACAGTTACAGATTTTGTGGTGCCTACATGGTCTCTTCCTGTGTTGATGCGTAGGTACATACACCTCTAGTTTCGATAGCACACAGGAGCGGTTCCAGCCGGTTGGTTGGTGAGGGAGGAGGGAAAACCCATGTCGGCGAGCTTAAATAAAAACGTTCCGCGGCCAAGGTGCCGACGCCCTTCAGTTTTTGTTTCTCATTACAGGGAACTTTTCACCTTCAAAGAAGTAGGTAGGTCCTCTGAATAGACAACACACTTTAAATTGTTTTTCACTGACGGACACGGTCTCCTCAATCGATCAGTTATCAAACGCCAGTTCTCGCCTTCGAGATGTCATGGCTGGATTGGCCCACTGGCTCTGCCCCTGATAGCATATCACTACCTTCACTTCAAATCGCATCAAGAGGGTGGTATTTGGGCGCATGACGGATAAATGAATGACTGCTCCCTTGGCCTAAGTTTTACTAAAAATGGTAAGTTGTTATTTTCCGCTCGGAATTATATTGTTGGTAAGTTATTTCAACATTTGATCTTGTCTATAGCTGAACAAAAATCCTCTCACGAAATGACACGGCGAGTAAATGATAACATGAGGAGAAGCCGACATCCAACAAGACGAAGAATCCATCGCGATAACGGCAGCGCCGTTTTGATTGGACCCTCACCGAGTTATCTTTATTTGTATTCTGTTGGGGCTACTCCTAATCAGAGGGGCAGGCACGCAACCATAGGCGGAGGAACGGAGGGGGGCACTGGGGCACCGTCCCCCCCTTTGGACGGACCAGGGGTTCATCACTATTGAGGTGCCCACCTTAAATCGGCGAAGACATTGGCGTACGCAGGGGGGCATTCCGGCCATGCCCCCCCAAAGCGCTGGAGGGGGCCAAACTGTTTTTTGCCCCCAAAGGCCGGATACATTTTTGAAAAAAATTGTTTACACTAGGTCTGTAGAGCAAAAATATGTTCGCTCCCACCCAGGGAATGCAGGGGGACGGACGGGCTGGGGACCGGGAGGCGAATTTGGCATATTCGGTACCAAGCATAAAGATTACCCAAAATTTTGGGGACGTCCCCGGTGGCCAACAGGTGGACGCGTCCCCGTCCCCACCTAGCGCCCATGCTCCCACCCCCTCCCCCAGGAGAGTGGTCATGTACTTGGAGAGCTAGCTTATACTAGGTCTGTCGAGCACCCAAATTGCACGTTCCACCCCCCCCCCAGGAGGAGAGGCAGACATGGGTTTGGCCCCCAAGCTCGGGCCTGCGTCCGCCCATGGGCGAAGGTAACAATGAAGCGGCACTTGGTCCGGGCTTTCAGAAAGAAGCTTGGAGCTTGTGAGATTTTTCAAAACCAACAAAACAAAGTCTGACAGAAAATCTTCTCCGTTGATGTTCCTCAGATATAACATGTCTTGCACTTTGAAACCTCAATCTCATGTGTAACCTCGCCCATGACTTGAGGTGGGACGTGATCGCTGAAAGTGATGGCGTTAAATTTGGCCTTCGTTGACGAGGCATGTGGTATTAAGTAAATAACTGTCGGTGTAAAAATATCAGGGACACTAACTTTGAACAGTTTCCAATTAAGGGCTACAGTTAAATGGGTAAAGTAAAAACACTTTTCAGGGAAAACACGTTAGTATGACCTAAAAAGGAGAGCCATATAACATGCTGAAATAGACGGACATTTTCCCCCAGACGTGTTTACCTCGTCCACTTTTGAGCAGGTATAGTTGCTGAACAATATCACCGTCAGTAGTTTATTCTTAGTATCACTTTTCTTAAAAAATAATTTTCTATAGTAATATCTTTTTGTGGAAAATATTATTCTCTGCACAGAACAAATGCCCTTCATGGGGTTTTGAATGAGAGATACATCCCTTAGAAATACATAACCTAATTTATATTTCCCTTATCCGAAACCATGCAGTTGCAGATAGTAAGCGTATCGTGAGCGGAGAGCAACGCCTTCCCGGAGCTTTCTGCTGTCCGCTGGGTGATGTCCAGGCTGGACGCCTAGTGGATATGAATTCGGACTGAATTGCGCCGTGAAAACGTTCACTGCTCCACAAAAGACAAGTTGTGGGACTAGGGACATATTAAATCAAGGATATACGGCACGCTCTACAAAACTTACATTTCTGAACTATTTTTATATTTTGTGTTTGCAGTAACTTCGAGCACTGCTTAATTCTAAGTTTTAGGTATAGGTATCACCTGCTCTTTGACGGAAAAGTCACCCCGATGTCTCGTTTTTCTCCCCATTCTTTTAATAATTCTACTTTTGCAGCGCGACTCCTTTGGGCCTTCTTCTTGAAGAAAGCTTGAAGAAGCGAGACTATGCGGATAGTGAGGTTGTTTTTTCATTCAATTACAAATTTTGTGCCACAGGATCACTGCAAGGGCAGAGGCTCGACGACAAAAATATCCACACTTCGAAAGTACTGTAGTAGTTTGAGAATTTCTTAGCTTTCAGGGCGGAGTCGACGCGGCGTTGCTGTTGTTTTTCTGTCCACAGACGAGTGTGCAGCACACGTGTGGCTCGGCAACGTAACAAAATCGCCGCAACTAAAAGTCTTACTTTACATGCTCGCAAGTAGGTTTATACCTAAATGGCCCGGATATATCTTATCATAAACGTCGGAATAAGGAGGCTCAGTGACCCAAGGAGCAAGCAACTAAGGAATCTCAAGCCCCGGTTAGGATCGTGGCCGTCCAGCGGCAGCAACAGGGGCTGCAGAAAGGTCGGGGTCACGCTCTGTAAATTGCGATTGAGACTAAGGCTGGAGGCCTTTTCTCCATCCAAGGGGGAGGCGGGGTACTGGATGGGTCAACGCTGGCAAAATGATACAAGCCAGTGGCTTGTACCCATAGTGCTTCCATAGAGCAACATTAGGCACTGCTTAGGCACTTTTAAATGTAGAAGTAGGTTTGCATTTTATGTGGACTAAATCTAGTTTGACTTGATGTTTAAGTTACGGAGAATATTCCTTTTTCGGATTACTTGGTCATAGTGACGATTTTTTGCATCTCTGACAGTCAACGTTTGCAGCGCATGCCGTCAACAAATGTGGGGTGAGGCACTCCGCAATTCTGTTGAATGTAGAACCTGCCTAACTCCCGTGGCGAATCTCACGTGTGCTTTTTTATTCGGACGCAAGCAGGATCATAGAGGTATATACAGAGACTAGCGTCGTATTGTTGGTCCTAGAAGATGCTCTAGAATTATGTTACATTGTTTGGTAAGCGGGCTACACCAGAAGAGCATATCGATGCATCGTTGACAACTGAACTGATATATTCTGAAAATCAGTGCTCAATCAGAGATGATAGAAATGAAAACCTGCATACTTATAGCCCATTGGCTAAGCACGTCGAATGCGCAAATAGTAGATTTGCGTATTTCTTTCTCATTCATTTATTTATCAAGTGGCTATAAAACATTTATTTTGTGGTTCCTGAACGTGTACATGGGTAGTAGGACTGTAAACACGTAGTCTGACACTTCTCGCATCATCATGGCTGTGGCGATATGGCCCGTTTCTGCTTAGGGCCCAGTGTCAGGGATATGTAGACATGTCATACATCGGGAAAAGCCGTGACAATGACATGCGTCTCCATGGAAACAGACCAAGGCCTTACACAGAATCTGATATCGTGTTGGATGGGAAGTACTGAGATGCCGATGTTTCTACCTTTTGCGAGAGTGAGGTAGGATTTTAGGAGGATTGGATTGGGTAAGGGTGTTCTTGCTGGGGTAGGAAGGAAGCTAAAGGAAGGATAAGTCAGCAATTTTGTTATGAGTGTTTTTTTCTCAAATGAAGGATTTACCATTTGTGAAAAAATTGATAGAAATGCTCCATAAAATGATACGTCCACTTCACCGGGCTAGCCAAAATATGTTATCCTTCTTGTGAAAGATCCACTTTAAAGAAAATGGGATACTTTGATACAATTCTAGCCTGGAATGGCTCTAGACGAATTATGTTGTTAAAAATGATGAATATGAATATGCTGAAAATTGCTCATAAGCCATTTTACTTAATTTTCCCCTTGCTAAAGGTCAAAAGTACCCACATCGGCGTGAGGTCATGATTTGGCAACGATTTACGCTGCTTAAAGCCATGTTCAATTGCGCCACCTGTGAATACTAATGCAAATGAAGCATTCCTTAGCTAAAACTGGCTATTATTGAGCCCCAAGTGTGCCACTAATAATTTTTTGGGTGTTTTTCTTAACACATTAAAACGTGTTTCACGCTTGAAACTAGACAATTGAAACAAGTTGTGCGCATTTGCAACCGCCTGTACGAAGGTTCGGCTGTCACCTGTGTTTTAAAAAAGGTCGAGATTCGTGTTTCTTGTCCATTCCTCGAGGCGTGAGCATTACGACATGTTGCCATGGTTACTAATGCTCAACTCATCTGACGTGACCACGCAGGGAGGTGAATTCGGCCCTTTTCTCCGCGAAAGGAAAGTTCTGGAACCAATGAAATGTCGATATCAAGTGGCTTCTTGGCATGCTCTATCACATGGCTATCTCAGTTCAAATAGCATTATCAAGGTGCCAAATTCCATTTGGATGATTGTAGCTACGGTTTTTGGCCAGCCTCTCTGTGAGTTTTTCAGGGGGACCACTTCTTTGCAGGAATTTCTGTAATTGTTTTGCTGTTTGCTTTCACACAGAAACTTCATTTTACCAGAACGGAGTCAATAAATGTGGTGCTGTGGTGGCAATTAATCAACCAATCGTCAGAAGGCGTAAGCGGAGAAATATGCACCAGGTGTATAGGAGAGCGCACTACCAAAATTATTTATACTCAGACTAATAATTACCATTTAGACGGCGAGAGTTCACTTAAAACACAGAATATTTTCTGATTCGAAGCCCTTCCGGTGATCGTTTTGGGCATCTTGGGAAGCCCAATATCTCTCGTCTCAGCCAGCAGACATTTACATACATGCCTACATACTCAGGCAGTGCATCCAGGTTAAGCTATTCAATCCTAGGGTGAGCTGAACTGATCAGGCAGACAGAAGATATGTCTGATGAGGGATTTAGCTTCGTAACTGGTGATCGAACGGTGTCAGTGTTGTTATTTACCGGCGCCAGTGTCTGCTACGGGGACACCCACACCACGGACGGCCGCTCAGTCCCTACCGCGGCAGCTCAGTCAGTCCCTGTCACGGCCGCTCAGTCAGTCCCTACCACGGCCGTTCGGTCAGTCCCTACCCCGGTCTGCTCAGTCTCACCCACGGCCGCTCAGTCAGTCTCACCCACGGCCGCTCAGTCAGTCCCTACCACGGCAGCTCAGTCAGTCCCTACCACGGCAGCTCAGTCAGTCCCTGTCACGGCCGCTCAGTCAGTCCCTTCCACGGCCGCTCAGTCAGTCCCTACCACGGCAGCTCAGTCAGTCCCTACCACGGCAGCTCAGTCAGTCCCTACCACGGCCGCTCAGTCAGTCCCTACCACGGCAGCTCAGTCAGTCCCTACCACGGCAGCTCAGTCAGTCCCTACCACGGCCGTTCGGTCAGTCCCTACCCCGGCTGCTCAGTCTCACCCACGGTCGCTCAGTCAGTCTCACCCACGGCCGCTTAGTCAGTCCCTACCACGGCAGCTCAGTCAGTCCCTACCCCGGCCGCTCAGTCAGTCCCTACCACGGACCCTCAGTCAGTCCCTACCACGGCAGCTCAGTCAGTCCCTTCTACGGTCGCTCAGTCAGTCCCTACCACGGCCGCTCAGTCAGTCCCTACCACGGTCGCTCAGTCTGTCCCTACCCCGGCCGTTCGGTCAGTCCCTACCCCGGCTGCTCAGTCTCACCCACGGCCGCTCAGTCAGTCCCTACCACGACAGCTCAGTCAGTCCCTACCACGGCCGCTCAGTCAGTCCCTACCCCGGCCGCTCAGTCATTCCCTACCCCGGCCGCTCAGTCAGTCCCTACCACGGACCCTCAGTCAGTCCCTACCACGGCAGCTCAGTCAGTCCCTACCACGGTCGCTCAGTCTGTCCCTACCACGGTCGCTCAGTCTGTCTATACCACGGTAGCTCAGTCAGTCCCTACCACAGCCGCTCAGTCAGTCCCTACCACGGCAGCTCAGTCAGTCCCTACCACGGCCGTTCGGTCAGTCCCTACCCCGGCTGCTCAGTCTCACCCACGGCCGCTCAGTCAGTCCCTACCACGGCAGCTCAGTCAGTCCCTACCACGGCAGCTCAGTCAGTCCCTACCACGGCCGCTCAGTCAGTCCCTACCACGGCCGCTCAGTCAGTCCCTACCCCGGCCGCTCCGTCAGTCTCTACCACGGCAGCTCAGTCAGTCCCTACCCCGGCCGTTCGGTCAGTCCCTACCACGGCCGTTCGGTCAGTCCCTACCACGGCTGCTCAGTCTCACCCACGGCCGCTCAGTCAGTCCCTACCCCGGCTGCTCAGTCTCACCCACGGCCGCTCAGTCAGTCCCTACCCCGGCCGCTCAGTCAGTCCCTACCACGGCCGCTCAGTCAGTCCCTACCACGGCCGTTCGGTCAGTCCCTACCACGGCCGTTCGGTCAGTCCCTACCACGGCCGTTCGGTCAGTCCCTACCCCGGCTGCTCAGTCTCACCCACGGCCGCTCAGTCAGTCCCTACCACGGCCGTTCGGTTCAGTCCCTACCCCGGCTGCTCAGTCAGTCACCCACGGCCGCTCAGTCAGTCCCTACCACGGCCGTTCGGTCAGTCCCTACCCCGGCTGCTCAGTCTCACCCACGGCCGCTCAGTCAGTCCCTACCACGGCAGCTCAGTCAGTCCCTACTACGGCAGCTCCGTCAGTCCCTACCCCGGCCGCTCAGTCAGTCCCTACCCCGGTCCTTCAGTCAGTCCCTACCCCGGACCCTCAGTCAGTCCCTACCCCGGTCCCTCAGTCAGTCCCTACCCCGGACCCTCAGTCAGTCTCTACCACGGCAGCTCAGTCAGTCCCTACCTCGGCCGCTCAGTCAGTCCCTACCCCGGTCGCTCCGTCAGTCCCTACCCCGGACCCTCAGTCAGTCCCTACCCCGGTCGCTCAGTCAGTCCCTACCCCGGACCCTCAGTCAGTCCTTACCCCGGACCCTCAGTCAGTCCCTACCTCGGACCCTCAGTCAGTCTCCACCACGGCGGCTCAGTCAGTCCCTGTTACGGCCGCTCAGTCATTCCCTACCCGGCCGCTCAGTCAGTCTCTACCACCGCCGCTCCACCGTCGAGCCAGCGTCGCCCACTACGCCAGCGGGATCAATACAGCGCTCGACGGCAGCCGTCGCTTCCGACGCCTCCGTCTGTCACCCCTTCTGACCAGGCGGCTCCCCTGCCCGGGAAATTGACTGTCGTCTGGCCGCCCCACTGATGAACCTCGGTGACCCGGAGAGCCGCTGTTATCCCCCCGCTCTACCGTACCTCATCGATCCGACATCATCAGGTGGCCTCTTCGTCGCAAGAGAGGCTTTGTGGGCACTTTCGCGAAGTCGACTTTTTGAGAACCACCGTGAGCATCTAAATGTCCGATGTAAATGTCCGTGTTCTCGCAACTGGTCGGTTTCTTGAAGTGGGTTTGACTTTTGGGGCTTTGAAGACGAAATTATATCATCCACTTCAATGTACATACATGCGTAACGTACTCAACGTACCTGTCGCTGAGTAGCATCCAGGTTCATGGTAAATTCTTTAATCTCGACCATAAAATATTCAACGCCCTGCAGACATCTACAGTCCTGATTTTCGTCCCATTTGTTTTGTCACGCTTCCACTTAAGAGATCCTGAGCTCGAACTTGTTTTTCAGGCAGGCTGATTTCTCGATATTTGTCTTCTGCAAATGCACCAGAAGCGATGGCCGACAAACATCCTATGAGAGGGGACAACGCGCAGCCTGGCTATTCTTGTCAGCTCGTTTGAGGTGTTTCAACCAGGAAGGGCATTTTGAGGCGGTGGTATTGATCTGGGCTGGAAGGGAAGCCCCGCCAGAGCTGCCGGAGCTCGTGCGACGCTGGACGGAACAAGACGCGGCTTGCGCGGCCTCGATGGACGGATGGAGCGCGCCGTCCCAGCTCGCATAACGAATCTGTTCTGCTTCGAAGGTACCCGCCCAAGGTATTACGCAGATCATCTCTGGACGGTACCCAAAAAGTAAATATGTTTTGTAAGCTGTCGAGTCCTGGTACATGATGTGTGGGCAGTGTGCAGTTGCAGTGGTTATGCTGCCCTTAGGCCCAAGTCATCAATCAAGAATCTGTCACAAAATATTTGTGGTTTCATGTGGGATAAAGTTGTTTTGCAAATTTTATCATGCATTTATTCTGTTATGTGTCACATATTTACTACCTAGCCACAGGAAGTAGAATTCTGTATAAGGGCTGTGCAGGTCACAGGCTTGCCAGCCGGCTAATGAGGAGCCCTTCAGTGCCATTTATCGTGACTGTGTTACTTCTGCGGTTAGTGCTAGTTGCACCGCTCATGTGTCCGCAGTGAAGCCAACTTTTCCAAACTGCTGCTAAGCCGTGGACTCAGCGGATCAGTTGCTCCCAACTGGTCAACCAGCCGTTCATATAGGAATCTCCCGCCCGGAACTTTTCCCCTCAAGGATGTTAATTAAGGCCTCATTTGTGCCCAATATGCTGATTGGGGTGATCAAATCGCGCGTGCTTTTGCGGGAGTGTTTCGGTTTCAGGGCACATTGGCTGCCAACGGATGTACACTATACGTGCGTATGCCTCTGGAGTGGCAGGGGATTTGTGTTAGCGAAATACAACCTTTGGTTATTCTCGAGAGCCTTTCTGTTCGCATGCCGAGGAATTGGGTCACAGTAGTGAAAATTCACCCAAAGATCCATGCAGATTTTCATTCGCATGGCGCAAAATTTCCGGTAAATTCTTCAGTGCCTGAGTTATTGGCAGTGCTTTTCTGCTGCAACAAAGAGAGTGAACCATCACGTGCGAAAAGTCAACAACTAGTGGTAGCCAATTTCCCACAGCACAAACTCGCCGGTCCTCGAAGCCATGCGCCAGCAGTATCCTCGGGGTAGAAGTGACGTCAGCGGCGGCGTCTTTGTCATGCGAGCGGCGTGCTGGACCTTCCAGGAGAGCGACCATCGCCGCCGGCAGCCTGAGCAACAATGGCTAATTGGCGGCTCCGGCTGAGAGCCAGGCGGCACGTCCCAGACTCCCTCCCCCGCCTCGCCCCCAACCCACCGGGGCTACCGCAGGGCCGGCTGGTGGCAGCCCGTGTGATTGGATGCCGCACCAGCTTTTTAAATTGCGTTTCGAAAATTTGGATTTAAGCCTTAGGCGTATCGACAGTCTGGTCCCCAAGTTTGCATAGGCTTGTTGATCAAAGGCTTTGTTAAACTTTGTCTCAGAGTCTTCACAGATGTAAGATCTTTTCAAAGTCTAAGCTAATGGTCCCACACAGCCAAGAATTCCACCTATACCATTACTAAAATATGGCACGTTTGGCCTTGGAAGAAAGTGGCAGACCATGGCATGATTATGTCAGAGACGTTTGGGAAATAAACCGACCAGACAAAACTTGCTTTTACACTGAGCAGAGGCAGAACCAAACCTTAGCTCCACTATTTACCTTGCAATGCGAGCTTCCTCGGTGATACTAAGGGATTGTAAGCCAAATGGCAGAAGCGGATCCGTGGGGGGGGCAAGGGCGGCCGGTGACGCGCAGCGATCAGGCACCAGGACCCCACGCTGGGCGGCGGCGCCCTGATACGCTGCAGGGCATCTGCATCCACGCCGGTGCAAATGCATCAACACTGATTTATGTTAAACGCCCTGCTACATAGCCATGAAACACCACAGGCAACAGTGTAGATGCTATTACAACGTCTAAATCAATTATGGTAAAGCATGGAGCAATCGATATATGGCAAGTCCCGGTCTCAAGGATGGAACAAAGCGTTTTTGCTGATATCATAAGTAGATACGTTGAAAACGAATATAAGATCCGTTAAAGCATATGCGCCTGTGCTTTTCGGAGTCGAATCACGTCGCTTCCTCTCATCTCAGGCTCTGTGTCTATTCTCTGTGGAGGCTCGGACTCCGGCGGCTACTGTCACTCTCGACTGTTGCCAAGGCCATAGGACACTGGTGACGTTGCTTACGGCAGCACTGCGTCTGGCGTGGGAATTGTAGAAAATGCCGCAGGCCAAGACCGTCTCATCGTATGGTGCGCAAATCCGGCTTCATGAAAAATTACAAAATTTTCAATCAATCAATTTCAATGATTTTTCAATCAATCAATTCCGATTGGACTCCCCCAGGCGGTGGCAGTGGCAGATCTAGTCGGGAGGTTTGGGGGTAAGCCAAAGTCGAAAAGCAGAAAAAAACGTGACGCGGTAATACACTTTTTCATAATTTTACTGGACGGTAGGTTTTGGGGTAAAACCAAAAGTCGAGCAAAAAAGCGTCATGGGGTGAAACATGTGGCCACAAGATGCTTGTTTTTGGACTCAATTCCCAATGTTTACACTGATGTAGACTGATTCTGTTTGAAGTTGAGAGTTGAACTACCAATTACCTTGTTTTTTAACTAAAAAGGAGTCGGGGCAAAAAGGATGTCGACAGCTTGGGGGAGGGTGGCAAAACCATAGTTTTTCCCTGAGCTTTTCCGTTTGGAGGGGGGCAAATGCCTCCCCTGGATCCGCCACTGGGCGGTGGTGGGTGCGGAAAGAGCCCATCCTGTGCCGGGTTAACAATACAATTATGCATGAACGTACAGTAATACTGCGGATCGGCAGCAGCGCCATGCGAATCGCCGTTACCCCTATCAAGCCGTTGATCGCTTTTGCTTTGCCGTGTGGGCTGCACCTACATGTAGGAATTTCAAATAATTGTCTCTTTATTTGCTAC
This sequence comes from Lepas anatifera, assembly GCA_034440635.1. NCBI lineage: Eukaryota > Metazoa > Arthropoda > Thecostraca > Lepadidae > Lepas > Lepas anatifera. The sequence goes on along the minus strand of JAOTON010000128.1, from coordinate 209,752 downwards.
TCCCTGTAACAAAGAGCAGGAAAAATAGTGTTTGGTTAATTACTTTGGTTTGTAAGACAGAGATTATAAAAAAAACGTAAAGAAATAATCAGCTTCACTCGAACCACGAGCCAACACGCCATGAACGTGTCCGAAATGAAGCAGCATCTTCCTGTTTAGCGCACAGAGGAGCTGACAGAAGGATCCGCTGGAACGCTTGGAAGCGTGCTAGTCCGCCATCTGATGGGGCCTGCAGTTGCCAGAGCTGCTCACCCCACTACTTTAAACACAGCGCATCGCTTATCTGGTCACCAAGCAGCCGCCACGCAAAAGTGTGACATGCAAACGAATGGTCTGCCGCGTGCATCAGACTTCAGCTGCAGCTTTGTGAATCCGTCGCCGTTGTTGTTCGGACCCGGGACTCGGCCGGCTGGCTGCTGTGTTCAAACTCCTCGACGCCCTATAAACCTCATTTCGTCAACAGCGATGCAGCCGCAACGGAAAAACAAATCCCGCATCCAGGGCCCTGCTGGCCAGCTGTCAGAATCCAGCCGGACCAGCAAATGTGACCGAGCAGTACGACCGGGACCGGATTTCGGCACACTCCCAGATCTAGGGACGCGTTCAGCCCTTTTTCTGCGAGAACTTTGCAGGAACTTTGTTTGGTTTATCGGTGCGTCATACTCCACTATTCAAGGCTGTTTCTGCTGCTCACGGTATCTGAGACCCGGTCCATGCCCGTTGCATTGCTCGTCGCTTCCGCGTGTAAGCGCTGTCTTCGCCCTGGGGCGGCACAGTTTCGATGGCGTTGCGAGATAATTTGGACAGAGGTATTACTCAATTTTACACTCTTTGGGCTTTTATTGCGCAAATGACATTTCTGAGGCATACACTCCGCACAGTGGGTGTTTTAAAAGACAGGGTCGCCGTTGGCCGCGCCGCGTCTCGGAATGTACCGCGTGCATGGTCAGAGGATGTGACGTCGGGTCCATCAGCGCCCGTTTTCCTGCGCCCAGCCAGCTGTACTTCCGCCGGATACCCCCCCTCCCAGCCACATGTCGTCGGCGGCGGCGGCGGCGCAGACGGCGGCGGAGGTCAGTCAATCCAGCAGGCAATGTCGACGGGAGAATACACAGAAAGACTGATGCCGCGAAATTGAATAAATAAAAATAGTATAAGATTATGTTATGTTTTGCAACAAGTGGAGAACCGACGGCGTCAAATTGGAAATATTTGCCTATAGTGCTAAAAACAGTGATGCAAGAAATACGCTGCATGGTTAAAGGCAGCTTTGTCATGATGCTTAGCTATGCCATTGCTGCAGCAATGTTCAAGCTCATTTCTTACGGAATTCCCCGACGGCATAAACACCCAAAGCTTGGTTCGCTCAGCACAGGCCCTGCTTCTTCAAGGGAACGATGCAACATTTGAACCTACCATCTAAAGGATTGAGGATTAATTAAAACGAAAATAAAAATTTTGCCCAGGTCATCATAGCTCTTAACACATTCTCACTTTGTCTGAAAGTCGCTAGTTTTAAGCGGAAAATGACTGCTAACATTTACCAATTTTGTACCTTCACACATGCGCCATTGAAGTGTTTTTCCTCCCAGGATATACCTCTGCCTGTATGTATGTACATACATCAAAGCGTGTTTTTCCTTCCTAATCATACGGCGCATCCCCTAATAGCCCAGGCTAATCGATCATGTACCCATAGTATGTTGATGTAGGAATTTTTCGGCTTCTGTCGTATGGAGCTCTGGAATTGGACATGATAGCTGACCCCCGACAACGAACACGGAAACAATTTTGGGACACTGTGCTGTCATCACTCTCCTCTTGCACCACCGAACTAGTGTTAAACCCCCCTCCCCCCCAACTACGCTGATCTCGCACCACATTATAGCAGCACGATGAAAATTCACCCCGATCTCTACGCTGGGAGTGCATTGACGCACCAGTCGTAGATTTGCTGCCACGTTTGCATTTTAATTTGACACGATTCTCCTAGGGGAAGCATGGAGGTCATGCCACTAGAGTCAAACTCAGAGCCAAGTGATTGGATCGATCTGGGAGTCGGTGGGCTGTGTGAAGCCCCGCCTGGACGTGATTTATCATTGGAATGAGATCTCGCGGTTCGTCGGCAGCGGAGTCGGCGTATCACTCAGACGGACGCCTCCCGGAACTCGCCACGCACGTACCCACCATTTTTGACCAGCATGCACTGCAACGGTGGATTCAACATACACGTGCTCTACAGCTGTGGACTTAAACATCGGGGTGTGCTTCAGGGCAACTTTGCTTTTAGTCAGTGTTTCATGCTAAGCGGTAATCCTGAAGCAATGACACCGCTTATTATAATGTGCGGCGTTCCCTCTCTTGACATTTTTATTTGATTTTAAAATGTACTTAGTTGATGACTATTAACATGTTCGATAACAGATATGATGACAGACAGTGGCACGTAGATAACGGTAGAAGGCAGTCGTCACGTAATGGTAGGTCTCAGCTCGGCAGTTAAAACCACCTTAACATTATCATCAAACGGTTACATAGGCATAAACCTCGCAGTCCTTATCAAGTGCCTGCTATACATGTGGTATCGGGAGCAGCCACTGAAGATCGTGTAATGCACATATGGCCGTGTAATAACGCTGCAGTTTTAGCTGCCGTGTTCAGACTCACCATCGATTTCTGCCAGGACTCTACATGCGTCTGCTGTGCGACCGGAGCAATATCTGCTGAAAACACTGTTTGTTCAAACTTGTTTGATCCACTTTGATTTATTCGTTAATTCTGTGGTCGGTAAAAGTTGGTAGGTATCTGAAATGACAAGTCAGGAGTCATTTGGAGAGAAGAGAAAGAGGGAGAGGAACAGGGGCGTAGCCAAGGGAGGCCAGGAGCCCCCCCCCTGAGGGCCCGAAGGACCCCAGGACAACCGCGCACGCCGCCGCCCCACGGCCTGTGGCAAAATTTGAAATTTTACACCAGACAGGGCCCTCTTAAGCCCTCTTCATCACTCTTTTCTGTAACACGCAGGGCCCTTTTTACCCATCAGGGCCCTTTTGGCGCTGTCGCACGGGCCCTTTTCGGGGCGCCGCCCCCCCTCCTCCCCTGAGCGAAATCCTGGCTACGTCCCTGGAGAGGAAATTATTAATTTACGGTTTCAAAGTTCAGTTACACCTGCCACAGCGTCCTTCATTTGTGGTGAGACTTCGTGATATTTCACAACAATATCCATTGCAAGTCAGACGGGTATAATTGCTTTTGCAATTAGTCCTGTCCTCGCTCGGGGCGTTGACAGCTCGCCCATCTATTTCACTTCCCAGTCCCGTTTGACTGGCGTGCTCTCATCGTCTGACGTGGTGCTCAAGCCAACTTGTTGACGGCGCTGGGACGGGAGCGGCGGCATGATAAGACTGGGATCTATTTTCACCGCGTCGGCCGGCGGGTGCGCACGGCTGGCTTCATCTGTCTCGACACAGCTGTAATCCGCCTGGTCGCGCGCTGCTGGTGCTTCAATCTGCTCTGAGCTGCTGAAACTGAGCGAATGCTGCAGCCTCTGCCACGGCCTGGCAAGACTGGCGTACACACTGGGCGTCAGCAGGGAGAGTTTTCCATATGTCAATAACATTTCATCTCGTTAATTATATCCCATTCCAATCTATCCTGCAATGTATACCTATTCAAAATGTCATTTCGTCCTTTCCCATTCTGTTTGTTGTATGACTTTCAGAAGCAGCTCTCTTGTCCTGACCCAGCTCGAATGAGACCAGCAAGATGTAAAATCCGATCTTGTCTCCCGTTTTCGTCCTTCACAGACCCAGGGGGTTTATATGTATATAGGTACATAGGGGAGAGGGTGGTAAGACGGGCATAGTTGTGTTTGAGACAGTGTGTCTCACTCACTTTTCATATGAAGGTGATGAGATTTCGCTTGTAGCTTCAGCAAACATTTATTTGTTCCTGCGCTTAAACATACTAGAATCCGTGCTTATTCCTTTGAGCAGTAACGTTTACCGTAGAATGCTGCCAAAAGTCCGTCTTACCCCAACAGGTGGGGTAAGACAGGCTTTCGAAAATAGTTCATCATATGCAAGAAATTTGTGACAAAAACCATACCACATGTGGAGCAAAAATGAGGTCTAAAACATTTTGAAAAGCATTGTTTCGATAACACAGCCGGTAGACAGTTATTTTGCGGAAATTCCATAGATGATAATTTTTCATCGGATTCAAACAATCAATAATATACAGCTCCTAATCCGGTTTGCAGGACCTTCTGGGACTGATTCCTTTTAATCATGTAAAAACAGCAGCGATACATATTATATATTTTATGGTAATATAATATTTCCTTTCGTGCCCGTCTTGCCCCACACCAATATTCTAGAAAATTTCATTGTTGGCAATCATCATGCAAGGGTAATATAAACTTCAATCACCTAATGCATGTTAACGCTCTCCCCTGACAGATTTTGCATACTTGACTTTCCAAATATGACCAGACACTGACAGAACGCTACAAACAAAACTACGAACAATGGTAGATTGAGCCATCAATATTGTTTTTCCAAAATTTTGGAAAAACAATAAAGGTTAGGAATTCGTTTTTTGGCTCATGATCAGGCACCCAAACACACACTTATGCATGTAATGAGATATCTATACCATTGCTGGTTTGGTCCACAGAGCCTGTGTCCGTCTTACCTGCCATGCCCGTCTTACCACCCTCTCCCCTACACTCGCCGTGCATGGACAAAAACACGCGAGGCGGCGGGGAGGGGCCTGCGGAGCTCCTGAGCGATCGATCCCTCGCTAACCTCACAGTACACCTGCCAAATTCTCATAAACTCCGGTGTCAGTTCAGAGGTGGATTGCTTTTCAGCCGTGACTTGGCGAATATCTACCGTGGAGCTGACACGTCATCCCCCTCCCCGCGCCGGCACGTGCAGCTGACAGCGGCGCCGCCGCCGTCGTAATTACTAATTACCCAGTACGAGAGCCGACGGATGGGAGGGGCTGTACTAACAGCGTGGTGCGCAGACGGTAGCTCTCTGGCAGCCGTGGAGACGACGAGTTGGGAAATGACTGCTGTATAACTATTCATCGCAAATTTTTTGGTTGGACATCGAACATTTTTACATCCAACACTTTTGAGATCAGGGTTCTCATAGGCAAACCGCTAACAAAGTCACGGCATGAGAGACAGATGGGTATGCAGAAGATGACCAGGATGGCACGTCAGCATGCAATAAACGCTGACCCGGCTGAGTGGACCGCCCGGGAATTCTGCACTTGCAGCGTGGTCTGCATGGGGATTGGAATGCCTGCAAACGGGCCGTGCGCTCTGTGCAATATCCACTGCCTTACGGTGATGTATTCAGTGCACACAACTATGGGACTGAGTCTTTGAATGTCAGTGATACATAAACAGGAACACCGTGCGTGTTTACGTGGCCTGAGCTGCTTACCCCGCCACATGTGTAATGTACAGATACCGCCACACTCTCATCTGAACATTGTTTATCTGGTGGAGGCTTTGTTGCAAGATGGGGCTGGCCTCCGTTCAGATGCCGGTCCATTGAAGTTTAAAGCCACAGGTAGAAGCGGTTGTATAATACAATAATATGTTGTGCCGTCGCAAAACTTTATGCTCAATACAATTTCTTCAGAAATAAGCTGGGGCAGCGTGGTCTGCATGGGGATTGGAATGCCGCAAACGGGCCGTGCGCTCTGTCAATATCCACTGCCTACGGTGATGTATTCAGTGCACACAACTATGGGACGAGTCTTTGAATGTCAGTGATACATAAACAGGAACACCGTGCGTGTTTACGTGGCCTGAGCTCTTACCCCGCCACATGTGTAATGTACAGATACCGCCACACTCTCATCTGAACATTGTTTATCTGGTGGAGGCTTTGTTGCAAGATGGGGCTGGCCTCCGTTCAGATGCTGGTCCATTGAAGTTTAAAGCCACAGGTAGAAGCGGTTGTATAATACAATAATATGTTGTGCCGTCGCAAAACTTTATGCTCAATACAATTTCTTCAGAAATGAGCTGGGGCTCACACTTGTACCAAGATAGGTATTAGCACTTGATGGTTTTCGATGAAAGTTAGATCTAACCTAATATAGCATCTATGTTATGCTATCGCTAATGCCTGAACTCGTAAAACATCAATTTTTTTACAAAGCTACTTTTGTCGGATTCAACAAGTAACCTCAGTGAACAGCACCTACGGGATGCGTGATACAACAAATATGCTCTACCACGCTGTTCTGTAGAATCTTTGCCGTAAATCCTTCTTATGTGTCGATCAAAATCAGATGTCTTTCACTATTTAGAATATAATCCACCAAGCTCGAAATTTGGAGGCACCACTTGCCTCTAACTCACTCCTGCATGCTGTTGGGCGACTCCATGACAGGTTGACCAAGCCGTAACACCCCATGCACGTCTCACAGTCTTAGCTCTGCAACGGGCAAGCGCGCCCGAAAATGGCAAATAATTCAACTATAGGGAAGAAATGTAAGAGGGCGCACATTTGAAGTAATTATTATGTTGTAGTACATAGGTGAAGCTTTGATATCAGTAAAATAAAGATAATACATTTCACTGGCCGCATTATTAAATAATGTATCGATATTTGATGTCCTTGAGAAGAATTAAACATTGATAATGGTTGTTGGGGTTTAATGACGTACCAAACGCCAGGGCTATGCGGCGTCGCCAACTCTCACTCTGTTGGGAGGGATTTGGGGATCAGCTCAACATATTCAGAGGCTCTGCTGAGAAGATTTCCCCAGCTAATGAAGATTTACTTTTGTTCTCATTGGCGGACGCAGGGGAGGGGGCATTTCAGCCATGGCCCTCCCAAAAGCGCTGGAGGGGGCAAACTATGTTTGGCCCCCAAAGGCCGGATGCATTTTTTTAAAAAGGTGCTCACACTAGGTGTCTGTAGAGCAAATAATATTTGCTCCCACCCCCCCCAGGAAGAGAGGCAGACATGGGTTTAGCCCCTCAAAACTCGAGTCTGTGTCCGCCCCTGTTTGTTCTGATGTGCTTTGTACATGAGGGCGGTACTTGCATTTCTATATGTAAGTTTTTCGGAAACCCCGGGCGTCCCTCGCTCCGGCAATAGCACGCTCGTTCGCATGGTGGGGTGACAGTTTCCGTGACAAGTCCATTGATTACTTTAATGAGGTTTCAATCCCAAAAGCTGAAACTTCAAAAACTTGCACAAAATTTATAGAAATTTTTAAAGAAAACAGTTAGTCGCATGAAACGTTTACTGGCAGAGTGTTTTCTCTCCCATGCAAGCTCCCAGACAAAATATCTTCGAAATCTGCAATGTTATATGTTATTTCACACTTTTCGTCAATCGGTCATGGAATTGCCCTGTCGCCGGTTTACTCCGAAATATAAGACCAAACAAGTTATTTCCGCTCTCCCTCATCTTCCATTTCCACTTTTCTCTCTCTTTCTCCGCCCTCCCCCTCTGCTCACCCCAGCCTCCCTCTACTCTCCTCCTCCCTCTCCCTCGCTCTGCCTCACTCCAGGCGGGGATGATTAACGGTATTGGCTAAGCACCACCAATAGCTATTATCCGCGCAGCCGCTGTCATTTGCCTGCCTCACAACATATTAGCTCCAGCGATTGGGTTGCGGGTTGTCTATTGACACGCCCCCGTCCGCGGGAAACAGAAGACGACAGTTAACGACAGTTAAAGAGATCCTGTTTCCGCTAATTCCCACAGCACCTGCATTAACAGCGGTGCTGGGTTAGCCATAACGTCTTCATTTGCAGGAAATGAATGTCCGGGCAGTTCATTCATATACGTAGCATGTGGCATAAGCCTGCTGAAACTGAATGACCGTGCAATTTCTACGACGCTGGAGTCAAAAGAGCAAAGTAATGTAGCGAAATAGCTTTGGTGGGAAAGCGTGTCACATCATAATCACCATTAAAGAGGAAACGGTGTTCTCAGCCGCCTTACTCGTTTCTATATACAGGGGCGTAGCCAAGGGGGGCGGCAGGGACAGCCCCCCCCACCTTAGGGCCCGAAGGGCCCCCTGAGGACACGATTCTGTAACAAGCAGGGTCATTTTTACCCACCAGGGCCCTTTTGGCGCTGTCGCAGGGGCCCTTTTCGGGGCGCCGCCCCCCCCACTGAGCGAAATCCTGGCTACGCCCCTGTCTATATACGTTGCAATCTTCACCAGGGCGGTGATGATTCAGCGCTCAGTCAGAACCCAGCCCATCAGTGTCCGAGCGAGACAGTGGGGCCGGCTGGCGGGCCGTTGACGGCACAACGGGCGACCACAGCAGGGGCAGGAGCGCCGGGGCGGCGGAACTGTTGGCGGCGGCGCAGGTGGGGTGCACAGCAGGATGGCTGCTAATTCAACTGGGCCGCCGCTGCCGCCACCGCCGGCAGCCATTAGACCGCGTGATATTTGATCTGGCCCCATTGGAGGCTCCATTGGCGGCCGGCCGGCATTCAATTTGCCATCGGTCCCAAGGAAATAGCCGGTATAAATTCAGCTTAATTCCAGCAGCCGCCGTGGAAGACAGAGAGAGGGAGGGAGAGAGAGAGAGAGAGAGAGAGAGAGAGAGAGAGAGAGAGAGAGAGAGAGAGAGAGAGAGAGAGAGAGAGAGGCAGACAGGCAGACACACAGACAGACAGACAGACAGACAAAGAAAGGAATCTCACTTCATGTATCTACAAAGTAATCATGTCGCTGTAAGTTGATTAATTGAGACAGAAGCCTATTATTGCCACTTTAGCACACTATATACCTGTCCCACTGACCTTTCCTTTCATTCTCCCCGTGAATACGATGTAGACTTTTACTTAGGTACTTATTCTTAATCCCAGTATGCTCAAGTAAAAACGATTCTGCGTTGCATGACTTTTGGATATCATGCATCACGGAGCCACCCGTTTGTGACGCCCTCCTTCAAGTTGCGTACTGTCGGGCCTCATACGGCTATTCCGGGAAAATCAGCTTAGAACTGCTGAGTAGGCTAAGCTACCCTCGGACTAAATCAGTTGCCAAAACTCATGTACAGCCCACGAATGGAATCCCTTGCTGTTGATATATTAATAAAACTGAGCACTCAGGATTTCGGTTCTAGGCGTAACTGAAGAGAATGCATTCTGATAAATTATGTTCGTTTTCATTGCCTTTTAAGTGGAAATATCCTAATGGTGGGGTCATTTTCCCAGATGTACTTCATCATATCATTATTTGTCACCTCACATATACCTATAGAAACATCCCTTCGGTTCTGGTGAGGACTGGTTAGTGTTTTCATCCCGAACGCTTTCTGAATTTCCGGCACCCTAGCCTGGGTTGGGACGATCGATGGCCCCGCTGCTGCCGCTGCCGCCGGCGGCCGGGCCGCCTCATTAACAAGTAATTGTTCCTGCTCGGTTTCAATGGTCGGTGGCGGCGCGGCAGCCGCGAGGGCTCGTAACTCAGGCTGGGAGCACGCCGGAGGCGGCACGGCGGAGCTACGGCGGCAGCCCTGCACGGGCTGAGCGTGCAGTCGCCGAGGCCGACACCAGCCCCGCCGAAACCAGCCCCACCGACGCCAGCCTCGCCGAAACCAGCACCACTAGCACAAGCCCCGCCGACACAAGCCCCGCCGACACCAGCCCCGCCGAAACCAGCCCTGCCGACGCCAGCCTCGCCGAAACCAGCACCACTAGCACAAAACCCGCCGAAACCAGCACCACTAGCAAAAACCCCGCCGAAACCAGCCCCACCGACGCCAGCCTCGCCGAAACCAGCACCACTAGCACTAGCAATCTACCGGATATACTGAGGCACGCATTGTGCCTTTATTCTTTTTCTTTCTTTTTTTCTGCCTAGGGGTTTAACGCACCAGCGTCAAGGACATACGGGGTATATGGCGTCAAAGAGAGAGGGAAAGGAACAAGGCTTTGCCCGGGCAGAGCACCACCGTGCATGTGTTTTGAGTAGATTGGAACCCGCAGTCCTTTTGCTTCCTGAGTGCACTACCCAAGCCCCTCATGGCATCTTTAATTAGCGTATGCAGACACACAAAAACGGCCTATTTGTTCTTCGTTGGTATGAATACAGTGACAGAAGGACGACATGTTGTCATTTGAGATGAGTGCCGACGAGGAGTTGAGGCAGCCGTGGCCGGTAGTAGGTGAGAGGGGGAGGCAGTAGAGCCTGGACGAAGTCAAACACCAACGACACAACAGGCGACCACTCCTCTCAGTCTCTGGGCCGTGCCAGCTGAGAGCAAGAAGTACGAGACATCAAGTACTTCTGACACACGCGAGGTGAATACTAAAATTATAATCAAACTGTGGAGACAATCGCCACTGTGGAGATAACCAACCACCTGGAAAAGGTTTTTCTTCCCGACGGATACTGCTCAAATTTGGAATACTGAGGACTGTAAACGGTTTGTTTGATGCTAAGAGCCAACAATATTTACGGCTAGCTCGATATGAAAAATACAGCCTTACGATTATAGCACCAGTCTATTGTTACAAGTAGCTATATCTATAGCAAAGGCTGATCCATTGGAGAGGATAAGTGAAGGCACTTGTCCTCCCTCCCCCCCCGATGGACACTCGTCGTCTACTGAAATGGTCACGGCCACCCCCTAAACGTTCAATGGCGCCCTTCATGTTTTTTAAAGAAAATCGGCCAAAATTTCGTCATTTTGGGGGAGCATAGCCCCTTGGCCCCCTCTGGGTCCGCCAGTGCTCACGTCCCCACCCCAGGCTGCGAGTATCGGCGGCCCCGCGATAAGAGTTGGTGCCCACCTGATAGGTTTTGCCGCCCAGAATTGGCACACCCTGTTCCGGATAGAGCCCCCCCCGATAGGAAATCCGAGGCCCGCCCATGATCTAAATTGGGATAAAACGACGTCACGACTCTCGCTCGCTTGAAACATACAACCGGACATGTATTTGTATAGCCCGTGCTATTTCGAAATTATTTGGTATTTTTCGCACAATATCCTATTTCTACGGGAAAATACGGAAGAACTTCGCTTTTGTAGCGACCACTTTCCGCACAAATAACAAAGTCCAAGTCCTCCTAGCAGTAAAACAGATCAGAAAATAATTAACACTAAAAATAAATACTACTCGGCCATGACTAATTGACCACCACTCAATGACCACGCTAACGTCTGAGTGAGGATACTGAAGCAGCCATCATCAATCAATGACAGACTCTAGGCCTATATTGGTTCGAAGACTACATACATACACATGCCTGCGCGGGAATGAATAAGTGGGCCTCTTTCCAAACCGACGTCAGTGGAGGTGCCCGCGATCACTCGTGAGGCAACGCTGGTTCCAGCCCACCAGTCTTTGGAACGATCGCAGCTACAACCAAAGTAGCCTCGTGAATGAAACGATCCCTCGCAACCCAACCACCAGATGATAGAATAATACATGTGTAGCATCACTGTGTTTTTACCAGGCGCTTAACCAGCGGACTTGACAGCATCCTTGAGAATCTGGTTGCCGGGCGTGCAGTGGCCTTGAGACGACTGCCTGGACACGGCTCTGCGCCGCGCGGCCATTGATCACGTCAATGCAGCCTCTCGAGACGAAAACAAACACGTCAGCCCAGCTGGCTGTATGGATTTCTCAGCTCGCGACGGTTCGCCTGTCGTGCCAGTTTCTGGGCAAGTACAGAGCTTGCACGAAATGCGTCACCTTTAAGAGATTTGATTGAGATATTAGTCTTGTAGAGCATACCGAAGAACTGGTTTCATATTTTGTTGCTCCCAAAGCTCGCCGTTTCTGACAAAACAGGCGCTCCCTGAGCGGAGGCGAGCGCGTCCTGCGCTTTCCCTCCCCTTCCCTTATTGCTGCCACATTGCGTTGTGCGCTGTCAGTTAGACGTCGAGCTGAGCTGCTGAGGGTAGTTTTTGCACTGATCGCACATTTAGTTTTCCACAAACGGCGAGTCGTAGACAAAGCGTAACTACGGAAGGGTTTTTCGGCACAATCCACGGGACAGTTCATATCTTAGTTGGGAGCCCATAGAAAGATGGGATGATATGTTCTTTGAAAACAAACTTCATGCTTCAAACGATAAGATAAAGACATCATTTCCGTCTTGAATGTCCGATGACAGCTAAACTGAACACCATCTGACTGACCGCGGACTCCCAACTCCGTTGTTTTGAGACGGGCGTCGGGACCACCGGTTGCAGTTGGTGCGACGGCTTCCATTAGCGTCGGCTCCGGCGCAGTGGGTCGTCCTTCTGCTGGACTGTGTGATGAATGTGACCGCGCCGGCCCCTGGGGCAGCCGTCGCTGACGACGCGCCGCGTGGCGTCGCGGCCGGCAGAGGGTCACCGGGTGCGGCGCGATGGACGGGCCAGCAGTGGCGGACAGTGAAGGATAGCCGGCAATTGCGGCTACCCGCGTCCACATTTCGAGGTCAAAGATCCCAGCCTGCAGTTCATGAGGGTAAGGTCGACCTCGGAACGCTGGAGGCTGCTATGTTTGGGACGTAACGACCTCCTCATTGAAGGTTTTTTTCTTGACATAGGAATTCGAGATGCTGTGAAAGATTCAATTATCAAACTGTTAGGAGGAGTTGGTGGAAATAAAATTCAGCAATATTGCCTAAAGGCCCCGTAAGGTTTAATGAGAATCTGGCACCTTTATCGAATTTAGACTGAGCTATCAGTCGCATTATTCTGAGCTGTCACCCAGAACATTCTTATTGATCAGCAGTTCACGATGTTGACAAGTCAGCTGCAACCACGCTGCACATTTGCACAACGTATACAAGCTACTGCAAGGACGGCCGAGCCCCAACCTGGACTGCCCCATTGGACTAAAACCCCGCACGCTTTATCAATATTAATGGTATCTCATGAATAATTCGAAGAAGGCCCCTTACAAAGCGTCGAGTGGCTGCTGAGTAGTCCCGGATATTGTCGGGCCGGAGCCGAGACGTGATGTGTGAGCGGTGTCGGTGGACCTTAGCTGCCCACCTGTGCTGATTCCGGCCAGTTTTGTGACCTAACCCGCTGCACCAGACTTGGCGGCGGCCGCGGCGTCGTCACTGTGGAGGCGGGCCTGTATTATTGGTGCGCTGTGCCAGCGTTCGTGGGCAGCTTTTCAGACGCGACGATGATCGAGTTCGCTGATGACCGGCGCCGCTTCGATACAGGCGGTAATTCAGCTGCTTCTAGATGTGTACGTGTTAACTAACGACCTCCACTCGGGAGTGCAACGAAAGACTACCCCGCTTTCGAACCGGTGTGCCGGAAATGTGTTGGCCCTTGAGCAGCGTTGGTCCGCGTTTTTACGTGCCTGCTGTCGCTGCTGTGGGGTATCGTGACAAGGCGAACAATCAACGCCCCGAGTAACACGACGGCTCCGGCGGCAAAGGCTATCCACGTTGTTAATGCATCAGCAGCACACATTGGACTAATCAAACCAAGGCGAGCCCAGGCGCGCAGCTTGTATGATTTGTGAGCAGAGACTCAAATAATGACTCATTGTGTGCTTACATTAAACACGGGCTAGCACGTTAAAAAGGAGCTCAGCGTGTTTAAAATCACTCAGACAAGCCATATCCTTCACGCGGTGTCGTTTGGGCAGACATGGTGTCTGGCTGCCGCTGCTAGTTTTCTTAGCCGGCGGTGGTGCGGCGGGGCTGTATAGCGGCAGCACGCCGCCGCGGCACGGCAACAGCCGCGGCACACGCACTTATACCAACGGCTGCAGCGAGCTCGCGCGAGCGGCGAGAGTCGTCCGCGCCGTGCCCCGGGGGCACGCTCACTCTCGGACGGCATTTGCACTCTCATCTCTTCTAATGCCATGACTCTGAAGAGTTACGTCTCCTTTCTAAATAGATGAGACTGGTTTGTGAAGGGGTGCTGAGCGGTGTCAGAGCTCGCACCACCTGTGGACAAGGCTGTCCAAAAGTGTGCCTAACCACTTACTAGCTGCACGAACAGGATATGGGGGCGCCGGAGCAACATTTTGGCTTAAGCAATAATCCTGGCAAAATGTCACTCAAGATTGAGCTAACGGTTATATTTGGAAGCCACAGAATAGCAGGAATTTGAAGGTAATTAGCTCCAAGTGCTGTCACGGTCTTGCTCTCTTCATTGTATACGGTATTGTCCGGAATTGTGTATTCAGGGGTGGATCCAGGGGAGAGCAAAAATTCATTTTCCCCTTTCCCAAACCCTCAGATGTTTTACCATTTGCTTAAAACAACAATATTCTGTCCACACTTGTGGGGAACGTTATTGCTCTCAAGCCACCGGCCTAGACCCGGCACTGCGCGTAGTTGAGTATGGGGGAGGGGCTGGAAAATCCGTACGCGATCAGTCGTCCTGGAACGGGTCTTTGGTACACGATTCAAGACGACACCAGCTGTAGCTGGACGGCAGTGCGGCGGCCTGAGCCAGGGGTAACAGTTCATCCAACTGTAAGTGCAGGTCGGCGGGACCGTGCATCTGCCCACGCTGAGGGGCGGACTCCAGCGGTCCGCACGGCTGCTCCACAGCATCGGGCTGGGGTCAACGCGCCGCATGTTTGACAAACGTGTCCGCGGTAAACGCCGTGGCACACAATATTAAAAAACAGTGAGCCAAATCGTACTGACTCACCGTCACTGGTGGCGGTTGGCGGACCGGTACCGGGCTTACTTACAGTGCTCCCCCTTAAATACGAGATTTTAACGCTGGCCCTATAGCGTTGACTGGAAACAAATGGGTTGAAAAGCCGATGGTGCTATAGGGGATACAGGATTGTCAATCGGGGCGGGGGGTAGCACCTTCCGGGGGATCACCCGGACCAGGGGACGCCACTTTTAACCGTGAAACCTATCAGGTGTGCGCCAAATTCTTTCGGTGGGCACCGTTTTTCGCATCCTGGGGGTGGGAAGCGATATTACAGGGGCGCCATTTTCCGTTTCAGAGGGCGTTGTGACTATTTCAGGGGGCGCCGTGACCATCTCAGGGGGCGCCGAGGGTCGATCGGGGAGGGGGCACCTCCCTCTTTTCCCCCTGGATCCGCCTATGCATGGTGCCCCTAAATTCGGACGTTCCGCCGTTAAAGCCGGAAACGAAAAAATGAAAGCCACGATAATCCACCATCTCTCAACCTTACTTTTTACTGTGGCGAACGTAAATTCCAACTCCAACGCAGAGGTAATCCATTACAGAAACCTGCAGTTCTGTGCCGTGGTTTGGCGTGCTTGGAAAGCTCTCAGCTCTGCGCAGTTGCAGCAAAACGGTACACGTCGTGATCCGTGTTCAGTGAGAGATAAGGATTGCGGTGGCAGAGCTGGCACGGGTGAGTGATCTCATCGGCCGCGGGTGCGGCGCGAAACAGCTGAACGCCTCAGCTCGGTTTATTTATATTGTCGGCGCCACGGGGCCCTCGCTGCGTTTTAGAAACGGCCTGCATAAGCCATCCGTGTGTACAGATGTCTGGAGGCGAGGAAACCTTAATGGTTGGCTGATACGCGTCGGAATAGGGGAGGGGCTGTATATGTTTACGTATAAAGGGGACTCTAAATTGAGAAGGAAACCAACAATTGTGTGACTAGCCGTTGTGTAAGCCAGCAATGAGCCCAAATCTGATGAGTGTTTGGTTCTAGAGGGTAGAATTTCTGCCAGCAGCAAAGTGAAGACAGGCCGGCCCAGTGGTGGATGCAGGACTTCATTTCGTGGGGGGAGGCTAGGGGCTGGAGCCTCCCCGGCATTGCCTTGGACCAGCCTCCGCCTATGTATTAGCTAAAGGCACTCGGACATATGGGGGAGGGGCTTGAGCCCCCTGCCTTGGACCGGCCTATGGACCGGCCCCTCACTTTTCTGCCGCTGGCGACATTGCTTGATCAGTTAACCCAAAATGTGAACCAGAAAACTCGAAAGAAACACACTCTCATTCTTTCCTAGTT
Source organism: Lepas anatifera (assembly GCA_034440635.1). NCBI lineage: Eukaryota > Metazoa > Arthropoda > Thecostraca > Lepadidae > Lepas > Lepas anatifera. The sequence continues at coordinate 193,828 of JAOTON010000128.1, read as the reverse complement.
ATTTCGAATAATATAATTGGTCCTCAATTGGTTCGATTTAGATAGCCATGTAGCCATTTGCTGGTAGTCTTTACTGACTCATGCGCCCGCCCTGACTTGTTCAAGGCGATCAGCAGGCTAAAAAAGATTGGGCGCGGTGAGCCGGTTCGACCCTTTCACTGGCTCCCATGTCCACCACCGCGTGTCGCTGGACCCCGGCCCATAATGGTTTGGGGATGAAGGGTGCCAGCAGTGGCAATCCCGACACAGCGTCACTATTAACCCCAGATACATAAGTAGTTTCAGAGCCAAGGCCCTCGGCACGCACCATTACCTCCAGACGAAATCTGGCGCTGCTCCGACGAAATCTGGCGCTGCTCAGACGAGTTTGTCAACGAGGAACATACCGTTGTAAGAAAAAATGAACTGCATCGAATAAAAAATTCGCCTAAACTAAACGTAAAATCAACGCATAAAATTCAAGTAAAACTAATTATCTGTCATTTCCAAAAACAAATTAGGGGCAAATTACTGATGTGCAATGACAATATTTTATTGTTAATTACACCTTTGCCCAATGCTACAAACCACCCTCATAGTCCTTCTAGGGAGGGACCAGGACCGAGTGGCAGAAGCGTAGCAGACACCCGGATACATGAGTCGATTGGGCCGTTCCCATGGTCGGTTCGCACTGAGGCTGCTCATGTATCCAGAGTAGCTGTACCGACGACGCTGGGAGTGCCGACCGCAGCACGCTCGGGTTGTGATAGCGGCATATGGGACGAGTCGAGCGCGGTGCGGAGGGCCGACCGAAGCGTACAAGGCATTGTGCAGCATCGGCCCCGATTGCCAAGTAGGGGCGTGGTCCCGAGAACCAGACAGAACTCGACTCAGGTCGGTACAGGTTCGACCTGGGTGGGCTGCGAAGCCTTGATCTCGATCGAAGAAGTTCAAGGTACGCTACAGCATGATGGTTTGCAACTTTTCCTCTTTTTCCGATGTCGGTTTCTCTCACTCCCCGAATCCATAACTTTACAGCAAGATCGTATAAGTCAGCTAACTGCTGTGTCTGCCAACCAGCTAAGCTGTTCTCATGGTGTGAGTGGGCAGAACTCCAGCGTGCTGAGAGCTTAACGGCCTGCCACCCACGTTGATGCCATCACGTGTGCCTTTGAAGCATCAGTCGGCGGCGGCCTTGCATCAGCCCGTTTGGTTAAGTGAAGCCCAGTCAGCCATGGCACGGCAGGCCATTCAGCTGGTGGTTGGTCGGCGGCGGCAGGGGCGGAGCTGACCCTGCGGCCAGGGGCGGCTGGCCCGACACGCGTCCTCCGACACAGTGACTCGCCGTGTCGTCAACATGTTCCGCCCGCTGCTCAGAGCGGCTGCGGACTGGTGCGGCTGAGGCGTCGGCCCCGTCGTCAGATCTCTACTGACTGCCCACGTCGTCCGGCGAGCGGGGTGTAGCGCCACTCCGGGAGTTTGTTAGGATCATCGTGATAGGCTTGTAATCAACATGAGAGGCTTGTGGTCATCATGATAGGCTTGAAGATATGTAAATTAAAATGTCTGCTACACAGAAGCCGTTGCACCATAGTTTTCTACAATCAGTTACAGGTGAAAATATTTAGGTGTTCTTTTTTAAATGAAATTTCCCTCCCAGGAGTATGGATCTCCGGAAATTACTGGAGGTGCTTAAATTTGAAACAAGGTTAATCCAATCTTAAGTCAAAAGTGCACTATTTCAAAACAATTTTTAACATTGCTTCAACGTTTTATTGGGGTTACCCGGACACCCCCAAATAGAAAAATAGAAGAAAATTCACAACCCTTCCCTCAGCCCTAACGACCCCTGTCACTCTCATTGCTTTAGACATGGGTGACGGGCACAGCCAAAACTAGGTTTCCAGTCTCTGTTCTCGAAAGTGCAGGCAAGTGCACACCTACACTGCATACAGCACCGCCGCGCTGGTGCGGCCGCCAACCCAGCGGTGGCCGCCTGCTATGAAGACGGGCGTGTGCCCTGAGGGCAGGAGCCGGCGGCCCTGCCCCGGGGCCGCCGCCCGAGCTCTAAACACCGCACCGCGCGGAGAGCGGTGAGAGCGGCAGATTTACCACAGCAGGACCGGTTTTAATGAGCACCGCGCCAGAGTGCTGATGGGTAGGTGCGGATTATTAAAAGTGACTGATGTTATCGCGCGTTATGGTGGTGTAATTCCGAGAGCAGTGGTTTCCCGATGCAAATGAGATTCCACTGGGAGTGTTTTGACTGTCCGCGGGAGTTTGAAAAAAGTGCGAAGCATTTGGAGCTGATGGTATGAGAACACCCTCGAAATGGAACGTGCATAATGGTAAAGACTAGTTTCCGGTGTGGTCGCAGATAGAGCAAACATTAAACACGGATACAGTGAAAACATTACCATCTATTTTGTGTTGGTGACCAAGCAGTTATCGTTAATCCTCTCTTCACCCATTCATGGAGGCAGGGCTGTCTACTCAAGCCCAAGACTCTATGCATAGTTAACAGCACACCATAGATAACAGTAGACAGTAACCGGTATAATGCTATATATGCACTATGCTAAGGCTTAGATAAAGACACGTCCGTCCACTGCTGTGGAAAGACACAGGTAGGGGAGAGTGCCACGCTTAAGTGCTTACGTTCTACCAATGTCTGCTGCGCATTCTAAAGCAGTACCCTGATGCATTGTTACAAAAGCATGGTATGGAACTGATAAAAGCGGTACAATTATACATGCAACAATACGTGACTCCTATTTGTATCGCTTGTTGGACGATAGCCTCACGGCCATCGTATGAATCCGCTCTGTCTCCGTCTGAATCTGCTCTAATTGTGCGAGAATGAAAATATATTTGTATTCATGCCGTTTTTTGCCTAAAGAAAATTAGAGTTAGCTTCTACTTACGTTATGCAGGGACCTAACGCTATCGAGCTTTTCCTATTGTAAATTCCGAATATGATCTACACGCATGCTACTACCAAAAACAGCCGTAAATCGTTTCTGCGGGCGAAAACCGAGCGGGCACCTGAAATCCAGAAATTTATGTTGAAAAATAGAAATAAGCAGCTAGCAGGCAGTTCACAGACCCAACTCATGAGATCCGCACTTTTCAGAAGTCAGGCTTTTACCCGACATTTTTGTCCCTATGTTTGACTGTTCAATCCTGAGATGATAATGATGAATCAAAACATAAAACAAGCGATAAGGTATCTGATTGGCACTCAGCACCTTCGTAGCCAACACCTTTCATTCAATTCCAGGGCTCATGTTTTGCAAAACATCAAACTTTGCGCCTGTACTGAAAAGGGCGAAAATATCGATACATACGGCAGGATTTCATATAATTGATGCCTTGGAATAGGTGCCTGTTTTAATACTCACGTGATGGATAAGACAAAAAAAACTGGAATCACACCGCAATCCCAATTTATAACATAATTTTGCAGCGCTGCAACACAACAGCGTATTGTTTATGATGGCTCACAAGATGTTGCAGCTCCGTTGTACCTATACAAGGACCTGTACCTATCCCTATGTACCTATACAAGGACTTTGACTGGACGTAGTGAAAATTAGTCCATAGAATTTAGGTAACGTGAAATAAGCCTGTAAATATGAATTTTTATATTTGGTATATATTCATTTTGTATTATATATATATATACACATATATATATATATATATATATATATATATATATATATATATATATATAGTTATTAATATGAATGGTTATCATATAATGAAAAGTTTTGTTTTAACTTCAGATGAACGTTTTAAAATAATGCATGGCTAACAACATTCATTCGGAACTTGAAGATTAAACGCCGTCGTCAAATTTTAAATTGTAATTAGTAATTGTTTCATATTCAATTACTTGTTTCAATTCAGATTATTCATTGTGCGATCTTCGATGTGGCCTGCAATGAGTTCAGCATAAGGATGGAGAGAGTTTTAAGTTAGTTTTCTTCAGAAAATGTTCCTAGCTGTAGAATGTCCTAACGATCAACAAATTTAATTATTTTCCTCTTATCCTTGCCCTTTGCTCTTTACGCCAAAGTCTGTTAAAATTATTTACAGGCCTTTTACCCTGGCATTGAAATAGAATATCAGACTAGACCAGCGGGCGGGAAAAGTGGCAAACAACTAATATTATTAATCTAGATTTTGAAGCCCTTTAATTTGCTGTTCTGGGTCGTCAATCTTCCATGCACCGTCTACGTAGTAATTTCCCAATTAGCTATGAAAAATTAAGACGAAAACAAAAGCATCTAGTATCCACTCATGGCTGCTAACCTTTTCAGCGCCTACAAATAATCTGTAAATACTATCAGCAATGATGAGAGATCTTATTTATCCCATTAGCATATAAGAAACACATTATCATCGCACTCATGGAGGCCTGATGCAATTGAATGAGCACGTCTTGCAAGTCACCAACTCGCAACAATTAACAGTTCACAGCAACTCAATGCAAGCTTTGAAATGAGCCATCAGCTTGACAGACTGTCAAAACAGAGCAAAATATCGCCTCCAATCTCTGAAAGAGCAGGATCCCGGGCTGCTTAATCTAATGCGACGGCTGTTCACTGCGGCTAATAAGAGCTCATGGAAATAGCCTTGTAATCCGACGTCGGACCATTAACGCTACTGCGCCAGGCGTATGTACGACCCCACTAGCGGCACGTGCCACCGCCCCCCCCAGTCTCTAATATCGTCTGGGATGGATGTTCATGTCTCCCGCTCGTTTAATTAATGCCGGCTATACAGAGAGCGCGGCGAGAGCTCGAGCTGAGATGTGATGTAGAGCGGCGTGCAGCGGCGCAGCTTCTCCACATTGTGGCGCTGCTGAGCCGGATGATCTGTCCGAGCTGGGTGCAAAAGTAGCTAATGGAAACCGAGGAAACACATCCAACTGATGTCGATAACAACAATTGATTTAACATCGCCTCGACGTTGGAGATATCAGCAGGCAGGAGCAGTGAGGAGGGAGGCGGTTGATACGCTGCGAAAGGCTTGCAGCGTCTCGACAAACCGATTTTTCACTGTTTTGCTCATATCTGCTCAAAATAGTGGTAGCAAATATTTCCGATGTGAAAACAGATAAATGGAAACTTACATCGCTATTGATGGATATACTTGCAGACTTATAAAGGTCAGCTTACAAAAAATCAAAATATATTGTAATTGTGTAGAAATAAAAGAGAGCACTTGTTCGCCAGTTTTGGTAGGTTTTCTGAGTGGGAGAGTTCTCCTGAGAATACATGCAAACTTAGAGCTGGGTGAGGCCCGGCGACTCAAAGCTGGAAGCTTTCAAAATTGTTTAATTGATTATAAAACCGGTACCTTTTTGCATCTCATTATCCGAGTAGCGGGTAGGCAGGAGGGCCCTTCCTTGTCCGTAAGACCCAATTACAGTAAGTTAGTTATTTGGGCTTTCGGACGCACGAACATCTTAAGGTTATGTAGGGCCCAGGACCCTATTATAATTATTCCGTTGGGAAAGAATGGGAAATGTTAGTAACTAGTTAATGGTTCGGACGACTCGCTGTTCCAGAATGTTTTGTGATTATATCTATATTCTACCTTCTACTTCAACTACTTTCATTTTCTTCGCGTTTCCCTCGAAAAAGGAAAAGTATAGCTGACATTCGAAGGAAGCATGGGGATTACACCTTGTCTATTAAAGGTTTTTGCTGTAACATAAACCCTCCTAGTATTTGAAAGAAAGGGTGAATAGAAGAAGAAGATACAAAAACAAAATGATATGGGTTGAAAAAAGAAACGAGTTCTTTGACCGTAGTCCTAACTCTGTGAACAATATTTTTTTCAAGAAAGCGATTCCTGATGTGGAGTTTCGTCCAAATGTTCAGCAGTGGTACATGCATCATTAATGTTTGGCAGCCAATTGTGTGGGCATGTAGCTCTTAGTTTCGCCATACCTTTGGCGCAAAACATAACTATGTTTTGCAACTATATGTTTTATCGTTTTGCTACTAGTAGCAAAAATGCTCGATAGCTTATTTTGTTCAAGAAACCTCAAGATGCTGAGCCAGCTTTGTGTTGATAGGAAAATATTGTTGGAAAGGTGACGAGAGACCACTGGCAATTGCTTAAGGCTTTTGCAAAACATTAAAATGTTCTGTTCCAGCATAACGTCATGAAATTTAATGAATTTAAGTTCAATAAAATGTATTTGGTGGATGAGAAAATATTTTGTGACTCTAATTTGCACTCCTCCCCTTTAAAGCCTAAACAGCTTTTACTATGAACCGATAATTTCTTCATCACATAATATCATAATGGTTAAAATAACAAATGTTCACTTATATAACCATGATAGCTCATGGAATTTACAACATTTTGTGTTATCAACACATTACCAATATTTGTACAACTTCCGCTGTTGTATGATAGAAGCGTTTCCCAATCAGATTGACTTCTATACAGCATTTTAAAACTGAAAAATATCTATCTAACTAGATATGGGACAAATTTGTTCTCGATACTCATTATTGTGGAAAAGAGGAAGAAACGATCAGGCTTACAGAAACAAGCAGGTATTAAACGAGATACCTTTTGCAGGGAATATGTATAGGTATGTGAATGTAGCTGAAAAACCAAGGATTGCTGATCGATCATGAAACCGGTATATAACTTGCGATTGTCAGTTTGCTTGGTGTTGCAAAAGGAGCAAGCGATTTAGTCTGGTGTAGGAGGTCTATATACATAAACACTGATGTTTGTGAAATTGCTGAAAAGAGACGAATCAAACCTCAAAGGGTCATGACTCTTGGACTCACTCTGAAATGAGACACACAGCGTCGGCTTATGTTGCTCCGGGTACTTAATTCCTACACATCGGATTTTAGTACGTGATTCACAGTTCGGCACGGGTGGAGAATTCAAATCAGCTGTCGTTGCATTGTTAGCGTTGGCACCCCTCCCACCGCGAGGGGACGGATGGTGGTGTGGTGGCCGCAGTCGGACAGATGGCACGACACCACAAATTCCCGCCCGTGTAAACACCACATTCCAGCCGCGGTGGCCGAGCGCTGACTCGGCACGGCGGCGCGGCGTCAGCCCCGGCCGCTGGAGCGTCGGCGACAGGCCGTCAGCGCCGACGACGCGCCTTCTCAGCACTGTTACCACATCCGGCCCGTGATCAGATGTTGTAACAGTCCAGCCTGTCCAACAAGACGAGTCCATTCTTATCGCCCGTAAATCTCGAGCTCCGCGCTCTCAACGGTCAAGTCATAGCCTGGATTTAGAAGGCAGACATCCGCCACGCACGTGATTAAATGGGGATGTTTCAGGACGTACGTCTGCTGAAAATAACTATGTCTGCCACTTAATAATCGGATTAATATGGCTGTGGTTTTGCAAGCTGTAGCAAACTGTAGCCACTGAAACAATTATGAGTCTGAATGATGGCTGTTTGCTGCTATAACAATAGCAATTGAATTCATTCAACGTGACAATGGCTGGTAGTTACTGCTAATAATTTTTCATTATATTTCTTGACATAATGGTCTTGTGAATGCTGCCAACTAATTGTATTAATGACCAATACTGGTTGAAGTTCTGGTAAAGGAGAAAACTACAGTGTATGCTGCCGAAGTAAAAATATGAATATTACCAAATTGCGGCATTTTCATTAAATGATCGATGACTTATATTCACTCATTCGTGAAAAATCCGACAAGTCAACACTTATTTAGTATTATATCAACTGTTACTGAACACTTGATATGATATAGCCTGGGAACAAAATGAATCGTCAACGCAATGTTTCTAGGATATCGCAAAACAAAGAAACTCATAGAAAAGTAACTAGCAGTTTCTTATGTCTGTTGAGCTCGGGAAACTACCATAATTTTTAGGTAAAGTCATATCAGGTCAACAAAATTTCAGGTGGGTGAGGTATTCAAGGACATGTGACCAGGCCTCGAAATCCAGACCTACTAGTCTAAAATGCCTTCTCTCATCATGATCACATGATCTATGTAGTCGAATTGTCGTCAAATCAGCAGTGCATTATTTCATGGAGAGGTATCTATTCCTTATAACATTATATTTTTATATTACTTATATTTATTACATGCAGATTCTTATGTATTTTAACACATTTTCTTATTGTTTTATATCTTTTATATATTTTTAGATATCAAACTGCTTTATTATTGTACAAGCGTTTGGCCTTTTTATACGCTATAACGTCAGGGAACAGGGCTTTGCAAAGAAAACTGACCACTCATTTTTATATTTTCACTTGAACAGGGGCGTAGCCAAGGAGGGGGGACGGCAGGGACAGCCGCCCCCCCTCCCTGAGGACACGGGCCGCGCGAAGCGCGGCTCACCCGCACTATGCTCTGTGGCCAAATTTGAAATTTCATACCAGAAAGGACCCTCTTAAGCTATCTTCAGCGCTCTATTCTCTAACAAGCAGGCCCCTTTTTTACCCCTCAGGGCCCTTTTGGTGCTATCGCAGGGGCCCTTTTCGGGGCGCCCCCCCTGAGCGAAATCCTGGCTACGCCCCTGCACTTCTTTGTGTATATATTTAAAACTCTGACCTAGGTCTCTCTGTAAGCAGCGAATGTTAGCTCACATTTTATCGCTTGACTGCATCTGTGAATGGAACTTATATGAACCCATTGATGATTGTTTGATACCTACATACATACATACAATGACACTGTCTCCAATTTTTGTTTTGCCGCATTGTTGATAGCATAAGGACAAGCTGGTTTGAGTACCCTTCTATCATGAAGTCACGAGAGAATAGGGGAAGGCCTCTTTTTGGCAATTGCGTACCACGCCGCGTCGCAACCATCCATGCTACCTGATCTTTGAACGCTTGCAAGGGCTAAACTGAAAGCTGGGACCAGTTGTCTCTGAGAGGTGATTTGAGTTCATTTGAGCTGCTTGTAAGGGCCATAGGTAATGCCTACTGACTGATAGCCAACGCTTGCTTGTAATACGTGTAATGGCACATCTTTTTACAGGATCACTATAAAACTTTCATCTTGAAAGCATTTATCTTAACACAGGGGGTTTTCGACATGCGTTCTCATCCTAAAAGTCATTTCGTGACCTTTGACTGAATAGCCTTATAACTTGTCATTCGAGAAAAATTATAAGATGACTACTTTACTAATGTTTTTAGGCTGACACTGTCCAGAGCATAAAAAACTAAATATCAATTATATTCCTGAGATACTTCCCTTGACCTCTGGTTACCCCAACATCGCCTTGACCTGAACATTGTTCACAAGACTCCATTTTTTGTTGTTGAGAGGTTTCAATTATCGTCCACAGCCTTGTATTTTGACGTTAATAAAACCCTATGTAGGCGCGGGGGCAGCATATCTTCGTTCCAGAAGACAGCGTGTCACCAGAGGTGCAGCAAAGCGCAGGTTAATTCCGAAGAAAGCATACGTTTGCACAGAAGGCTTATGAAGAAAAGTTTCTTGTAGTTCTACCACTCTGAGGTATGGCAGACTAAACCAGTCTCGCCATGGCAAAGTGAACCTAGTTGGGCGTATGACCAATATTGCATGCATTATTGTATATCTCAGATAACAATCAGAACTGTTGCACCCAGCCTCCGCATATCTAGTTGAGTCAATGGGGAGAACCCTGTGAAGTTATTTCGTTATCATCGACAGACGTAAATCGCATTAACTTCTTACTTCCTTCGGAAATAAGCAACCAGTCGCCTGTCATCGGCAGCTTAGCCTCCAGTCATGCACCACTGTACCAACCGCAGCATCTGCGGCTTCAGGTCTGCTGATCTCGCTTTGCCACATCCTTCACACCTCAATCACCGCTGATCGCATCAGTAATTCACTTTATTAGCATATTAAAGCCCCAGCAGACGTTAGTGAAGGTAACACTAATCTACGAAATTGTTGTTAATTAGGTCAGGATCATCCATCAGCCGAGTCGGGATCTGGTTCGCAGGGCTATTGTGGGGCTTTACTCCCACACCGGTCTCACCCCAGGCGTGCTGACACTGCCTGTGTAATCTCTCTCTCTCTCTCTCTCCCTCTCTCTCCGCATTTGTGGAGCTGGAGGAACTTCCAGATGAGCTTGTGGGCAAGCGTAGCAGTTGGAAGTCTAGAAATGGCTCTGCTGAATCCAATCCGAATGCCACGGATGTTGTGCATATATTCATATATCTGCTTATGTATGTTTTCATGGCATATGAGCAACAGGGACTTGCCTCCACCAAAACATCCAGTCAAAAACTGTCTAAAGTTATCTATACATTCATGTAGAAAATAAAATGCGTGGGTAAAAGTCATGCATAAGCGTAACATACATAGCCGTATATTAAAAAGGCTTAAGCTTTAAGGAATGAGTTGATATGCCTCAAAATGCCTAACATACTTCCGCACATGCATTCTAGACTGACCGGATGTCCATTTTTCGTAAGAGTTTGGTAAATGAACAGTCTGAAGAAGTTTAAAGCTTGAACTTTAAATATTTTCTTTAGAGAAATCTTCAATAATTTGCATTTCGAGTATGTTTCCAATGATGTAGGGTATCCAAGTGATCTGTCTGCATAGCTGTCTGCATAGCAAGGCGCAATTTTCGGAGACATCGCTTTGATGCGAGTGAGTGAAATACACCCAGAGTTCCGTAGCATTTTTGTTGTCAGCTGTTGTCAATGAAGGTTTTGGTGAAGTGTTTATATACCTGTCTGAATCAATCCTCCCGTATCTAGTAGGTGGAGCCGACACTGTCACCGTTGGCTGAAGTATGTCCAGTTACAGTGTCATTCCTTCCCTGACCAACCGCCGCATCAGCTTAGCTCGCCGGACTGGGGATTACTGACCAGGATTTGGACCCGGATTTGGGTTGCTGGCGTGATTTGGCCCGACCGTAAGCCTCAAATCAGCCCCTTCCATCGCAGGTCAGCCGCCAGCGTGAGAGTTCACGCGAATATTCCGGTGGCGCTAGGAGGATGCATTAGGTAAAGCTCGGGAGAAGCTAGACTCTGTTTGTAGCCATGACTTCCCTTTAAACTATTGCTGCTGGCAGGTTATTTCACCTGTTTTTTTTCGTCGGCTTGCGTATTGATTTAAAGGGAATGTGACACATTCATAACGTGATTTTATCTGAGATAACCAAGTTGTAAAGCAAGTCAGAAAACCCGGTACTCCATATATCATTTGTCTTGGAACTCGATATTTCCGTAGAAAAAAGCTAAGACCTACCTGACACCAACCCCTCATCAACCCCTCGCCGGGCGGCCATTGTTGTGAGCTGATGGTGTGACGACATATGCTGACGTCACGATGAGCATCAGCCAATCGAAGCCCTTGAAGCATTTCAAGTATGGTAGTGGTCGCCAGATTATGACATCATCCACAGGCAGATGTTTATTTATTTTCCTAGAGGAGTATTTTTAAAAACAAAATATTGAGCTTATTGAACATTTTTTCAGATAAATCAGGAGTGGTTTCATTATTTTTGGCTAAAAGTACGCCTAATTTCACTAAATTCCAGGATTCGACCAAGGTGCCACATTCCCTTTAAGCAAGATTATAATATAAATGAACTGTCTGCATACTTTGCACTGGCATGAGTACATTTCAAAAAAAAAATGTAAATGACTTTTGTGTAGATTCTGTGGACATCTGTTTGAACAGTTCAGAATATTGACGCGTCTGACCCGCCCTCCAACCGACCCCACCACGTGGCAGTTTTGATGGATGATGGCCCGCAGTGTTGCCCGTTAGATGTTCGGAGCTCCAGCCGGCTCCTGGCGAGCTGATAGGGCAGCCACAAGCCGAGTGTCCCATTGGGAGGCTTCGTCGGAGATAGTCGTATCATTCGGCTGAATTCGATTTCGCTATAATTCCAGGATAGGTATCCATGGTCCCTTTAATGCCACGGTAGTAAGGGATAATTTCAGTCAATGTTCGATGTCTCTTTTGATGAGTTTCTAACATGGGTAGCCCATGTTTAGCGCATTTTGACCTTAGAATGTTAGATGACTTGGCCCATAGATGGGCTTTGTCCCGTGGAAAATCCAGCAAATAAATGAAATGAAATGAATTATCGTCCAGCTGTGAAATACCCATGTTGTTTGTAAGCCGCTTATAACTCGTTCAGACTTTCAATTTGTATGTTATGGTGGCTGGGCAGTCATGAAGGCACGGTAGCTGTCGTGTCGGCGTCCTGTTTCACGGCGACATGGGTCGCGCCAGGTCGGTAATGACTTCCACCGTTCTCAGGCACGCCAGCTGATGGGTACTGGGCCTGCGGAGGTCGCCGGTGCGCGCCCGAGGTGCCGTCTGATTTAATCGCGCCGGCTATTCGGGGCGGCACGTTCGCGTGCTCAGCAGGGAGCTGCCGCTGCCGCCGTCTGTCTGACTGGCCGCCGGCGAGCCGCAACAGATGAAGACAGGACATCTGAGCCGCCGCACCGCGCAGCCCCAGACCAGGCTGCACGGCACGTGGTGACTGGAAATAATCTAAATAGCCCTGCTCTTGGAGACACTGAACACTCAGATGGCGACTTCGCAGGCAAGACTGGAATGGAAATGATGTGAGTCTTGCACGAAAATAATTACTGCTCCAGTAGGCATTTTAGCGTGTCCTCACACAACTGTCGGTGTCTGTTTTTGCTCAGCACGTCATCACGTGCTATGGTCTGTTGATCCCCGGAAGAGATTCAGCCCTTGTCACTGCAGAATTAGTTTCGGCACTATCAGCATCCGGTATTGTTGCCAGACGCATTGCTGATTAACTGGGGAAGGTCAGAGAGAGGCCGTGACTGGGCCTCCTCAACCTGTCACGGCAGCCCAGAGGAACCCAACCGATACACTGGCGCGAGAGATGGGCACAGGCGCCTGGTGGACACCAAAACCAGGCTTCTACCGCCAAGAGCCAGAGCAGGGTTGTTGTGCTCGACCTCTGACAACACAGGTACCGGGCCTGTGTTCGTGGATGCGCAGCATGGCGTGCGGCATTCAAACAGCTCTGCAAATATCGGGCTACGGTACACCGCCGCCAAACAATGGCTTGCACCAAATGTCACGCACGGTGTGGCACGCTGGTGTCCAGCCCGCCCTCCCCCCCCGGCCACGGCCTTCAGTCCATCGCACCGGCCGCCATCGGCTGCTTCAGCCACAGCTACTGACCCGCGCCGCTTCTGAAGCTGTTCTGGTATCGGCAGGGAATCTGGAAGCAATGACCTAGCTTTTCCTGCGGTCACTGAATCTAACTGGTGATGAAAAATGACGGTGAAAGTATGATGTGTTGATGATGATGCCGTTGCGGTGGTGAATAGCGCGTCATCATTAATGTGGCTCATCGATCTACGTTAGATTGATGACTGTTCACCCAATCTCAAACTTAATGTTTTTTATCGAAGTGAGGAACTCGTGGGCTTAAACGTCCGTTATTTGGCAGTTTATTGGCAAAGGGTTTAACCCAATTACAAAATTATGTGTCCCGAGTCGGATCTACCAGAGAAGAACCAACAACAACGCTTGGGTCGTTTTTGTCCCAGTTTACAGTTCTGTGTAGTAAGACGTTTAAGCCATATCATATGATAGGCGAGTCCATGATTTTGGATATGATTGGGATATTTGGTCTGGGGACGGCCCCATGTGAATGCGGAGGCGCTGCCATTTGGGCCAGGGGTGCTAATTCCCAATGTGTGACCTAACGGAGGGGCACCAAATTACATTCTTGGGGCGGCAGTTTTTGTATTTTAGGGGAAGTAAAATCGTATTGGGTACTGGGGCGGTTCTAGGAGACGCTGGGGTATGGTGAGCGTATGGGGAGGGATGTTCCCCTTTGCCCCTCACCATCAGAACACAGCTGTGACATCAATCGTTTTTTTCTGTCGATGCCGTGCGACAATATCAACTTAGACCACATAATAAAGGTGAACATAGGACGTTTAACTTAGACCACATAATAAAGGTGAACATGGGACGTTTTTAGATCAATCCCGTCCAGTGCCATTCATTCTGCCTTGTTCCACTCCACCCCAGGTACAAACAAAATAAAACATGGTCCCATTATATTACATTTTTCCAGTAAAATTGTGGGAAAATCGTGCCGTCCCATTTAATTTCCAATGCAATCTGCATAGAGTGTCCCCTACCGTCCCATAATCCCCATCCCATACCGACCTTTTCAGCGCGCAGTCGCCGTGCGGCCCCGCCCGCCCGACCCTGCGTGCCGCCGGGACCCCCGCCGCCCCGGCGTCGCGACAGGTGCTGTGAGCGATAGCCCCCCTCTCCCCTCCCCTTCCCCCTCGGCCCCGACGCGGCCGGCAGGGGCAGGTGGGTGTGGTTAATGAGGCCATAAGTCGCTTTGAGGTGGTGCCGAACCACCGTCGTAACCGTCAGCAGCGCCTGTTTGGCACGGGCTGGTGGGCTGACAGCGGGCCTGAGGCGAGTCAGCCGGTCCGATTGGAAATAACGCGTTGTTACTGCCAGATAGCTTATCCACAATTACCTAGCTTGAGTCAAAGCTGTCGAGCAAATTTATTCAGGTGCCATTCCTAATCGAATATAGACATACGATGAATTTATTCTCAGATCTTAGTACATATGCCTACAATTAATGAACTTGCGGGGTAATAAAACAGAAGTTTTAATAGAGATTAGTGAAAGAAAAAAGTAACTGTTAGTTAGGCCAGGGGTTTGAAACTAAATAGCGAGAAAATAACGCTTATTTATTTATTCATCGAATTTCATTTGACAGATGTTAAAGGGAATGTGGCACCTTCATAACATGATTTTAACTGAAATGGCCAAGATGTAAAGCAAGTCGGCAAACCTGGTACTCCATATCTCATTTGTCTTGGAACTGGATATTTCCGTAGAAAAAAAACTAAAACCTACCTGACGCCAACCCCCTCATCAGCCCCTCGCCGGGCGGCCATTGTTGTGAGCTGCTGGTGTGACAACATATGCTGACGTCATGATGAGCATCAGCCAATCGAAGCCCTTGAAACGTTTCAAGTATGGTAGTGGTTGCCAGATCATGACATCATCCACAGGCTGATATTTATTTCTTTTCCTAGAGGAGTATTTTTAAAAACAAAGTATTGAGCTTATTGAACATTTTTCAGAGAAATCATGAGTGGTTTCATTATTTTTGGCTAAAAATACGCCTAGTTTCACTAAATTCCAGGGTTCGACCAAAGTGCCACATTCCCTTTAAGAGACTGGAATACGGACTACGTTTGCACGCCAGCACACCGCCTTTTCTGCGGACACTGAGCCGTGCTTCTTGTTCTGAGATCCCCTGATGGCCACTGAATCGACGTAAGCGATGATGAGCTGTGACGTCATCACATCCGCTGATTTGGTTGAGTAGATTAATCCGCAGCAAACATTGGCCAGTGCCCACGATAAGATAGAATGCATAGGCACAGGAACTTTTCAAGTTGGGGGGCGAAAGCTGTCACTGCTGGTGGTGTCAAATATGATTCAGCCTGTCACGCGAATTCTTAACGGAAAAAGGCCCGGAATTGGCTCAAAGTTTGGAGGCGCTTCCCCTCAGTCCAAGAGTTGGGGCAACCGCCCCTGCCCCCCCGTTCCCGCGCCTATGATAGAATATGTCGATAGGTGGGCTATTCTACTGACTAAAGGTGTGAGACATTACGATTTTTCAGACCCGGGCCCAGGTCCTATCTCATACTGTTGTCCCAAGCCAGGCGCGGGCCCGGCCTTCGGCAAATATAATCTTAGTAAGGCCGGACAGGCCCGGTTTCAAGAGAGGCTAAAAATCATATACCTATTCAAAACGTACATAGCTATCAAAACAGTGAAATGAATATTTTTATATCAATTAGCTGTGGAAAAGTTCTATGGTTGTGTCCAATTAAGGACGGTGCAGCAACATTAAACAAATGCAGCTGTCTTCAGCATGTCGAAAAAAACTCCGCAAAAAACATGACTGATGGTATGAATTATAATACCCTTAGAAGGAGGGTAGTACATCAAGCTTGAAAACTTTATAGGCAAAGAAAATGATAAAATGGAAACCTAGACGCATCGCAACCCATTGGCGTAGGAACAGGGAGGCAAGGAATCACTGCCCAACTTTTATGCGGTGGACCCTTCAGATAGATAACAGCTACCACTGTCATAAGCGTCACCACCGGCAAAAAGGAGTGGGGCAGTCAAACTTCAACCTGATGCAAACAACAAACTTTCTACGTTAGGACCAAACACAGCAAAGGCTAAAAATAATAGCAGCTTGCGTAGTCTATGTCTTTAAATTTACCCATAAAAACCTTCCCGTGTCATTCTCAAAAAAGCTGAAAGGCAGCGTTTTTTGTCGACAACAACGCGAACTCAACCCCAGCTGCCACTTACATCATTCATTTTGATCATCACATGGTTGGGCTGGTACCAGCTCTCTGCTGATAGCACCTAAAGCCAGCACGTTACACCGTACCGTACTAGACACAGGCAGATTCAGGAGGGGGGGCACTTGCCCCCATTGACCCCCGGTGCCCTTTGAAATGGTCATGGTGCCCCCTCCCCTTGAAAGATCGATGGTGCCTGAAATGTCGCTTCTCATCCCTCCCACAGGATGCGAGTATCGTTGCCCCACAATAAGATTTAGCGTCCACCTGATAGGTCCTTCCGTCCAAAAGTGGTACCCCCTGGCCTGGATGGCGCCCCTCCCCTTACCGTGTGTTCCCCCAATCGGCAATCCTGGATCCGCCTATGCAGGACTGCGAAAAGTACTAGGCCACCTGGTTAGCTCGTTTACTGTCAGCACCGTGTGAAATAATCCCCCTCTCTCTCTCTCTCTCTCTCTCTCTCCTCTCTCTCTCTCCCTCCTCTCTCTCTCTCTCTCTCTCTCTCTCTTCTCTGTATTGTGACTATCCCTTTTGGAGCAGCGAAGCAAACACACACTCACACATAAAAGACACTCCATGAACACCTGTGGATGTGGCTGTCAGTTACCTGTCTTTTTCAATCCTGCATTACCCACAGACCGCCGCCCCGGCCCGGCGGTGGGCGATGTCAGAGGCAGCCTGTGATGACGCGCCTGGTCCGCCTCCGCCGTGCTCCTCCCCGCCCCTGCCGTCGACGTCCCAGCCAACCCTCACCCGCGCCCGTGGCCAACGACCCGCAAACCTGGCACCAAAGCCGGCAGCCGGGGGAAGCCGAGACGTGCCGGTCGCGGTCTCCGCCGCTGTCGCTCTGTCAGCCGGGCGCGACTGCGCCGTGACGTCATTCCCGCGTGACAGATCGGCTCAGACTGCAGAGCCGTCAGCCTGTCGGCTGACCGCTCGTCACCCGTCAGCCGGGCAGGCTGCCCGGCCATCCCGACTGTCTGTAGTGTCGACTCCGGTTGGACTGAGCATCGCGACGAAAAACCTGGCCGGGCAGGGTTCTGGGATCACGCACGGGCTCGGCCTGGGCGGGTTGGTGGACCACGCACGGGATCGGCAGGGACGAGTTTGTGGATCACGCACGGGATCGGTCGGAACGGGTTGGTGGACCACGCACGGGCTCGGCCTGGGCGGGTTGGTGGACCACGCACGGGATCGGCAGGACGAGTTTGTGGATCACGCACGGGATCGGCCTGGGCGGGTTGGTGGACCACGCACGGGATGGGTCGGGACGGGTTGGTAGACCACGCACGGGATCGGCAGGGACGGGTTGGTGGACCACGCACGAGATCGGCAGGACGGGTTGGTGGATCACGCAGGGGATGGGTCGGAACGTGTTTGTGGACAACGCACGCACGGGATCGGCAGGGACGGGTTGGTGGACCACGCACAAGATCGGCAGGGACGGGTTTGTGGACAACGCACGCACGGGATCGGCAGGGACGGGTTGGTGGACCACGCACGGGATCGGTCGGGACGGGTTGGTGGACCACGCACGGGATCCGCCTGGGCGGGTTGGTGGACCACGCACGGGATCGGCAGGGACGGGTTTGTGGATCACGCAGGGATGGGTCGGAACGGGTTTGTGGACAACGCACGCACGGGATCGGCAGGGACGGGTTGGTGGACCACGTACGGCATCGGCCTGGGCGGGTTTGTGGACCACGCACGGGATCCGCCTGGGCGGGTTGGTGGACCACGCACGGGATCGGCCTGGGCGGGTTGGTGGGCCACGCAGGATCGGTCGGGGCGGGTTGGTGGACCACGCACGGGATCGGCCTGGGCGGGTTGGTGGGCCACGCAGGATCGGTCAGGGCGGGTTGGTGGACCACGCACGGGATCGGCAGGGACGGTTTGTGGATCACGCAGGGGATGGGTCGGAACGGGTTTGTGACAACGCACGCACGGGATCGGCAGGGACGGGTTGGTGGACCACGTACGGCATCGGCCTGGGCGGGTTTGTGGACCACGCACGGGATCCGCCTGGGCGGGTTGGTGGACCACGCACGGGATCGGCCTGGGCGGGTTGGTGGGCCACGCAGGGATCGGTCAGGGCGGGTTGGTGGACCACGCACGGGATCGGCCTGGGCGGGTTGGTGGGCCACGCAGGGATCGGTCGGGGCGGGTTGGTGGACCACGCACGGGATCCGCCTGGGCGGGTTGGTGGACCACGCACGGGATCGGCGGGACGGGTTTGTGGATCACGCAGGGGATGGGTCGGAACGGGTTTGTGGACAACGCACGCACGGGATCGGCAGGGACGGGTTGGTGGACCACGTACGGCATCGGCCTGGGCGGGTTTGTGGACCACGCACGGGATCCGCCTGGGCGGGTTGGTGGACCACGCACGGGATCGGCCTGGGCGGGTTGGTGGGCCACGCAGGGATCGGTCGGGGCGGGTTGGTGGACCACGCACGGGATCGGCCTGGGCGGGTTGGTGGGCCACGCAGGGATCGGTCGGGGCGGGTTGGTGGACCACGCACGGGATCCGCCTGGGCGGGTTGGTGGGCCACGCACGGGATCGGCCTGGGCGGGTTGGTGGACCACGCACGGGATCGGCCTGGGCGGGTTGGTGGGCCACGCAGGGGATCGGTCGGGGCGGGTTGGTGGACCACGCACCGGAGTGCCGCGCCGCCGCGCCGCCCGGTCACCGTGGTCGGGTGAAAGCCTTTAGTGCGATAATGAGGCTTCGTCACGCAACAAACAGCATCTCCTCCGATTATTCAGCCGTGCTCTAAAGGTACCACACCGATGGTGCAGAGCACTATCACAGGCTGCACTGGAACCCGTAAAACAGCGGCGGCCGCAGTATCAATCTTGTCGGAGTGCAGCGGCGATGTTAATTTGCATATGTGGCGGTGCCGGGCCGGCATCAGCTGTGTAACCAGGCCTGGCTGGCACCACGCGCCGCCCAGCGCTGCACCGCTACACCTCTGGGGGACGGAGCTGTCGCCACTAGCCTAACGTGCCCAGTCATCTTCACTGCTCCGGCCTGCTCTGTCGTTCTATCGTCACGCACCGGCGCACTGAGCCATTGACACGGCTAAAGTGAGATGATGTGCGGACGCCTAGAGGAAGCTTGCTGTTTCTGGGAACCTTGCGCTTAGTACAGGTAGGATCCTTAGGATCAGTGTCGAATCTAGGCCGATGCACATAGGCCCTAAATGCCTCCGTCCGTGGCCAATATTACGAAAATTCAACTTTTCTAAATCATTTCCTGAGCACATATACTGATAGAGAATTCTTCACTGCACTTGAAACAGGCATGGAAAACACAAACCGTGCTCTGGAAGTCTTTGTAGAGTTGCTGAAGTAAGCACTCGGTGCGCCACCCGCGGACCAGAGATCTGCAGCAAAACTACGTACATTTAATTATGTTTAAAATCGACCATGAAAGCAAGAACAGGTCAAAGTATGGCAATATTACTGTTGTGTGAGCCCTTTGCAATGTGTTTTGGTATAAAATAATGCAAAAATAGTTTTGACAACTATTTTATAGACCATTCTCTCAGTATACTGCATATCTCAAAAACTGTTCGATTTACAAATACAAAGAGAGAATTTAAAACTTGGCCAGCATCGGCCCAGCATAAGACTACCATCAAACGATTCCCCAGGATGTGCTCTACAAGGGCAAGTCAAAATATCTTGCGTCCACTTGCAGCCCCGTGCTCCAGATGATATATAATAACTCAGATTGTGGCTCCAACCAGGCCGCTGCGGTGCTAACGCAACGCCGTGGGTTACCGAATAGAGGCATGGACCGGCCAAGAATGAGCAATATGAGTGGACTATCAGAGAACGATGCTATAAGAAATGCCGAGAAGTGCTGAAATTAGTTCATACAATTTCAAAGCACTATAACCGTCTAAATTTGTGTATTGATTGCTGTGTTGACTGTTATTCAAATACCCGGAGGAACTGCCGACAACGAACCATTTATTGCATGAGAATTGTTCCTGCTAGGTATGTCAATCTCGGAATTGGGATCCGGCTATTTTCAAAAGCCACAATCACGGGATTAAGCCTCCGTGATCCGGATTCAGACATTTATTATAACACCTTCAAGCAATGCCGGGACTGCAAAAAACGATACCTAAGAATCCTGTTTTGCTGCATATCACACGTTAAACCACATTCGGTGAATACCAGTCATACCTTTTCATCCAAATGAACGGTAGCCGTAACCATCGGAGTTCCGAGGTGTCCTAGGGATCCAATCGGTAATCGAATTTCCTCGCCGTTCCCACTGTCACGAGCTGACGCAAGATGACGCTCGGGCTGCTCAGGTGACCTACGTCCCATAGTTGGCGGTACCGCGATATCATATGTAGCGGAGGGTGGGCGGGGAGGGGGAGAGAAACGTACTGACCTTCACGGACTGATATTTTGATATGCCTTGTTGAGGAAACACAAGGTAGGGATATATTCTACCCCTTTCTTCTACTCTGCGTGTTAACACGCGCACTGGAGGGGCCTCGGATACTCTCCCAACTATTTTTTCCGGGATGACCGGAGAACCGCTCGTAGCAAAAACAAGGAATCGGTCGCATTTGAGAAAATTTAACAGTGCGTCGAATAGTGAAATAATTTTGAAAATTTGTCGAAAATTGTTTGATTTATAGGCTTCAAAGTCAGACCTACATTTTGAAATCGCCGCGACCGCGCAGTCGAACCGGTTTGCTTGCATTGGAGACCAAGTGGTGACGTCACAGTGTCATATAGACGGTCTGATATGTCAAGGTCACCTCACGTGAAGGTCGAGGTCAAAGTTCAAAGTCATACCAGCAATTTCAAGGTCAGTGACCCCGGTGATTTACGTGTCCCAGTCTGACGTATATTATGCTATGACGTCATAGTAAAGGTAACCCAGTTGTAAGTTCAAGGTCAAAGGTCAAGGTTAAAGATCATGGGTAAAGGTCAATCCTTTCCAGCACAAGGTTTGCTATATTGCTACTTGAAGTGTGCATAATAGGGAATATACCATATTGTGACGTCATAGGTCGATGACCTTGAATGACCTAGACCTCAGAAATGAAGGAAAGATTCTTTGCGACACAACCTCTATGACCGTGGTCCGGCTTTAGCTTACTCCCGGCTTTTCCACGGATTATGAAGGCATTTCCCAACAGGTCCCAAGCATGGCCAAAATTTGACCTTTATGACCTCGTTTGACCATGACAATATAGACCTAGGTCAATGAAAATTAGTTATGATGTAGATCACCGTAGCCCCACCCACTCCCCAATCGGCATTTCTTAAGCGTCTAAGTTTCCGATATCTCAGGGGCTTACCAGCCCCCCATCCTGTGCGCGTTAATATCGGACCCCTCTCCAGTGTGGTTGTTAATAATCACTCGAATACCGGTTATAATAGAACATTCTCATGCAGAAAAGTTGTTACAATTATACCCAAAAGCTGGCTTAGAAAGAAAAACCAAGCTCAAATACACATTTATGATGCCTCCCGTTTTGTTGTTCGTGGTGACGCTTATGAATTTATGGCAGACCAAGATTGCTGTATCGTTGTTCATGGATTACATGTTTATTGTTTGCAGTGTTTCAAACTACAATTCGGTCACAATTCATGGCGCCACGACAACATCTGCAAAATATTTACGGACACCTTGGGCTGGATTAAGTTGCTCCAAATGCCCCTCTTTCACTGTCCTGATTACGCCCATGTAAAATAAAACCTATATGTCGAATGCAAGTTTTATGCACTGTTCAATTATCTGTCAAATGACCTCCTTTGTCCAAAAATGGGGAATTTGCGGTATTTCGAAGGAATTTTCCACGAAAAGTAATATTGGCCACGGACGGAGGCATTTAGGGCCTATGTGCGATGGTTTGGGAGGCAACAAGGACCAAAATTTTTAAAATATATGGTTTAAGAAAATAGGCGAAATCGGGGCTTCGAGGGCAAATGCCTTTTTGCCCACCCCCCCCACCCTCCTGGATCTGCGCCTGCATAGGATCCCCAGGCAGAATCCATGAGAGCGGGGATTCATGAAAGAATTGCCTAATTGGACCTGAAATTGATACTGCCACTTTTGCACGTAATAAATTAATGTACTCCACATATTTGTAATAACCAGATAGCGTATTTCTACGACTAAGACTACTCGGGTAGGTACCTACTTTGTCTGCCGCAAGTAGCTTAATCCTCACATTTCCAGCTTGGTCAGGTGTCTGCCCATTACGAGGTCAGAGAGTGACAGGAGTGTCAAACAGTGGGCGGCGGCAGCGCCGTGTCTCTGTGCCGCTGCAACCAGCGGGAACGCGCTCGATGATAAAGTCTGCGCAGATCTCGAGAAGCACCGCTTTTTTAATGGGAAATGTTGCATGTGCAGTGCTAAGGCAGTACAAACAAAGCCATCTACGTCGGGCGCAAACAAACTGTCACCGGTATTTCAGGCTAGGGAAATATGATGCTGTGGCATTGTTCATACAGATTGCACCAGGAGGTGTTTTACACTAAGCGTAACGTAAATATTGGAGAAAACTTTTTGCTCCGTTAGGCTAAGGGAAAGTGGAGACATACCGGCTGGCAACACAACATACACTGAAAACTTGCTGATATTGTGCAACGCGTAGCAGTTTACCATTTTACCCATATATTAAGAACGTAAAAATCAGAGTTTATCAGAACTAGCCAACTCCTGCCTGATTTTTTTCAAATCCCATCTGTACCCCACACTCACAGCGTATCTGTTTTGGTTACCTGATATGCTTGAAAACACAATAATCTTTCTCTTAAACATTATGGGAACAATTTTTCTCACATACGCCATCCCGTCCTTTAGTTCACAACGTCCAGTCTTCGCAGCTCCAGCGCAGAGATACATTTTCGGCATTTTCTCTCCTGGTGGCCCGGCAGCGTACCGCAGCGGAAGGTCCGACTATGAAATAGCTGGCCGTTCTGTGCGGTGAGGCGGCCGGCGCCGCCGCGTGGGACAGGCGCTGGCAGAGTTCCCAGGCGTGTGACGGTGGTTCCCAGGCCGCTCCCGCCGCAGCCAGCCAACCAGGTCCACCAACCGGCCAACCAGCGCTGCCCCAGGCGCTCTCACAACATCAGAGAGGCTGGCGGATTTCCTCCAGCGCCCCGACCAATTTTGTATCGGATATAATGCGTTCAGACAAACTAACTGCTCAGTCCGTTCGGACTCATTACAAACTGAATTCTTACGAAGCGGATTCCATGACGAGTTTTGTTGTGGTGCTTTTGAGTGGTTCTTTACGCCCGGAACAGAGATGTGGAGGTCCTAAAGTGCCCCCTCCCAGTTTTTCAAGGAGGCCGGAAAGCTTCGCAGCCGGAAGGCGCAACTTAGTTGCATTTGGAGGAGCTCATGAGCGCGTCAACTGGTGAAAGAATTCAGAAAGTCGGTTGAAAATGTTTCGATTTGTATGCTATCAAGATCAGACCCTATTTTCCGGGATCGCCAGTGGTGGCCTCATAACGCCATGTAATTGGATCACATGTCAAGGTCATATCACATAAAGCTCAAGGTCAAAGTTCACAGTTTAAGGCCCAGCAATTCCAAGATGATTAGGGCCATTGCTTCATGTCAGATGACGTTACCCAGTATGACAAATAATGTGCTATGACGTCATAGTTAAAGCTGCTCAATGTTAAGATCAAGGTCACGGGTCAATTTCAAAGTTCATGGGTCAAAATTGAACCCTCATTTCCTTCCCAACGTTTTCTTTGGTGCTGGTCAGGGTCTAAAAAGTGAGCTTGTGGTCACCGACTAAAATCCAAGCTTCTTCGATGGTCGCCGAACCTAATGCTACATGTATTACAAAATCGGTCTTAAAAGTGGTATGAATATGGCTATAGGGAAGCACTGGCGAGTGCATGGGGGATGGTTCCAATAAAATATAGATATAAAAAACCTATAAAATATAGATCGAGTTTCTCGATATCGATGACCTAAGCCAGAATCAAGTCATTACCTAAGTGATTTCATGAGATTATAATTCAGTATCAAAGTCAAAGTTATGATCTGAAAGCAACAAAACTATACATGCTGGCCCTTAACCCTAGCCCGGTGACCAGCATGAATCACCTATGAACCCCCCTGGTGGGAGGGTGTTAAAAATGACACCCTCGATCTCGGAAACAAAGAAAGAAGCGAAAAAAGCGATCGAAAGGTCACCGGAAATGCAATCGGCGTTACTCCTGGAATTTTTGCGTAAGGTCAATACTGTGGTCACCAGAGGGGAAAAATTCATATACGTCAAAATGTATCAAATGCAGTGCTCTATTAAATCTTGCTTATCTCCGTACGCAAAATAGCCGGAACCACTTTCTCAACGCTATTCGACAGAGCCCGACCAGCTCTTTCACTAAGGCAACATCCATTTTCATATCAGGTCAAAGGCTAGGGCGCAACAGGACACTGAATATTGGAGATGTTATCACGTAGCTTCAAGTTATAATAGGAAGAACGCTCGCTTTCAGCGTGATATGTCGGACCTAAAAGCCAATGTTGGATAGTGATCAGTCATTTATACGCACTACGCAGTCATGAATACGTATCGATAGTGCCCACTGAGCTTAGGTTAAGTCTGTTTGGAGGTCAATCGAGGTCAAAGATGATACGCTGTCCGTACACAAGGGCAATCAAATGGGCGCCGAAAGCTGTGGGACGGGGTACCTACGCATCCCCCTGTTGGCCAACCAGGGGGACATCTCCCAAAATTTTCGGTTCATCGTCAATAATGCTTTCAGGTACCAAATATGCTCACAATTCCCCTGCCCCGGCCAGCACCAGCCCGGGTCCGTTCCCCTGTAAAAATTCCGTGGCAGCACCCTGGGCATTAAAATTTTCGCCCATTACTTCTATACCAAGCAAGATACAACCATGATTGATTCACCATTGTTGTTCTCTCATCAATAATGGTTTTATTTTGTGTCCATCCATGTGAAAAATTGTTAGGCCTTATCTTAGAGACAAATAAAAGGGTTTGCAGCACCTTAAAAAGAGCCTCAGAAACAGTTCCGATGTTTCATTTAACTAGAGAAAAAACATTTTCATTTACATACATGCGTCATGAAATACTTGTCATTCTTCACCTTGAGGCGCCACAAATCAGATAAATTCCTGTAACATTTCAAAGAAATAATTCAAACATTATTCATTGGCAACATTTCCTCAGAAGTACAGTGGAAAATATCAACCATTGCTAGGATGAGGCCCAATTTTTGCTCCATTGTTGAACATGGTTCTACTCAAAGCAATAGCAATGCTGTCTCTTGGGAATAACCTTATTTTCTTTGCATGACATCATTCCCATGATAACTATTTCCAAAGCTCTTAATTGATGCATTTTAGCATTAATAATCAGGACTGAAAAAGTTTCCAGAATAGTTGCTGATGACCCATTTGGACCAGGATTGGGTACTGAGAAGAACAGTTTGCATTTCAGGAACCTGTTCTTTGTGGTGGACACAATCTGTGATATTTCTACTGTACCTCTGTGGCAGTGCTTCCATAGTTCATCCATGCTAGAGAAAACAAAACGAGTCAACTTTCTTGTGACAAAAAATACAAGATATTATCAGAAACTTGGATGCATATAATCAATCAGTTAAAAACATACACACACACCCTGATCACCCAGTGTGCATCCATCTGTGCAAAAGACACAGCTTATTCTATGTTTGGCAGACTTGGATTGGACCATTGTCCTTGCAGTGGAGTCTTCTGGCAAATTGGAAATGGTTTTTCACATCTTTGTGCTGTGCAGGAATGCACATTTATATCCCTTATGGGGTACCAATGCAGTGATGGATCTAGGATTTTAGTAGGGGGCAGCCCTCTGAGATTGCATCCTGTCAACCAAAAGGGCACACTTTACCCAAAAGGGTGGCTATCGTCATCAATCAGTGGGAGAAAACTGTAATTGGTGTGACTTAAAAATGGTAACAGTGCCATAAATGGGAATGCTTGACCCATAGATGGGAACACCCATTCCCAATTATGGGAATGCTTGAGACCATTTTCCAGAACAAAATTTTGGGCCATGAAACAAACTTTTCGTCTTTCTACCTGGCTTATTTCTGTTCTTCAAATTTTAGAGGGCATTTATCTTTCAAATAGAAACAGGAAATCATACTTTATACCCTGCTTCAAATATTGAAGCTCAACATGTTTATTATGATCATTCACATGTCTTGGTGCATCTGTGTAAATAAAACACTAGTCATATACAAAATCAATTAATAGATATCTAGAAAAACAACAAAAAGTTTTTAAATATTTGATTTATATTGCCACTTGAGATAATAATATATACAGACCAAGACATATGGCCATACAGAACATGATGCAGCCAACCTAGCATAACAAAACCTGTTTTCAGCACCTTTAATGCCATTTTACACAACTTCTAAACTTCAAAGCTCCATCTGTAGCCCCATCATTTGTATTCTAGTGGTGGGGGCAGTAGCAAGGTATTTTCTGCCTCGCAGATCTGGTTTAATCAGTTTTGGGGTACCCTTTTCTTCAGGCCGCCCTGAATCCTTTCCAACTTACGGGGTCCTGAACTCGAGTTCAGGGATCCCTTGGACCTGTCACTGCTGTGGCACCCCAAATGGAAGCTCATGTTAATTTCTGTGCCTACTAAGAGCATCCTAAAAATTTTCCTATTTCTCATTTCAGGGACTTTAAACTCGTTAAATAACAGGCCTACTTGGTCACCCAGTTATATGTCCAGCTATAAGGCAAGAACATGGTGGTATCAAAAATAGTATACTTGTAATGGATAGTCTCATAATTAGGCACCACAAAAATCGTTCAGAATATCCACGCCCTTGGGAATGTGTGACTATAGAACAATGTTTACGATGACATTTCAGTGTGATTGTGGTTGGAAAGAGTTTAAACATGCACCACTGGTATTCAAGTTTTTTCCTTCTGAGACTTTTTGCGGTAAAGCAAAACAAGGAAACATCATCGCAAGTAGACTCCAAAACCCACCTAGATTGCACGGACCGTCTATGATAAACGCACATCTTGATTTAACCCCTTGGATTTAACAAATTGAACACCAGTCGTCAAAAACGGCGCCCACCAACAAGAATACAAAAATATTAGCGGCAGCCCACGCCGCGCTCGTTCTGACGGCCGCACACACCGAAAATGTACTAGGGCGACCACCTGCGACCAGGCAACCACGCAAGTCGGCGGTTTCGGCCGACTCGGTCTCCCATTGGTCGCCTATTGAAAAAAATGAAAATCACCGACTTGGTACCGACTCGTGACGGATTCTAGTACATTCTAGTTTGAACTTAAAAATAATACATAGATACGGTATAAGGAGATGGCATCAGCTAAGGTACCAGGTAATTTCAGTCGCTTTTCATAAAATTGGAACCAAAAATTGTAATAAGAAGAAACATAACTAGCAAAGACTAGCAGCAACTAAGGGCGGTGATGATGCCAGATGTAATCGGCCAAAGATGCCCCGTTGTAGCCAAGCTGTCTTTCAGAAACGCCAAACAAGCCGGGAAACGAAGGCTAACTTGGCTCTTTGTCGAAGTAGATTCTGCCCATTCTTGGCTAAAGGAACTGGCAGACTTCATCCAATAGATTTTTATGGGCACTGGGTGTATTACGATGACGCGTGGAGACAGTGGAGAGGATAACCATATTTAGAAGCAGGAGCGGATGGTGGAAGCTAAAATCATGGGAAAACAGATGGAATCAGAGTTTGAGACGGTTGCTGGGTCGCCAACTAAAAGATGATAGGGTCGCCGACGGCGTAGGTAGATCGGCAAGTTTTTAGACCCCTGGTGCTGGTTATTGTGCCCGTCATAGGGAATATGTAAAATCGTGACGTCAGAGTTCAATAGCCTTGACTGATCTTCGTCCGAAAATTTGATAAGACATCTCGCGAGACCTCCCCCTCATGATTCTCCACTACTTTGCACAGTCAAGACCTTTCCCAATCGGCTCCCTAGCGCGGCCCCAGATTTGACAATTATGGCCTCATTTAGCCTTGAATATGTTGAACTAAGTCAATGAATGTTGGCCATAGTGTAGATCACTATAGAAACCCCAAGCCCCAAAAAGGGTGTTGTCTAACGCCCTTGGTTTCGTTGACGCCAGACCGCTCTCCACTGCGCGCGTTAGTCTTCGGTTGTAAAATGCTTATGGTAGTGACCGAACTTATCATCATGTACGTAGTTCTAGCACGAGTGCGAATTTGTTTGATGCACGAACTTTGAGACGGAAGGGTCTGCAACAGCAAGCAGGTTTGCAATACATGTATTTTGTCTAAAAACATTCTTTCGGAGCTGTGCTTGGTTAAGGTAGGGCTATCAAAAATGTACTCCAACAAAACGTCACAGAATTTCAACGAAATGCTCTTTACTCACTGTCAGATCTAGGATAATGAGACGGGGACAGGGGTGGTCCAAAGATATTTGGCCCGATCCACGGGATTTTTTTCTAAAAAAATTTTATGAGCCCTACAAATATTTTTCGACAATTTTAGTCATTTTCTTCGACAACTGCCTCAAGCCACCGTATCTGATTCCGCCGCTGAATAGGCCGAGTAACTATTTCGTTAGTTCACCGGTGGCATCCGGGATGCAGCGCAAATGACAAATGACGTTTTACATAGAAAGCAAAGGTTTGTGGCTGAGTGCGACATGGGCACAAAAGTAGCACTTTTAAATAGCTCAACTTCAGACCCTGAACGTGATACTCTATTATTTCTTCTTACGTGGCGGAACATGTCTGACTTCGATGTCGGCTGAGTTTGTGGATGTCACGTACAATGAGTTAAAGTGGGTCATAGTATGACCCACTTTGTTGGGTGGGTTACAGTATGAGGTCCAAATGGGTCATAGCATGACCCACTTTGTTGTGTGGGTCACAGTATGAGGTGATAGTATGAGGTCAAAGTAGGTCATAGGCCACTTTGTTGTGTTGGTCATCGTATGAGGTCAAAGTGGGCCATAGGATGACCCACTTTGTTGTGTGGGTCATTGTAGAAGGTCAAAGTGGGTCATAGTATGGCCCACTTTGGCCGAACGTTTTGGTTTTGTCGTTACTGGTCCCAGATGAGAGCCACTTTGCTGCAAGGTGCCAGCACTGTCATCACTGGACTGGGACCTTCCACCAGAAGGCAGGCAGTTAGTGGCGGATCCAGGACTTCATTTCGGGGGGGCTAGGGGGCTCGAGCCTCCCCCACCATTGACTGGTATCAGCCTTCACCTATGCCTGAACTATAGACGCTCTGTGACATTTCGATAAAGGGAGGGGGATTGGCCCTCCCTGCTCTCCTCCCTTGTATCCACCACTGCAAGAAGGTACTTGTATTTTTACGTTGCTTCTTCCGACGCTTTCAGCAAGCAAGCCCTATCTCATTCGATATCACCCCTGCTGAAAAACAGTATTTTGTATTTAATTACAGCTTGTGCACTGTTTCTTGTCCTCCTGCAGCATATAATGCTCTATACGGTGTCTATCGGCTCATCTCCACGGTTAGCAACCATCCGGAGAGAGCCATAAAATCACTCAGAAAACGACCTGTTCACCTCAAGCGGGATCCGACAAACCACCTCAGTCCCAGGCCAGCCTCTCTCTCTCTCTCTCTCCCTCTCTCTCCAAGGTAACGGGAGCGCAGCACTCGTTCCGGCTCTGAACGCGTCAGCGCGAGGCCTCCTTCTCGGGAGCTCTGAGCGGACACCGGAGCAGGGTGCCGATGACGGCGCTCGACTCTCTGAGGCGGTCGCTATCCGCCGCGGACCTCTGTCGCACCACTCCGTCAAAAGTCTCCCGAGATGAAAAGGAGCATTTACCTGACCGGTTTTCTTTACCATGAACCATGCAATCTAATGACAGGATCTAATGGCATGAGACAACATCTAATGGATAAGACGTCAGTGACGTGCATACGCGTATTAATTCCGAACGCTGCTTGTGCCACGCTGGAATCAGGTGGGTGTCGTGTAGGTGAGGTACTGGGTGTCATCACAGCACACATATGTCTCAATATCACGGCTGGCGACGATGTCGATAATGTGATTAACATGCAGCATACACAGCGGCTGGTGTGTCCGGCCGACAGTTGCCTCAGCGGTGCTGTCGGTGGAGCGTTCCGGGCCGATCTCGTGTCAGACGTCGATTACGGTGGCGTTGGACGCGGCGGCCCCTACATCAGTCGGCGATAACATCCCAGTGTCACGCGGCGGGTCAGCCTTCGGACGCGCTAACTGATGAGAGGGGAGCGGGTCGGACGGCGACAGCGACGTCCGCTAACGCACAAACTGGGCAGGATCCGCGACTCCCTGTGTCGTCAAGTCTCACGCAGTTTGGAGGAAAATAGCATCTAGTTTGGATAGGCTTTGAAGCGAGTGAAAGAAGAAACTATCGAGCAAAATCATAGTCCAAATGTTTAAAACAGCAAGAAATTTGACAACCATGCATGCATACCAAGTACAATCTCGACGCACCTTAGGATTGTTTGTAGCTTAGAAGCACAAGTTCCATAAACCAATTCTAGATTTGTCGGATATTGGATTGATACTGCAATCAATGTTTCTTTCAGGGATTGACGTAAAACAATGAAAATGGTAAAAAAGCAAGGGCAATATTCTGGACTTCAGAATGAAAACTTTGCTAGGCGAGGTTACGATGGAGGGGTGGAAAGTTCCAATACATAGTGTATTGTTCCAAATTCACACTGGGGGCCAAGGAAGGCAAAATGCACTAACAGGGCTCAAACGGGCACATTTTAATGGTTGTATATGCATTTTGTTCTCGTTATCGTACACTTGTGTTTCGTTCTTTTGCAGCAGACCTGGTTCAGGGGCTACAATGGTCATCAGCAAAGGGCACAATCCCTGTCGCGATACAAGAAGCATACCTTCAGTTAATCAGGGCCACCGAATCAATTACGTCCCCAATGGATGAAAATCTGAAGAACTGGGGACAAGTGAGAGGGCTGGGGACCAGTGGGAGGGGCTGGGGACCACGAATTGTCCCCAGTTTGTATATAAAAAACGTACTGCAAATAAACCCATAGAACTTCAGATTTTTTGGGGGAACCACTAGTCTGAGACATGCTCTTTGCTCAATACTTCAATACCAGAGGGCGGTTCCGCTACCAAGTTTTTTAATCCGCTACCGCTGCTTCTGTTACCTAGATCGGCTGAAACCGCTACTGCAATAGCACTACTTTTTCAAAATCGTGAGACCGCCGCCCGCTGTTCCACTACTTCACTACTGCTTCTTTTTGCCATAATGCTAGTACTCCTAAAGCGCTCCCTTCATTGTGCTTTTTAGACGGATGTGGATGAAATCTACTGCGTATCTGTATTTTTCATAAAAAAGCAACAGTTTTATCGTGTAAGAAATGCAAAACAGATCACACAGCAAAGACATTCATTCAATCTACCTGTTGCTTTTCCTGATGAAGAACAACATTTTTCTTGATCTCCATCTCCAAATTTTTTAGAGCTACTGTCCCCAAAATAGTTGTCGGTAGCGATAGTGCTATTTTGTACTATGTTTAGTCTGCCCGGCTCTGCTCAGTACGTATATACGTGGTCTTTTATTGTAAGCGAGGCTCAGATGTAGCGGGTGCTTTTCAACGATTATGAGCACTTTACTGACTTTTAGTAGTGCTCTTGGGCCCCAAAAAGTGTACAATTTCACTCTCTGATTGCATAAGCCAGGCTCAGCCTAATATAGCGACCACTTATCGCGGGCCTCGAATGCATGGAATGGGAACATGTCCCCTGTCTCGTGCATCAGGGGGACGCTCCCCAGACAGTTTTGAACTCGATCTAGTCATTTCTCCCTATTAACTGCGATGACCTACGTAAATGTGACGGCGAGTCGCTTCTTTGTTAGCGTTTTCATCTAATAAGTTAAGCACTTCTGCCCACTCCCTACCCGGTAATCGTCAGTCCAGGATCAGTAAGAATTTCGCAGCGACGCCCCGTCTCCTTATCAGCTTTCTCTGAAAAGGAGTGTTAGCCCTCCTCCGCAGGTGACTGACGCCGTGCGGCATGCTCTGAGGCTGCAGGTGACTTCACGCTGGCGAAGCTGCCCTGCAGCGGCTCCGGCAGCGTGGGGCACCAGCGCAGGGTCAATAGACAGAGTCATGGGCGGATCCAGGATTTCCAATCAGGGGCGTTGGGCCAGGGGCACCATTCGGGGCCGCAGAGGCGCCACTTTTACACGGCATACCCGACGGCGGGGAGGTAAGTCTTATCGCCGTGGCGCTGATACTCGCATTCTGGGGGAAACGACGTTTCAGGGGGGGACAAGGATGTTACAGGGAGGTATCAAGGACATTTCAGGGGGCGCAAAAAACATCAAGGGGCGTCAAGGCTGCTCCACAGGCCCCATTGTCCCGCCTATCCGAATAGTTAGGAAGCGGTTGTCGCATACCCTCTACTTCTCCTGCCCGACTACCATCCTACAGTTGGACATCCCGGATCCGCTTATATTGGGGATGTATTGATCTTTGAAATTTGGAGTCTCACTAAACAGTAAGTAAATATTTCGGGAACTCCTCAACAGACCGAAATTAATAATATTATAAATAATGAACATTTTCTTTTGTTTCAGTGCATTCCCAAAAAAATGTCCGAGCTCCGTGCGGTGTCATATCCAGTTATTACGCCGGTAGCACGTCAGTTGCCAGCTACAGAGTTGCCAGATCAGGCTGCGACGGCGCCACCGTCTGTGCCTCGCCCGTCGCTTCCCGTCAGTGTTTCCAGGCGAGGCGGCTCCCGCCCACAGAACTGGTCCCACTCACCCCGCCGCTTGTTAACATTCGTGCGCGCTTGTCAGATCAGGGGTCGCTCAGGCCTGCAGCGCCCGGTAGCTTTCACGAAACGAGCGTTCTTGAACAGCCCAGTTATTATTGAGGAATCTAGTCATTCAGTGATGTCAACTCTTCTTCGACCAACCGTGGAACATAATTACATAGAAAAGAGTAGCTCACATTATTAAATGCCACTTGTTCGTACCTAATCCACCGAAAATCGTTTGATAAAAAATTAAGCATATAAAGCGCAACATCTTAATTCAAGACCATTATTTTTTAGTATTGTCGTATAGGCGCAGCACTGAATCGATCTGGGCCATGGTGCAGGATCCACATGATAACCCTGACTTTGAATGGCGTTAACGCCGCTGTACAAGCACCATAACCTGTCAGAGAAAGCGGGCATCATATGGTCGTCCCGCAAACGCTGCGAACTCTCATTTATCTTGGTCGCGGCCCGTTGAGCCTATTCGACACAGTCTGCTGCATGGATGGTTTCGAAACAGCCTGTTATATCACGAGAACTCAGCTTGTTCAGGCCGCCACCGTTCGACACAGCGTCGCAGAATTTGATCGGTTCTCGTTTGCGGCGGCGGCGCGCTGGCCTCGAGAGGCGAGAACTCGGCTTCTGAGCTGGCAGGCAGCCATCGGTGGAGGAAGTGGAGCATGAAAAACCCGATCGGCCCTGCTCGCCGCAAAGCCGTTGCGTCAGTTTAAACTTTGTCCGAGAGACAGATAAGGTTTCCCGACACATGCTGAATGTCAGCTTCTCGCTAGATGAGCTTATCAGTAACATAAATCAAGGCCGGTTCATTCTGCGCCATCTAACCATGTAAATCTCGTGAAAGGTGTAAGTGGGAGAAATATCTAGTGGAGAAAAAAATGTAGATCGGGAGAGTCGAGTAAGACAGAGATAAAATGAAGAATGGGAGAAACGAAAATGTTGAAGAAAATAAGAAAATGAGGAAACTAGGCTTGCTAAATGGAAAAAGCTGCTAGGATCCGAGAGCCATAGCAGTGAGGGAGAAAAGGCGAAGAGAGAGAGAGAGAGAGAGAGAGAGAGAGGCTCATTACTGGTCCGCAATGCCGAGTGGGCTTGCGTGGGAGCGGTTCCCACCGTATTTAGCGCGGTGTGGCGTCTGGCCAGCGTGTGGGAAGCGGCGCTGAGCCCGCTGACAATAGCACTAGGCCTGCTGACAGGAGTACTGCTGAGGCAGCGCAACCGTCGTCGGAAGGTGTGACTGGGAGGGAGCAGCGCGTCAAAACACCCTGAGAAAGAACTTGATAGTAATAAAGAAAAACGTGGAAAGGTCAAACGGAATCTGCTAAGAATAGTGAAATGTGAATTTGCGTTTCTCTTTGCAGGTGATCTTGTTTGTAATGTATAATTTCACACCGTGGTTGCAATGTTGCTTTCGTTTTACCTTATGTAATATTGTAGTGCGCAATTATGCATAATGTAAGATACATATATGTATTTCATCACTATACATAGTGATGAAAAGAATCATAACGCTATTTTGATCTCAACTCTCCAACGTATTCACAACAGTGTCGATGTATCCACAATACTACTAATAATATGGCGTTGGACAGTGGGTATAGGTCCAATCCGATCCAATCCTATCATCCAAACAAGACTTCATTTTTATTTAAAAGCCTTGGAAAATTTTAGAAGCAGCACGCTGATAAATTTGGATTCATTCCAAGGAAACTGCAAATGTAGAATTTATCAAATCCGGGGAGAAACTTCGGCAGCAAGTTAACTTCAGTCGCATCATTTATTTGTCCTGTATGCCGATTGTCATCATAATTAAGCAGAACCCTCCTCTCCACGGAGGCAAATCTCTCCTCCGAATTACAAGGATTTAAGGAGGATGACAGCTTGACAGCTTGATAAGAGTGACTTCATCTAACGTTTATGACGTTCTGACAATGTCAGACGACTTCAGACGACGATGCTGAAACGGTGCTTGTGTGCTCACACTGAACAATTACCAGGCTTGCAGATTGCGACGTCATCCAATGAAAGAAACTTATCTTATAGTGGGGAGAGGAATGGAAAATGGCTTAATTTGGACACTTCTGCATATTGACGTAACACATGATTTGCGATCTCGAGCAAAATACCTTTTCAAAATCCGAAGTTGGACTTTTTCGTCAAGCTTAATCACGAAGATATGGATAAATTCTGGGCTTGTCTTTAGATTGCTTTCAAGCCAAGGCGAAATATAAATCTTAACTAAATAATGCATGGCAATTGTGGTGAGTGGATTGATAATGTCTTATGTCTGGACGTGTAACATAGAACTTGAAAATGTTTTCATCTGGAAGTGAAGCAATAATGCTGAAAGAAAGTCTATTTGCACTGTTTCTGCTACGGAACATCGCACCGACACGTTTGTTTCTTCCCTCGGGAGTGCAACGGTCACTCGTCGGGCCCCGAGGGCTCGAACTCCGTGGCAAAAAGCCACAGTCTGCGCCGGAAACGCTGCTCTCTCTCTCTCTCTCTCTCTCTCTCTCTCTCGCTTTACATTTCCCCTCTTACTATCTTTCGCTGTTTTGCCTGCGTGTTTATCCTTGTCTTTGGTGCTTATCACCCACTGTCTCTTTTCATCAGCTCATTTTTTCCGCCGTTGTTTCTACCTCTCTTGCTCTTCCACTGCCCCCGGCGGTGTTCATTTTTAGCCCATTGTCACATGTCACATGCCCACACGTCACAGAGGGAGACGCGGCGGGAAAGGAAAGCGAGGAGTGGAGACGGGAAATGATTTCACTCAGCTTCATTGACGATGAGAAGCCATTCGTTAACATCGAGCGCGCATCGGAATCAATCATTCGTCGGTGGCTGGAACCGCGGGAAACTGCCGCGCTCCGTAAGAACTGGCGGCTAATAGTGTTTGACACGAGCTCCGTGTTTATTCATAGCAGCGGGTAGACTAGTGGAGGACATGACCGCTTGGTTCTGGGTCTGGTGAACACTTGTAGCGAGCGTCAGGTGTCACCCCTCCCCCTCCCCCTCCTTCGCCCGCGGCGCGGGCACGGTGACAGCTGCTGCTGATGGCACCAAATTACATCACTTCTCGCATGCCCCGCTATAGCTCGCAGGTTTGGAATGACTCTAAGCGTACTGATAAGTGCAGCCAAAAATCGTCAGGTTTTCTTGGCTTCCCAAACGCCTTTCCCCCATGAGCAGTGCTCGTCATAAAGCTTGTCATATATAGCTCATACATAGCCTGACGGACTGTTTCACGAGGCTTAAAAGGCTTAGCTGTTTTCAGTTTGCAGTGTCACCTGCACTTTTCAACGACGCTGACGTTTTTCCAGTGAAGGCTAAGGAATTGGCTTATTAATGACTTGATTTTTCTGAAAAACAAACGCTATGTGAGGAAATGAATTGGTTCATAAGGGTTAGCTTGTTGCAGCATCAATGATTATGATATTCGTTCCAAAAATCGTCCAAGCATTATTTCTATTAACTAGCCATAGTCAAGTTGGAGTTCTGGCTTAACTGCGCTATGAATGAATGAGACCTGGCAGCGCTATGAATGCGAGACCTGGCAGCGCTATGCCAGTTGGCCGTGGGGCGAACACAGACACTGTTCAGCCTTACTGCGCGGGCCGCCGCGGCGCCGACCCCGGAGCGTACGGCAGTGGGATCACACGCCTTATTAATCGGCCCGCCGTGGGAAGCCGGCCCATCTATATTCCGGCCGGCGCAGGCGGCTCCGGCGCCGCCAGCTTTGCTGCCCATACACGGCGGCCGGCGACGGTCGGCCGCACACCGGACAAATCGACATCGATCGAGGCCAAAACCACCGACCACGCACATCGGGCTTACCACTAGTTGGGGTGCGGGGCGGTAAAAATTTACTTGTCATATACAAGTGCGCACTATGAATCGAGATGGGTGAACGTAATAGTTTGTTTAACAATAGTGGTACAACATGGGATAAGGCAACAAACCATTTCAAAAGCATGCTGAATGTTATTCGCTTCGATTAAACACCTGCACAGCCACTCCTAGCTTGTACCGTTTGTCACATGGTATGTCAAATGATTCCTGTCAACTCCTTTTTCTGGTTTCTGAGGATGGCACGCAGAATAGCAGCTTAGTCTTAGACTTTCTCAGAGATGGAGCGCTTCTTACCCTGTGCATAGCCGCAGAAAACTTGCTCATAAATCTACCAGACAGATCCTATCAAGGGCTTACCAAAGAAAGCAGATGCAGTCACTAATACCAGCTTTCTTGGACCTGAGGTGGGTTCAGTCAGCTTAGTGTCATGATCGCCCGGACGGAGCGTAAGCGGCATTTGCTGTCTCCACAGCGGCACGGCAGCTCTTGTTCATGCTGAAGCCGGTGGCGGCGGCCAGCGGTCAGCAAGCTCAACTGCGCTGAGCCGAGGTCTGAAAAAAACTTAAGTTCATCAAATGCAGACCTATTTTTAGGTTGAGGTGAAAGACGTTTTCCCAGGAGAAAATAACTGGGCTTAATAAGAACGAAATAACGGCCCAACGTGCACTCTTAGTAGGTTTTGTACTGTATTAATATGTATACATATAATATTGATGGGCTAAATACCACTTGCATTGATCTACTATATTATTGGAAAATATCTACCGGACAAATATACTTATGCTAACAAATTTTTAGTCCTTGGGGCGGTCTCATCTTAAAAGGAAATCGATGTGCCAATAAAAGGAGATTCAATCCTCTAGTTCCCCGATACTTTCCCGAAATAGGTCGGCAGGATCGGGCTTTTCTGGTCTCCAGCGCTGAGGCTGGTTCTTCTCAAAGCCCAGCTGCTGATGCTGAGGGCATGCGGATGATATCGGCAGTATTAGTGGGCCTCAGCAAGTGCACTTATTACGATCTACTTTTTAAGGAGCATTTGCATCCTGCAAACTGCATGCAGCTCTGTCTAACGTAAGATATGATAATACAATGAATTTTTGTCAAGCCTCATATTCATTTTTCATATTTAATCAAAGACACACGAAAATAAGATGTCACAGTGCGAAACACCACCATCTAGTTTCAGGGGCGGATCCAGCCGCTTGGATTGTGAGGGGTGAATCCATATCAACTCGATCTCTGAAAGAATATGAGTGTCAACAGCTGCTGATGCCAAAATAAAATTGGTTCCACGAATCAAATTTTCACATCAGCTACACATGGACGTATGCACTGAAATGTTTCAGAAATATATTCCTTAACTGCTCCCTATTAGATGGCGGTTGCAGCTCGGCTCCATTGAAGTAAGCTAGCCGCGCAGCGCACTCGCAGCCGCCGGACTGGGCTTGTACAAACGGACAAAAAAAAAACGCTTGACAGTTTTTTTTCTGACGGATCTTCCCTCCCCCAGTTATTCAAAATAAAACCCTAGTTCTGCTGGGGTGGAGCAGGGAGGGCGCAAATGAGGAGTCCCCCTATTTTTGCTTTGAGGGCATGACCAGATTGCCCACTCCCTCTGGCTCTGCCCCTGTCGTTTCTTAAGCAACGCTGTATTCAACCCGGTGATGGTGTTGCACATGACTTGGTGGCATCTCGGTGAACTGAAAATACAATTCTTTTATTGCTGCTTTTGCTATCTTAAAGTAGGCAGGGGCATGAAATGAATCACACTTGTATGTCTTCATGGTGTGATGACAGTCCGCCGCAAGGCATGGTACTGGACAGGCTATTGAAGCTGGATGGATTTTTGGGGCTACCAATTATTACTTTGTCCCGTAAATCTATGAGGGATTTTTTTCTTTTTAGAAAACCTGAGCTCTTGATGGCTTTGAAGGCGCAGTCATTATCTAACGGGACTGAACCTGATATGTTTAGCAGCTAGATTTATCAATACAATAATCTTATTTCCTTTACTTTTTGTCGCTCGTCTGTTTATGCTCGGCACTGAAAAGCAGGAGCATCCCTTTAAAAGCCGTCAATGGGAATGTGCCGCGGCAGCCGTGTTGTCAGTAGCAGCTGTCCACCTCCCCTCTCCTCCCCTCCTCGCCGGAGTGGAAGGGTGGGCTCCGATCCCAACAATAGATGAAAGGAGGATCTCGGCGGGGACGCGCCATTAAGCCAGTATATTCAATCAGCGGCCCAGGGACAGATTATGTGGAGTGCGTGTCACCCTTTTGATGGCGCTGTGTGCCGTTGGTAGAGGCTGGATGGCCGCTTGCTTGTTCTGTTCAGCGTTTTTTCTGACTACTTAAGTAGCTGATCTATCGTAAATGAATCTAATCTAATACGAAAACCAGACAGGAAAAATAATTCAGCTTGATATTAAAATGCTAGGTGGCTTTAAACAAAAGAACACTTGTATCTAAGATCCAGGCCATAAAACACAAATCAACAATCTTGAACTGCGTGTGGTGATCGAAATCGCATCAAAGAGAGCTGATCAACCAGTGATACCTCAAGTATCGGTGGCCGAAAGCCTGTGTAGTGACGCTGCGCTGGTAAGTCTGGACGGCTGTGCTGAGTGCCGCCTCAGCGCCTCAGCGCTAGACGGCGTGTGGCCCGTCTGAGGCGCCCCCGCCCGCCGCCACGCCCCCTACGTGGGGGGGGCGGGCGCCGAACCCCACTCCGCTGCAAACAGCCGATCTTCTCCTGGGTGGTCTGAAAACTGCGACTCAGACAAAGAAAGAAGGCTGCCTCCCTACCACTGAACGCTCCAGCCCAGAGGATCGATTGAAAGATAAAAATAAACATTGGGTCGGTCCAGTGAGCACTGTAAGTCAGTGAAAGCTTTGCGAAGTTGTGTGGAACCATTGCCGGAAAATCAATTTTTGGTTCCAGGTTCTTAGTATTAATAATCTACGATATTGTGAAAATTATTTTATGTTGAACGTAGGTCGAAAACATATTCATGCGTCAATGTTTTCTCATTCCAAACAAAAATTTGCTTACCACAAGTTTTAAGGTCGGCTTGATTGATAACTTATGTTGTAGCATCACCTGTATGTCATTTCTCTAGCTTCTGCGAAGGATTAAACGAGGTGCCGATAGCACTTAAAGTGCCACTGTTGGAAGGCATTAAATTTCGTTTCTAATCGCGGGATATTCAACGAACCCGACTATGAAGTCGAGGAAAATGATGCAATCAGACAACACACTGCTTAACTACCCTGAGCAGGGACTTCAGACACTGAGTTCGTGGAGGCGCAGCGTGTGGCCCCTTGCTGTGATCATGTGATTCTCATAGCGGTCCAAGGTCACTGGGGTCATGAGTGGGATACCCTAAGTTACGGGACAGTCCGTCTGGGCTGGGCGTGAAATACCCGATGCGTGAATCGAGAATCGTTGATCATGCTGTTTTCTTACGTGGGCGGATCTAACATGTGAGAGGGAGTGGAACTGATCTTTCATACAAAGAGAAGGCTACGCCTGGCTTAACAAGAAAACAGCGTGTCCAAGGCACGAACTACAATCTTCCATTAATTCCTAATGGCCAACTACCAAGAGACGAATGTTTAACTAATATTCAATTGAAACTCTGCTGCCAATCACAACCAAACCGAGGCAATAACTTCATGTGATGCAGGCAACTAGAAAGGTTTGGTCTCAAAGCGTCGGCCGACGCCTGACGTCTGGTGCGAGCTGGCGGCGTTGTTTTTACGGCAGCGCCAGGCCGGGCCGTGCGGCGGCGGTGCCTCGCTCTGGCCGCCGCTCGGCGCTGCTGCCCGTCCCGCCGGACCACGCTATCGACCGGGCCGCTCCCCGCTCTGCCCGGCTCCCCGCTCTGCCCGCCCCCCGGCGGCGGCGGCGGATCACCTGAGCAGCAGCAGGTGCGGGGGAGAGGAGGGGAGGGGTGCCGCTGTATTAGCGCCGCTGCCCCCGGCACGTGGGGCTGGACGGGGGAGGCAATGGCTGTGTTGTGCGGCACGCCCGTAAATGGCTGATAGGCGTTGGCTTGGAGAAAGTGGGCGGGGTGCGAGATCCTTGTAAACTGTCAGGCTCTGAGCATCTAGGCATGCTCAGCTGTTGATTTAGAGTTAGCAAGATGATCGGGACCAGTGTGTGCCTGTGTAGTCATTTATCTTCAAGCAATATTTATCTTAAGTGCTCAATATAAACGTCAAATTTAAATTTTAAACTAAACCAAAATTTAGTATAAACTCAGTAAAATTCCATTGGCCTTTGAATTGCCTATCACTGCCTCCGTGACATGTTGAGACATGTCCCGATGGCACAACGTGAAAACAGCACGACTAGGTGTCAAAACAGAAATCAAGCGGTAAAAAGAACTGAGCTGCCACTTCACACCCTTGATGTTCCATCGATGGAAAGTGTGACGGCTTAGGTGCAGCTACGCCCATCTAGAGTTTAATCTACCTAGTTACTCAGCGTTTTCCTGTTGTTCAGGGAATATGACATTTTAGTTTTGTGCTGGAAAAAGAGCAATTACTCGCGTTGATCGGGCTGAAAAATTACCTCAATATATCAATACATATTAATAACAAACTGATAATCACGAGGTGGCGGCCGCCTGCGGGAGCGGAGCTCTCGACCCCCGTTCCCCGGTGTGGGGCCGGGGCGGCAGGCAGAGGGCGGGAGGAGCGCTCCCACACTCTGCCCCGGCACGCCGCCGAGAAATGCGGCGGCGCCGCCGTCACGAGAGCGACCCTAATAAGCCGCCGTAATGAGCCGGGGTCGCCGGTTACCACGCATGGGAGCCCGCCCCACTGTAGGACCCTGCACCAGCACCGGGCAGCCCCTCTAACTACGCTTTATTGCAGCACCGCCTCTGAATGGTGGTTCGCTCTGTCATTTGGCTAAACCACAGATGGTTTGGTCACAGA
This sequence comes from Lepas anatifera, assembly GCA_034440635.1. NCBI lineage: Eukaryota > Metazoa > Arthropoda > Thecostraca > Lepadidae > Lepas > Lepas anatifera. The sequence continues at coordinate 151,849 of JAOTON010000128.1, read as the reverse complement.
TGCTGGGTTCCATTTTTTCTTGAAGGTATACCAATTTTATGTCAGACTGCGATAAGAAGTGGTTGGAAGCCATTCATGGATCAAATTTCAACTGGAGCAATAACCCAGCCAGTTTGTGAGACTGGATACATTAGTTTCTTTCAAAGGCACTTAAAAACAAGCCAATAAAAAGCAATAGCCGAACATACTGCGACGACACAGCCTGATTGCGGTTAGTTTAGAGAATTATAATCAGCCTGCGACACAGGTGGCAGGTCCTTACCAAAAACATGTGGACAGCAGCACACCATTTACATGCATCAACACCCGCTGACGTCAAGCTTGGGAAAGCCATTTAGAACCGCCGCATTCTTGAGCGCACGTTTTGACATGCGATGACGTCAGAACTCCATGTCTGACCCGGACGGGTGAACAGCAGGCGGCTCACATCGCGGTCGGTACACAATGTCGGAAAGTCGATGTACGATGACGCCCAAGTGACTGATGAAGGTCGCCCAAAGGAGTCAACATACTTGCTTATTGGGTCCGGGCAAATACATCGCACTGATGGCTCCTAATGTTAGTTAACTTAACCACAGGCGACTACTCTTTACTCGAGTGAGCTTTTATAAATATTTTGCATGCCACAGCACAATCATATTGTTCTCTGATAAAAGGAATATATTGCACATCTGCAGCAACTAAATGGCTATGAAGTTTGCCATATATCAATGCTAAAAGATCTGCAGAATTATAAATTTTTGAAAGACTACAAATTACCAGGTATGGTTATTTGTTCATCTCCGCAGAAACGGCTGTCCTTTTTCCAAATACTACGCGAGACTTCCCGTGCGTGTGAATCCTAACTGCGAATGAGAGAGCTTGGCAGTGTTGCTATAAATATGGGCTGCACTTGAGGCTGGACTGGGAAGGTCGATAAACAACGGCGGACGCAGTTCCCAGTAAAGAGGCTGACAGCCAGCGATGGTCATTGCGCGGATCCGGGTGCAAATGTAACCCGACCGACGCACATAGGCCCTAAATGCCTCCGTCCGTGGCCAATATTACTTTTCGTGGAAAACCCTTCGCAATACCGCAAATTCCCCGATTTTGGACAAAGGAGCTCATTTGACAGATAATTCAACAGCGCATAAAACTTGCATTCGACATTTAGGTTTTATTTTACATGGGCGTAATCAGGACAGTGAAAAAGGGGCATTTGGAGCAACTTAATCCAGCCCAAGGTGTCCGTAAAATATTTTGCAGATGTTGTCGTGGCGCCATGAATTGTGACCGAATTGTAGTTTGAAACACTGCAAACAATAAACTTGTAATCCATGAACAACGATACAGCAATCTTGGTCTGCCAGAAATTCATAAGTGTCACCACGAACAACAAAACAGGAGGCATCATAAATGTGTATTTGAGCTTGGTTTTTCTTTCTAAGCCAGCTTTTGGTATAATTGTAACACCTTTTCTGCATGGGAATGTTCTATTATAACCGGTATTCGAGTGATTATTAACAACCACACTGGAGAGGGGTCGGACATTAGCGCGCACAGGATGGGGGCTGGTAAGCCCCTGAGATATCGGAAACTTAGAGGTTTAAGAAATGCCGATTGGGGGTGGGTGGGCTATGGTGATCTACATCATAAATAATTTTCATTGACCTAAGTCTATATTGTCAAGGTCAAACGAGGTCATAAAGGTCAAATTTGGCCATGCTTGGGACCTGTTGGGAAATGCCCTGATAATGCGTGAAAAAGCCGGGAGTAAGCTAAAGCCGGACCACGGTCATAGAGGTTGTGTCGCAAAGAATCTTTCCTTCATTTTTGAGGTCTAGGCCATTCGAGGTCATCGACCTATGACGTCACAATATGGTATATCCCTATTATGCACACTTAAAGTAGCACTATAGCAAACCTTGTGCTGGAAAGGAGGATTGACCTTTACCCATGATCTTTAACCTTGACCTTGACCTTGAACTTACAACTGGGTTACCTTTAGTATGACGTCATAGCATAATATACGTCAGACTGGGACACGTAAAGCACCGGGGTCAATGACCTTGAAATTTATGGTATTACTTTGAACTTTGACCTCGACCTTCACGTGAGGTGACCTTGACATATCATCCCGTCTATATGACACTGTGGCGTCACCACTAGGTCTCCAATGCAAGCAAACCGGTTCTACTGCGCGGTCGCGGCGATTTCAAAATGTAGGTCTGACTTTAGAAGCCTATAAATCAAACAATTTTCGACAAATTTTCAGAATTATTTCACTATTCGACGCCCTTTAAATGTTCTCAAATGCGACCGATTCCCGTGTTTTGGCTACGAGCGGTTCTCCGGTCATCCTGAAAAAATAGTTGGGAGAGTATCCGAGGCTCCTCCAGTGCGCGTGTTAAACGCAGAGTAGAAGAAAGGGGTAGAATATATACCAAACTTGTGTTTCCTTAACAAGGCATATCAAAATATCAGTCCGTGAAGGTCAGTACGTTTCTCCCCCCCGCCCACCCTCCGCTACATATGATATCGCGGTATCGCTAACTATGGGACGTAGGTCACCTGAGCAGCCCGGGCGTCATCTTGCCTCGGCTCGTGACAGTGGGAACGGCGAGGAAATTCGATTCCCGATTGGATCCCTAGGACACCTCGGAACTCCGATGGTTACGGCGACCGTTCATTTGGATGACAAGGTATGACTGGTATTCACCATATGTGGTTTAACGTGTGATATGCTGCAAAACAGGATTCTTAGGTATCGTTTTTGCTGTCCCGGCATTGCTTGAAGATGTTATAATAAATGTCTGAATCCCGGATCACGAGAGGCTTAATCCCGTGACTGGGGCTTTTTGAAAATAGCGGGATCCTAATCCCGAGATTGACATACCTAGCAGGAACATTTCTCATGCAATAAATGGTTCGTTGTCGGCAGTCGCTCCGGGTATTTGGATAACAGTCAACACAGCAATCAATACACATATTTAGACGGTTACAGTGCTTTGAAATTGTATAAACTAATTTCAGCACTTCTCAGCATTTCTTATAGCGTCGTTCTCGATAGTTCACTCATATTGCTCATTCTTGGCCGGTCCATGTCTCTATTCGGTAACCCACGGTGTTGCGTTAGCACGGCAGCGGCCTGGTTGGAGCCACAACCTGAGTTATTATATGTCATCTGGAGCACGGGGCTGCAAGTGGACGCAAGATATTTTGACTTGCCCTTGTAGAGCACATCCTGGGGAATCGTTTGATGGTAGTCTTATGCTGGGCCGATGCTGGCCAAGTTTTAAATCCCTCTCTTTGTATTTGTAAATCGAACAGTTTTTGAGATATGCCGTATACTGAGAGAATGGTCTATAAAATAGTTGTCAAAACTATTTTTGCCTTATTTTATACCAAAACCCATTGCAAAGGGCTCACACAATAGTGGTATTGCCATACTTTGACCTGTTCTTGCTTTCATGGTCGGTTTTAAGCATAATGAAATGTACGTAGTTTTCGCTGCAGATCTCTGGTCCGCGGGTGGCGCACCCGAGTGCTTACTTCAAGCAACTCTACAAAGATTTCCAGAGCATGGTTTGTGTTTTCCATGCCTGTTTCAAGTGCAGTGAAGAATTCTCTATCAGTATATGTGCTCAGGAAATGATTTAGAAAAAGTTGCATTTTCGTAATATTGGCCACGGACGGAGGCATTTAGGGCCTATGTGCGACGCCGCTGACAGCAAAAACAGCCCGGCCCGGTCAGAGGTGGCAGAAAGTCGGCTGTGTCTCCCACACGCTGGCATGTCTGCCACAACAGAAGGAACCGATCGCGGCTCATATCCGGAATGGCATCATTTGTTTGTCAATGTTTTGGAAGCTGGGTCTGAAGGTGTCACTCTCACTCGCGCTGTTCACCTCTAAGTGTGCCGAGCCAACAACATCGCTCTGTTATGCAAGGCGCTTAGAGGTGGACTCGTTAAGATTGGATTACAAATTGCTCACTAGTTCACAAGTGACAGCCGGATGAGTTGTGTGGCAACTCGCCCACCTTGCACAACTTGTGCTCGCGTCGGCAAGGCCGCAAGTATGTTCTTCGCACTTCGGCAGCTGTGAAAATAGATTCTTTATGAGCGGTTGCGTCTCTGCAAGGCGGCTGGGTGTAGTGGTGACGCCCGAGCAAATAGATTGTCAGCTGCCGTCACCCCCGTCTAAGACGCTGTCTGTCCTTGTATCTATCTTGCTGCAGGGATGAAACATATTGCTTATATTAAATGTTTCAAAGAAACTTGGAGTTTAACAACTTCCCGGAATTATCAGGAAAACAAAAGGCGAGAGCAGTGTAAATACATGTAAAATCCGGTTTTCTCATCGCCTACTCTCACGCAGCCTGGTGGAGGCATTTTCTTCATGTCTGGTGAACTCCAGATATCTAGACAGCACTCTCTCTTGCTGCATGGTTGCTAGGTTCTGGCTTCATATCAAGCCAACGTCAGATCGGGGGAGAATAAGATGGGATTCTTTTTGTTGGCTGCGACGTCTGGATCCTCCTATACCTGACAAAATTAGTGGCCTGACGTTTTAAGGCAGGTGGCGGGTAATCAACAGAGTACCGACACTAGATATGGAGAATTATTCATTATCTCTACTTGAGACACATTTTTACCCGGAGACAACTACGTTCCAGCATTGTATGTGTGTGTGTGTGTGTGTGTAGCAAATATATGTTTATTGTTTCAAAGTTAACCTCCAAGAGAATGAGTTGTTGTCTCCGACGGTAGAGGAAATTTTCGTTTCTGTAGTTTTCCGAGACCAGAGTTCGGAAAAGTGTCAAAACGTCACCGACATAATTTCAAACCAAACCTGCGTCACCAAGATTGTTTTCCAGACCCTCTCAGTCCTTTTAAACCTTAAATAGCATGTTGGCAGACTAAGCATAAACTTCTCACGCCGAGGAGTGAACAATCTTACCTATCTGTCTTGCCACAATCTACCCGAACGTTCCCAACCATGCTGACATGATGGTCTTTTTTCTGTCCTCCGACTGACGCCATGAAACCACTTTTTCCGCGGTTGTCAGCATGTGCTTCATGAGTGAAGTTACCAGGAAAGCTACTCGGACGACAATTCATCACATTGTTGTACTGAATTGATTTATAAACTGTTGATAATCGGGTGCAGCTGAAATAATGACCAAATTGCAAACAACAGGTTGGAACACGACGACGAGCGTTTTGCGGGAAAATGACAACAAATCATATATTTCCAGTGAAAAGCGGAAAAAGAGCACTGCAATAAGGGGAAGTGTTACCCGCTGGCGTTAGGCTCGAACTGGCGCCGTGCAGCCTGCTTGTTGCACGATAACGTCAGCGTGCCATTGTTTTCGGCAGGGGTGTGCCGCTTTACGTCCCGCGGCTTCCGTTCTGTAGACCGGTACTGACGAGGTGTGCCGATGAACCGCTGTAGAAGTCATGCATCTGTCCGGCGGACCGGTACCGACGAGGTACGATGCTGAATTGCTGTAGAAGAGGCCCACGACTTTGCCGGGTTGAGCCGAACGAGTTCGCTTTGGTCTAAATCCTGAAAAGCCTGCATAGAAGACCGTTCTAGATTCAGCTTTGAGGAGGAGAGCTCAAACCTGCGGTGAATGAATTACCCCGGATACATAAGCAGCTTCAGTACGGTACCGACCGCGGGAAAGGTCCTCTCGACTCATGTATCCGGGTGTCTGGTACGGTTCTGCCACTCGGTCCCGGTTCTTCTCTAAGGAGAGGGACCGTGAGGTTAGTTCGTACGATTTGACAAGGTTTTGATTAAAATACAATATTTTCATCAGATATCAGTGATTTGAGTATAGCCCTGTTCCAGCTGTCAACACAGTATTGTCAGCACCAATCAGCGGGCCGCGTTGCCCCTACGTCACATGATTGTAGCCTCTTCCCGGGAACTTTGTTCTAGAGGTTTTACGGGCTGACGGCCTGCTGTTGTGCTGATGTAAAATAGCAAGTGCACGAAGTGGCAGCCTAATATTTTTTAATGGTATAAAGGTTGAAGTTCCCTTTGCTTAGCACAAACCAGAGGCGATTATGGCGCTGATATTTCTTTTCTGGAGGAGAAGCTAGAGGTCCTGCTGATAAAACTGTGCTGACAGCTAGAACAGGGCTTATGATTTATTTCTAGAACTGGGAGAAATGATTTTCCATAAGTTTTCGTCAATGTTTCATTCAAATAAGGTGGATTTGCTTCTTCCAACGGTTGTTCCGCGTCGCCACATTTCATCTGGGCCGAGCCATATTTCCCGAGGGCCTTGGTACCGAGGCTGAGTGATAAGCCGCATTAGAAATTCCGATGTGTCAATTGAGGATACCGCACACTGTTGCAAGCCTGCAGCGCTACCTGGCTTTGGTCCTGGGCCAGCAGTGCTGCCGTTTGCCGCCCCTCGTGAGCAGAACCACCGGCGCTGCCGTTTTCCGCCCCTCGTGAGCAGAACCACCGGCGCTGCCGTTTGCCGCCCCTCGTGTGAGTAGAACCACCGGCGCTGCCATTTGCCGCCCCTCGTGAGCCGAGCCACCGCCGCTGCCGTTTGCCGCCCCTCGTGTGAGTAGAACCACCGCCGCTGTCATTTGCCGCCCCTCGTGAGCCGAACCACCGGCGCTGCCGTTTGCCGCCCCTCGTGTGAGTAGAACCACCGCCGCTGTCATTTGCCGCCCCTCGTGAGCAGAACCACCGGCGCTGCCGTTTGCCGCCCCTCGTGTGAGTAGAACCACCGCCGCTGTCATTTGCCGCCCCTCGTGAGCCGAACCACCGCCGCTGCCGTTTGCTGCCCCTCGTGTGATTAGAACCACCGCCGCTGTCATTTGCCGCCCCTCGTGAGCAGAACCACCGGCGCTGCCGTTTGCCGCCCCTCGTGTGAGTAGAACCACCGCCGCTGTCATTTGCCGCCCCTCGTGAGCAGAACCACCGGCGCTGCCGTTTGCCGCCCCTCGTGTGAGTAGAACCACCGCCGCTGTCATTTGCCGCCCCTCGTGAGCAGAACCCACGTGGGTGCGTCTGCGCGACTGTCATTTGCCTATGGAACCCCAGCCCGGGCTATCTGATCGCCTGCCCACCTCAGTCGTCCCGTGATGGATCGCGGGGACCAGAGAACATGGCACGCGGTCTGCGCTCCGTTCTCAATCATAATAAAACAGGATGGTTTCGGATGGAGCGATTTACCATACCAATCATGCGTGGTAGTGTGTTATAGGGTCGTGAAACCAGCCGCAAGGTACCCGATTTACGCTCGCATGCCAGGTATGTCTCACTTATTTTTGCTAAAATGAAAAATTTCTGCAGCTCCATTTTTTATTTCTATCCCATTGCAGTAGTTATTTCGTAGTTATATTTCGAAGGGCAAAGAACAGGGAAGACTGAACCAGAATAAGAGAGGCCAACTTACAAGAAATTTGACCTATTACCAGGGGCGTAGCCAAGGGGGCGGGCGGCAGGGACAGCTGCCCCCCCTGAGGGGCCCGAAGGGCCCCCTTAGGGACACGTGCGCGGCTCGCCCGCACTATGCTCTGTGGCCAAATTTGGCATTTTATACCAGACAGGGCCCTCTTTAGCCCTCTTCAGCACTCTATTCTGTAAAAAGAAGAGCCCTTTTTACCCATCAGGGCCCTTTTGGCGCTGTCGCAGGGGCCCTTTTCAGGGCGCCGCCCCCCCTGAGCGAAATCCTGGCTACGCCCCTGCCTATTACATTCACATGAGAAAGCTTAACCAGCACCAACTGAGCTTATTACTGCCAATGGATGCGGTGGGTCAGAGAAACGAGCTCTCTCTCGTGCTGGAGGGACACGGATGGTAGCATTCGCCAATTCCATAATCATAATTTGTAAGTAGAAACACCAAGTAATTAATGATGTGATATGTTTAATTAACTACCGATCTTGCTTTTCTGTCTGTCAATCGGTGATTTCATCTCGGATAAATAGCCGCCCATAATCCGTAGTCTAGCGTGCGGCCCCCGGATCCAATATCAACCCCTCCCTCATACCGCTGCATAGCTGCCCGCCCCCCCCCCACAACGGTACGCCCTCGCTCCCCTCCCCAGATCCGTGAACAGTGCTCCTCCGGTAATCCCAGGCATTTTCCCGACGCGGCCATCTGAGCGTGGCGAGCCCTCAGGCCAGGCAGCCGTCCCTGTGCTCCGCGCGGGGGAGCGCTCCACGACCCACGCGGGGGACGACGGCGGTACCCCCGCCTCAGGCCAGAACCGGGCACATCGCACTCGCGGCCACATTTGCACGCGCAGGGTGTCGCAGAGGGTTAAAGGTCAGAGTGGCGGTGGGGGCCAGTGGAGACGGGTTGTGGTGACAGTGTGAGAGTGTGTCACAGTGAGACAGGAAACGGGGACTGGATTACCGGACTGCTGCCGGAGAGGTTCCTGCTGGAAATATGCAGCCCAGGTAAGTCCGTACCGCTGGCTTCCGCGGCGTGTGGTCTCGCCACACGCTCCGGCCCACGCGTTTTATAATGCATGGCGTCAATGGTGATTGGGAGCGTCGTCGCCTGAACACATTACCATCATCTATCCGTGGTAGGAACTCGAGGTCGTCAGGGCTGGTGGCGAGCACTCTGACGTATCATTTGTCATCGATTCACCTGCACGCAGATAATTCAAACTTTTTGTGGGTTTCCCTTCTCTCACCGGGAAGGAAAATGAGCGGCGCCGGTGTATTCTGATTGAGTGATCTGCCAAAAAGGAGAGGCTGGCGCGGTGAGCCCGGCGGGACGCCGATGGGCGTGACGGCCGCTGTCACTGCAGTCAGCTGACCGGAGGCCGTGACCTGGTTCTCGCCTGCTGCCCGTCAATGCACCGGCCGTGGCGCCGTCCCTCTACGGCCTTCCTGCCGCGTTGATTTAGGAAGTGTCGCCGCCCGGTGACAGTGTGGCGTTTTGGCACCTCTGACGAAGCGGGGCCTGGCGCTGTGCCAACAGCCACAGCTGCTGTAGTGAGCGGAGCGCTTCCGTTGTCTGTTCTGGGAGCGGGCGGCCACCGCCTCTCATGGGCGGAGGGAGGTCGCGTTCGCTGCTGCTGCACCCGCAGCGAGACCGCCCCGGTCGCGGGAAGCTCTCCCGGCAGCGAGGCGAGCGTTAGAACAGCCAGCTATCAATGAATCAACAGTTACCAGCAGTCAGACCATCTTGGTGTCCGTATATTTCATGTTAATATCTGGCCCGTTCGGTACTTGTGTGGTCAGCCCTGCTCCCCGCCCTGGGCGCGACTCTGATTTGTGGCTTGTTGACGGCAAGGCTCACAGCTGATATCATCGCTAGCTGGCTGTAAACACGGTGAACCATTAACGCCGTGACACGACAGGGGCCGAGCGAAAACAAGCACACTGCAATGAATGATGCACCGACACAACGGTTTTAGCACACCGGGAAAGGGAAGTGCAGCACGTATCGGTGCACGTCCTAAATCCGTTGTTTGGACACTTGCATCCATACATATATATTTCCCATAAGAAAGAACACACAAGTACATACAAGTGGACCATAAGGTAAGGCAGGTGAGGTAAAACACTTTTAGGACTCGTCGGGTATAATGGTGCCCGAATGAAAGCAATAAACCCCAGAAAATTATATAGCCAACTTAAAATGAATCGAAGAACGTGAATCAGCCAGCGCGAAGGGCAACAATGAGCCTAGATCGATAGTTTTGATTAGTGGGGACAGTTCTTCAGCAGGTTGATCCACCACTTTTGCCAGTGTCGACGCTATAAGTAACAAACAGGACAACTTTCGAATGAAACAAAGCTTGCAGACTCAGTGTAAGCGTTGAATGGACACCTGAACATGGCTCTCAACTGTCCTGTACATCTTTGGACGAACTGTGACGTAGCCATTTAATTCGAACAAACCCACCAAAAGTGGGGCAGCCAAACTTCAACTATGCACAAAAACAACATAGGACCAAAACGTTCAATTGGGCGCTCATCCCAGCGGCGGATAAAATGTCGGTTGTCTCTATTTTGATGAGATCAGGAAATTTTGCCAAAAGGGGGGCAGGCCCCCCCACGCGTAGAATTGAAGTAGTTTTTTGTTAATTTACCTCGTTCTTGGAAAGGCTCTTTCGAACCTCAGTGGTTCGCCCGGGCCTGTCTATATCATTATATAAATCAACCACTTGAATATAGTCATGCATCAACAAATCGCCGCCCTCCGCCACAAAGTCCCGAAAGTCAATAGCCATAAGCAGCGTTTATGCGGGCAATAATTATACCGGCGTGGCAGGTTGAATCCGCGCGGGTGCTGCCTGGTCAGTACTTGCTGCTCTCCGCCCGGCCTGGTCCTGGCCGCCAGTGGTGTGACTGATACTTACCACGTGGTCCCCGCGCGCCGCGGGGGTAATGACGGAGTGGGGAGGGGCGGGGAGGGGAGCGCCGCCGACTGGCCTGGCAGCGTGCCAACGCGCCGTCGGCAGGGAACGGGTGCCTGGTGGCTGCCTCACAACGCGGGGTGGGGTCGGATCGGCAGATGGTTGTCACCGAGTTAGGGGAGGAGGCTGGAACGTCATTTGGGTTCTAGATTGCAGGCCAAGGAGCCTGTTACTTATCAGATGTGGAAATAATGTTAAGATACCTAATTAGGGATCAGAGAATACATTTGCACTACAATTTTAAGTGGGTATCTCTAGGTGAAGCTGATGTATCTTGAGGTATCCCTAAGAGGGTCATGGGTAAATATAGGTATAATGTTTCCGTTCAAAGCAGGGGTGGGTTTATATCTCTTTGAAGGTGTCGCAGGGAAATATCAACAATCGCCAGAGTCGAAGTCAATAGCAAAGCAGCGTTTTGAGGATTATGTGGATCCTTTACCGGGAATACATGTAGGACAGAGAAACGAAACATTGTTAGTGAGACGTCAGAGTAGTGTTAGAATATGCTTTCAGTTTTCGTTTTTATTTCAAGGACATTGATTTGGTTTGAAGTTATTCAAGGGGCCTGCGGTAAGGCCTCACTCACTTGATCACTAACTCACTTGACATTATACTATTAACTTTAAATATGGTAGTTATTGGCATCATTTCAAGTTTTGGCACCCCCAGTCATTTGAATTGCCCAAGCCCCTGGTTCAAAGCCAGGGATTGTCTCTGGGCCCACGCCAGTCTTTGTTTAGGACTTTAATAATTTAATTCCCGAGCTTTTCACGAAATGTGTGAAAAACGAATCCCTCAGATAAAGAGAAGTACCTAAATGTGACAGGGAACTCGAACTCCCCGTATGGTTGATACACTGGCCCTTTGCAGCATATGAAAGGGTCATATGCAATAAGCTTGTCAAATAATTCAGATATTCAAATTTCTAACCAAACATTACTTCAAAGCCAGTCAATCTCAAGCTCCTAATATTGAGCTTATCGCGCATCCAGGTGACCCCTCATCTCTCGCCGAAATGTCAGCACACGTCAACTCCCCCTATTTGCCTCCGATTTCCAGTGAAAGGCAACAAGCAGACGGAGCATAAAGCTGCTCACAGCTTACAGTCCCACGCCAGTCACGAACGGCCCGCTGCACAACCGCAAGTGACGTCATTTCTTGATACAAACATAAGCATCTCTGTGGGAGAGGAATTATCTGAGCCCACACGTGGAGCGGTAGCAAACTGTCACGTCATTTCCATTGAAATAAGCTTGTTCACAGGCTCGTTACTTCACATTGTGTGAGACCAGTCATTTGATACAAGTTACAACGCTTTCGCCCGCATCTACAAGACCGGCTTCTTGAATCAGGCTGACCTTTGCCCCAGTGTCTGGGCGGTTGATTTGTGGCCAAAGCGCCTGCGGGCAAGCTCGCCACCCACGCGATGGGATGGCGGCGCCGCGGTGCCACGCCGCCGCCCGACCTTTGACCGCAATGGACCGCGCCGCGGCCGCGACGACCTGCTCAGTCGACGCCACAGGGCCAGCCGCGCTTTTTGTTGCGCGCGCGGCGAGCCGCGTCGTGTGATGACGGTAAACGCTATGGCGTTGTTCCACTGGCGCGACCAGGCGTCCCATCGGCTGCCGCCAAGCGACTGATTAATTGTTGAGAAACGATCGTAACACTTTTTTCATTCACATCGAGAGGCGGAGTCACGGTGCATCGGCGGTGAATGAGAAATGACGTGACGCAGCCGCGTGTTCCGGCGGCCGGGTAAGACACGCCGTGGAAGCTGTTGGTTTTGTGATAGGAGTGCGGAGAGCAGCAGATGTCGTGTAAACACAGCGATAACTATGGCCCCTGGTGCGTGACAGGGGGAATGAGAGCTGAGAGCGAGATTGGCCGCTGGGTCAGCCAGCAGCTGGGAAGTTTCGGCTGAGTGCCACTTGTCTGAGTGGCACAGGGCCGTACAAAGTGAATAAGAGAGCTTTCAGCTTTGATCCTTGGCCACAATCATTGTTGGGATTTACAAGGGATCTGTATGTAACGTTAAGAGTATGCAGGGAACTATTGCAGGGGATGGTCTACTGTTAAGGAAACTGAGAAGTTTAAAACCTTTGTAAATATTTCTGTCTCGGCCAATACCCACGGCCAAGAAGGAGCAATGACTAAGAGACTTTCGCTCAAGCACTGGCACCGGATAAGACTGTAATAATCTGTATGGGCAGCTGGTGAAGTATCCAGTGCAATATAGGCTGTGCTTGGACGCTGTAAGGGAGAAGAAAGCAACAATCTTGATAGAAACCTACCCCCGCCACAACACAGATTGTTCGTGTATTTTTCTTCTTATACAATAATGGGATGGGCACTACTCAAAAGGATTTGAAACACCACATTTACCGCTCTGCTTGTATTTAGCTCGCATTTACACAGAGCTGGATCCAGGCCAATGGTGGGGGAGGAGGCAATGGGGACAACATCGTTAAAAATATATGGTTTCTTAGAAAATCGGAAAAAATTGGGGCTTTGCGGGGGCAACTACCTTTTTGCTCCCCCCACCCCGGGTCCGCCCCTGCATGTGCAGAGAACGGATACGCGCACTGGACTTCACAATGAAATAGTCATAAACCTCGTGAACTGCGATTGCTGCAACAGCTAAGAAAAGTGCTGATTAATGCAGGGAATCACAGCACTCTCAATTGTCCCAACTCTTACTTCCTTTTACAAATTCTGACTGGCATTCAAACACTTGCGGTTTGAAGACTTGGTCTATTAATAGCCTCATGATCCATCATGACCCGGTCATCTAACCCAATGCACTTTATGATTAAGGATTAGCCTAAAGCCGACGTTAGGCCCTCTCACAGTCTGTCTGTATTTCCGGGTATCACGTGCTGGTCTGTTTCATTCCAGCCATCCATCATCCGGCCGGCCCCAGTCGCCAGACTGCCACACCACCGCCTGCAAGCCCGTGACCAAATAAGACGTTCGGCCTTTGATGGCATCGGCTGGCCACGTTTATCGCATGATGGCCACTTAATTCACTTTGCAAGGGCATTACCAGCTCATGTTGACAGCATATCCGTCACGCTGGGCCCGCGCTGTCCCATATAAGACAGCATGGCTGTCGAACACCGGCGTCCCGCCGCTCCCTCACTGGTTGCATGTTCGCTCGCTGAGCGTGAAGGGTGGCTTCTCTCGCATCTCAGTGTGGCCACCGCACGTCTCAGCACTATTGCAGCCTGTAGGCGTTAGCAGGAGACCATTTAGGCTCCACGCTTACCTCACCGGCCTACAAGGCAATTTTTGGTTTATAAACACACGCGATCGTCGTTCCGAGCCCCGGTCGATCTAATGGGACAAATGCACGAACGCCGTTTTCCTGCTGAAAAATGCATTGGTCTGCTATTTGGCTGTCCGGTGGTACAGGATATGCAACCGCTGGAAGATTACGACCACCATTAATGCGTCTACTTATAGGGCAACTTAGTGTCCCTGTGAATGTCTTATGTGCTTAGCGGCGGACACAGCTCTGCATTTCCTGGCGACTGGAACAGTGTCTAAGTGCGCGTTGGAACGCTTCGTCTTCGCATCATTGGGACTAATGCCTATTTTGCGTAGACTTATCAGTGTTATATTTCCCTTCACTTGTCGGTTTCCGCACACTGTTCATCGGAATTGTCTTGCGCGAGCTCTGCACCTCCATCTAATGTCGACATTTAGGCGAGTGCATCCGGCTGCAAGTGGTTATGGTTGGTGTTCTTGGGTTCAGCGTCGGTCCTAATGCGGCACTGGGGCTTGATATCGACCGCAAGTCCAGGCTTCCATCCACACGGCACGAGGCTCCCCTCCCCGCCGCGGGGCGATCGCGGTCGCCCCCGCCCCTCCCTGTCCAGATAATCACCGGCGGCAGTCGATCGGGGTCAGGCTCACTCCAGACGCACCGCCCGCTCAGGTGCAGCGGTGGCAGCGTATGTACTCGGCGACAGCAGCCAGCTGGAGATGGCTGCCGGGCTTCACAGCTAAACCGGGAATTCTCTCTCTCTCCCTCTCTCTCCTCATTGTATTTCCTCCCTCTCTCTACCTACCTCTCTCATCTCGCTGGCGTCGGATAGCCTGGCGGCCCGCGGCGCACCGGTATGGGGCCAATCTCGTGCATTCAGTGATCGGTCGGTCTGCCACGCTCTGGATCCGCAGTCCACACTCTGAACACTCTGAGTGATGCAATGGTTTACGGCTTAACAATATGCTACGCTCCCCCTGAATCTCCGCAACATCTCGCCAAGAAGCCTTTCAATTCCCGATAAATGTGTCATTTTGGACTTGTTGAGCAGCAGGGAGGAAGGAATTTAGTGTAATTAGAGGTATTTTTAACTGAAAATCATGAACTTGTCCATGATTTTTTCTGAAAAATAAACAATAAGCTCAACATTTTGATCTTTAAAATCCTCCTCCATGGTAAAAAGTAATCATTTGCCTGTGCATGACGTCATGATCTTACTACTACCAGCATATTCAATAGACTTTAATAGGCTGACTACTCACTGTGACGTCAGCATGACGTGACGCCAATAGTTGACAACTGTGGCCGGATCCTTGGGTACATTTTGGGTATATTTCAGGTAGGTTTGTTCCAGGCCAAATTATGTGTTGAGTACCAGGTTTTCCGGCATGCTATACAACTTGGCTATCTCAGTTAAAATCACGTTATAAAGGTGCCGCATTCCTTTTCAGATAGCACCACCATTGGATTTTCCTGGTGTCTCAGTTCATGGCCAAAGACTTAACAAAATGGTGGCTGTATATAAGGCAGTTAAACTCTTTTCACCTCTTCACATAAGCCAGATAGTATGCATGCACCGCCCATAGTCTGGCCGCGCGGATCATCCCACCGGCGGAGTGTCATTCGGCTATAAATAGCGTCAGCCAAGCCGGGTTGCGGCGGCAGTCGCGCAGGCGCCGGGCGTATCACACATATCGACCGGTAAATCACGGCCCGTGCAAGTGACCGCCGCTGGCGGCTGTCGAAATCATCAGATAAGCGTCAGCGCGAGGTTTAGAAACAGAAGAGCTGCCCTGCGCTCACAATCACGATAGCTAATCGCTGCCGCTGTAGCTGAATGGACAGTCACCGGGTTCTGACACGTTCCGGCGTTTTCTGCCGGGCCATGGCCGGCTGTCAGCTGCCTGGATTGGGCTCCGCTTCTTGTTACTAACCCCGTGACTGTGGCCAGGTCGCTAGAGCCGCACCCCTTTCAGGCGTGCAGCGTCAGCGTCGGGGTCGTTGGCACGGGGGTGCCGCTGCCGCCCCCCACGGAAATGTCGCGCCTGCAGTGCCAGACCTCCCAGGTGCCTCCCCAAGCCAAACATCAAAGTTTTTGTTTGAGTTATCGCAACGCTAGATGCGGATATTGTTAATGACTTGCCTGTTGTGAGTGTGATACCTGTCACTTTCGGTGATAAGGGGTGTAAATCCTGCAACGGTGTATACTGGAAACCGTCCCCGTATGCCTATACACCTCCCAGAATTTCAGCTCCTCAATATTCAACTCACGTTGAAGAGGGAAGAGTTCTCTCTTCCATGAAATGGGTACGGAGCCGGGCATCAGTTTCTGGTTAGCAATCCCCTGTTTTTTTAATCCTCTTGGATTGCGATTTAGTTGCCCGCAGTGTAAGACTACAGGGAAGGCAAGAAGACTTAAGTTACATGGTTAGGTTATTAGGACAATTTCACAACCACAGGGCATGCGAACAAACAATGGGTTCGCCTCAAAGCCCACCTAGACCAAGGGTTTGAGGAAATCTATTTTGCCAGTTTAGAGACAACTTTCATACATTGGCCACTTTCCTCCGAGTTTCCGTTCCGGTTAAATTGTAGAATTTAGTAAAATTCAAATATCCGGCTTCCAAAGGAAAACACAGGTCCGTCAAGGCCTGTCCCTATTTTTCGTCCCGGCGACTGATAGGGACTTACTCTAGGGGGAGGTCCATCGTTTTCCCCCTACTGAAGATGTAACGCCCAGCTTCTTTCAGAGGTCCTGAGAACCAAGTCCTGCAGACTCTTCAGATATTCGACGCCTCAATTACTTGAATGTAATTGCTGTTATGTGCCTTATGTGGCTGTGACTATCAGATACTTATAACATAAGACCAGTCTGCATTACCTTAAAGTACTGCTTGCTGTCACATGCTGGGACTAGATCCAGTGGCGCTGGCTCGCTGAAAGTACGCCCATCTATCATGAATCCGGGCACCGTCATGTGCCCATGGCTCTGTCATGTGTCCGGATTTTGCCATGTGTCCGGTCTCTGTCATGTGTCCGGGCTCTGTCATGTGCCCGGGGCTCTGTCTGCCATGTCAGGGGCTGTATCTGTTGCCGCCGGACGCTGAAAGTGTCCTCTGGCGAGTGCTACCGGGGCGCTGACAGTGCCTCTGGCGAGTGCTGCCGGGGCGCTGACAATGCCTCTGGCGAGTGCCACAGACGCTGACAGTGTCTTCTGGCGAGTGCCGCCGGGGCGCTGACTGTGTCCTCTGGCGAGTGCCACGGACGCTGACAGTGCCTCTGGCGAGTGCCGCCGGGGCGCTGACAGTGTCCTCTGGCGAGTGCCGCCGGGGCGCTGACTGTGTCCTCTGGCGAGTGCCGCCGGGGCGCTGACAGTGTCCTCTGGCGAGTGCCGCCGGGGCGCTGACAGACGCGAGTGCCGCCGGGGCGCTGACGGTGTCCTCTGGCGAGTGCCACGGACGCTAACAGTGTCCTCTGGCGAGTGCCGCCGGGGCGCTGACTGTGTCCTCTGGCGAGTGCCACCGGGGTGCTGACAGTGTCCTCTGGCGAGTGCCGCCGGGGCGCTGACAGTGTCCTCTGGCGAGTGCCACGGACGCTGACAGTGTCCTCTGGCGAGTGTCACCGGGCGCTGCGTGCCGTCGGCCGCCGGTCTCCTGATTATGCTAATGAGACTGCCGGCCGGTCCGTGCGGGCCGGCGCAGGGCCGTCCGACGGGTCCGGCCGGGCTGGGCTGGGCCAGGGTCGCCCTCTCCACTTGGGCGGGAGAGGACGGGTCGCATGGTCCACTTGTGTTAATGCGGATGATGCAACTCCTGCTAGATCAAAGGTGCGCTTAAAACTTCACTGTTTGATAATTAGTTAGGCTAGGCGAGAACATTTCCAATTGAACCTGTTTACCCCCAGCCCCCTCCAACAGCCAACACAGATACCAGATGTGACGTCACATCTCGTAGCATATAACATGGGAAAATTAAATGATTAAATATCCAAATTTTCGCAAAAAGAGGCCCAGAATCGAAAAAATGCTTATTTATTGCATTTTGGATCAACTTTATCATCGTGTATTCTCACAGGTTCGTAAGCGGGTAGTGCCATTAGCAGCAGTTTGACACGCAGCCCATGGGTAAAGGAATTCCTCCACGCACCCATGTGACGTCACTCGGGCGTGGAGGAATCCCTCTTGAACGTACCTTTAAGTAAAGGTATCTTGGTTTACCCCTACACTGAAAGGCATAGCTACCCTGATATTTAGATGGCGTGTGTTTCTAGGCAATACAAACCCTATGCAAAACCTGCGGAAAACCAAAAACTCCTGGGTACGGGCCTGTCCTTCCCGGGATCTCCACCCATGGATAACACAGCTGTTAGGAGCCAAGAACCTTTACTTAAGAGGTTAGGTTAGGTTAGGTTAGGTTAGGAAACAACGGAACAGAAAACATGAAAAACTTGTAAAAGCATGCATAGGGCTATAAAAAGTTAGGAGCGGGGGACGACGTGCTCCTTTTGTTCCACCCCCACTGCATCTGTCAGCCGGCTCGGCCCTGGCCGGTGGGCCGGCGGGCCAGATCAGAGCTGGGGGGAGGGGGCA
Source organism: Lepas anatifera (assembly GCA_034440635.1). Classification (NCBI taxonomy): domain Eukaryota; kingdom Metazoa; phylum Arthropoda; class Thecostraca; family Lepadidae; genus Lepas; species Lepas anatifera. The sequence goes on along the minus strand of JAOTON010000128.1, from coordinate 133,606 downwards.
GGACAGAGCCGGGCCAGCGGGCCAGGGCAGAGCTGGGGGGGGCAGGACAGAGCCGGGCCGGCGGGCCAGGTCAGAAGCTGGGCGGGCGGACCAGGGCAGAGCCGGGCCAGCGGGTCAGGTCAGAGCTGGGGGGGACAGGGCAGAGCCGGGCCGGCGGGCCAGGTCAGAGCTGGGGGGGAACAGGGCAGAGCCGCGGCTGACGGAGCTTCAACAGCATCACCAGCCAGGCGATGTTATGCTCTTGTGGAGGAGGCTAGCGAGAAGATGTTCTTTCGAGGTAGCTTTTTCCAAGGTGATGCGTCTCATCAAACAGAAGCTGAGAAGATCCCACAGATGGTACGTTTCTCATTCAGCTTTTGCTCAGAATGTCTGCTATTTTTCGTCAGGCCTTCCTTTTTCAAAGGTGATAGATAACCTTTTGAACTCGTTGGTTGAACTCATTGCACTGTTCTCGTAAATAGGGACCTTTCAAATAAATATATCGACTCCAGACTCCGACTACAGCACATCGATTTGCTCGTATGTTTTTGCTCCGTACGCGTGCCAGTTTCTGGTTGTTGTTTTTCTTTCAGCCCGTTCTTTTAAGCTTCACTATGCAAAGCTCGACTTCCAGTTGAGGCTTAAACTTCAACTACAAATAAACATCGATATCAACTCTACACAGTCGTACCCATTCCATTTCGGGATATCAAATTCCCCAGCCGCTCACGGGACGGGGCTAGTTCGCCGTCGAAGTACCGCCTCACCAGTCCGGCGCCCCCCCATCAGCGGCGCCCCATCCATCGCGCGCCTGCAGTTTCTAATGACCCAACTCGGGCCGGCCGCGTCCAACTTGGGATGAGCTACTGTACCAACTGCCTGGGCTGGAGCGCCACCATGCAAATGAGCTCGCTGCGTGTGGGCGCACCCGGCGCCGGCCCAACTTGTCCCCGTGACATCAAACTGGTGTAGGCCTCCAAGTGGCAGTGTATGTTTACCAGCGATTCGTCGCCGGCCGTTGGGCTTCTCGCGATGTTTAGATGTTATTCAGCGGTGCATCGGTGGACGGGGCCCGCTGCCTGGGCCTGCCTGTGATGCATCATTTGCGCAGCTGTTTGTTTTGCTATTGATTCAGCACCGTCATAATGAGTCCAACGACACATGAACTGGGCTGATGTGTATATCGATCACAGCAGAGGAGGCGTAGAAGAGGGAGGCCTATTTTGATTGGTTCCTTACTTTCGGGCCGATACCTCTTTCATTCAAACTTACAAGCGGATGTAGATTATTCAGATTTACCTTGCAGCGTCGATTTCTGGTAAAGCAATAACGGTTTGGGGCGGCTGAAATTCGCTGCAGTCGGGACGGCTATGATCCTCTGAATAAACAGAGAGATGATAGCTAACGGTATGAGTAGCTATTTAAATGGGGAGCGGGGCGAATTTCAGAACAGCTGTGTCATCCGCCGGGGCGGTCGACGGCGCCGCCGTCTCGAATCCGACGCAGCAGCCGTTGCGACAGCTGCGGCGCGGCGTTATTGTCGTCGCCCGCCGTTATCGCCTCCCAGGGCGTCAGTGCGCCGGCTCTGCCGCCGCGCCGCCGCTTTCAGCTGTTTAAAAATCCATCGTTCTGAGTGTGCCGCGCTGCAGCCAAATCAAACGGCCCATAAAGCGAGGAGCGCGCATTAGGCCGCCGTTTGCGGCCGCCGCGGGGAGGGGAGGGGAGGGGTGGCGGAAGCCGGACTGATGGTGCGCCGCGGCAACGCCGGAAGCCACTCATTGTGCCGACATGGGAGCGCAGCCATTATGACACGGCGCGGCTGGCGGCGGCCCGCTGCCGGCGCGCTCGCGCGCCATATGTGGCCACGGTGCTGTGTGCCCAGGCGACCCGGCGCCCTAATGCCACGGGGAGTTATCATACATTGATGAGCCGGGTCAATCGGCACGAACATTTTGGGTGCTGCAGTGGTGTGGTGTGCGGAATTGCTATCGGACGGGTGGAATTATTGATTTAGCCACAGTGGAAATAGCGCTTCAGGTACAGTATAAAACGGATCTGCACAAGCACTTAGAGCGCTTGGAAGTTAAAGCACTATGACCAGGTTATGGTGAACTAGACACTCGCCTGAGCATGTCCTGGGGAGCGATGAACTTTGGATAGTTAGTTGTGTAAATGCTCATGTAGTTGTGAAATGTCATGTATTGCTCATGCAAGTTACTTTGCTAACCGATTTAAAGCTGCAGCGTGGGGATTATCGTCGTTGACTGTTAAATGCTTGATGACCCCTTTTCACTCAAAGCGATTCAAGGACCTTCAATGTATCGTGGTAAATACGACACACAATTGTGGAAAAGCCTGAAGGAAAGATTAAGAGTAGTATTGGTATTTTCAGGCGCGAAAAGGTGAGGTGAGAAGGAAATGATAGAACGGATTATGACAAAGGCGAAAGGTGAGGTGAGAAGGAAATGATAGAACGGATTATGACAAAGTATTCCAAGAGGCTTTCGAGTTCTGGAGATCAAATACAGCAGCGAGTTATAAACACTGCTGCTCACCTCGTTTCCGCTTTTTGGTTAGGAGCTCTTTTTTAAGGAGAAGAGAAAAACGTATTCCCCCTATAATTCCGTATGAATATCAGAAAGCGAGATCATGTAACGGAATCCGTCTTTAATGGCGGGTCACGATCCAGTGGTTAACACATTTGTTTAGTTTTGCAATTTGCAGAGCTAATGGGGAACAACTTAACAGCAACGTTCTGTTGCACTCCCGTGGCACTAAAAGACCTCTTCAGTCAATTAACGTTCATTCTCAACACAACCATTAACGCAACTAAGGGTTGGGGCCACACAGGCAGCGAGTCACACAGACATCAAAATCGGCTTCTTCTAGGGTGTTCACCACGAGAGAGGAAGTCGCAACCCGCGAGGGCCTCTCCGGCCCTGGCGGCCGTGACAGTGAATTTTTAGTTTATTTAAGTTTATTTTCTTTGCCTTTTTCGATTTGGGTTTCACTTTATTTTCATCATCCCCAGAGAAACGAGGCTTTCACGAATGTACGTCAAAATATATGAAAGCCAGAACATGTTGATGACAAGTCAGCAGGCGTTCACCACTCGCGGTGTTTTCATCTAGTTAGTGGAGGAAGATTCTGCTCCCGAGCAGAAATATTAATCCCATTGTGCGGTGTGTTAGACTGCAGTGAGGGCATTGGCTGATGGATTTGACGAAGCAGGATTTCCAGTAGAAATATTTCTTGAAGTCAAGATTTGTTCAACGAAGAGCAAGACTGCAGAAATAGATAGTTGCTGCGAACACAAATGCAGCCCGTTGACCGTGTTTACTGACATGTTCCGGCAATACCCATGAATCCCAACAATCTTCCAAACCAGCAGAGCATTTTGTTACCAGTTGAACTGAATTTTTTCAAACCTCGCTTCTAGTCCCGAAAGCTGTTCTTTACCAATATAAAAATCTTTATCTGCCACATATCTGAAAACAGTGCTGAAATTTGAAATCACTCCATCAAAAATACTGGCAAAGGCTGTGGTTAAGCACTGCTTAGATTTCTCGATGGCCGTGGAATCTTCCCATAAATCCCCCAACCAATCCGCTCAATGTAGCCTAACGCGCCGCACAATGTGGTATAGACTTCGTCCAGGTGCAATATCCTGGTCCGCCAAACAGACGATAACGCTGCACGCGGGTAACATCCCGAGGCCTGCAATTCCCCGACAGGTAACTGTGCCGCTGAGTTGGCTTACTACTGGTGCTCGGCAGTAATCCAATCCGCGCTGTTTAGCCGGCCGAGGTAGTCCCTGCTTTCGAAGCTCCGACTCCAACAAAAGAACTAACTAATTGTATAATCTTAGAAACCAGCTCTGACAGCAGATATACAAATCGGCGGGACGACTCATTAAACACTGATCTAACGCGAATAAAACACGTTGCAATCGCATCTCGGATTGCGTCTTAAGCCAATGCTGCTTAGAACATGTGGTCATTGCAAGAGCACCTTCATGCATCGGGTCCGGAAGAATGAGCCCCTCGCCTCGCCATTGTGCAAGTTACTTGGTGGTGTATCGCTGGGAACCGATCTCACCAAGCCGTTTGCATGTTGCAGCCTTGGTCATGCATTGCTGCAAACGTTCTGCAAGCTGCAGAGATGCTGACGTGTCCTGCTTCCTTGGAGTACGGCGGCAGCCGCCTCGATCCTTTATCCAGTCAAATACAACCGCCGTGGCTGCGTTTATACGAGCCGGCCGCTCCCCCGAATATAAATCTTTCGGTGAAATAAATGGAGCAGAGAGACGGCAAAATTCCAACACTTCCTCTGGATTTATCAACGCGCGACGTCGACAAAAACTTGGTGAAAAATCCGAGCAGCGTGTAAAGTAAAATGAATGTTGCAATGTATGCTTTTCTCCGCTACTTATGGAGCTTTCTAGAAAACTTGTCCAGAAGTCTATTTCAAATACAACAGTTTGTAACTTTTTCTCTTTCTTAGTGCCGGGTAATTTTTGTTTACGCTGTTTTTCGTCCTCAGCATTTGTAGCCGCTCCAGCTTTCTGCTCCTAATGTGTTGAACGTCACGAAAGTGATAAGCGCACTGTTCTCTGAACCGATCGTGAATAATTTTTCAATACAAAGTATCAACTGGAGCGGGGTGATAAGTTAAGAATATGAGCAGCATGAACGCTTAAAAGAAGCTCTTAATCATCGGATGGCGTCCTGTATTTTGTATGTCTTTGTTGGAAAGCTCAATGACTGCATTCTGACTCTGACTTATGATAATTTTGAAATTTCCAAGTACACCACTATACCCAGTCTCTAATTTGTTTACCCGTGTGTTTACTTATTGCGGGAGACTGGCTCATTTGGTTGTTGCTTCTTCGTTCAATACCAAACTTCTTCATCGCAGAGCGGTTTTTCCATTCAGACGGAGCCGGCCGCCCAGCTCCACGCCGGCGCGGGGGAGGGGGAGGGGGAGGTGGCGCGATTGATTGATCCTGTTGGAACGCCTCCGGCACAGCTGTGCTACGCCGCTCCCTCTGTAAACACCCACGACTCAAGTGCGCCGCCGCGCCGCCGGCGCCGGAGGGCATGGCTGTCGGTCGCTCACTCACGCTTCGTGCGCCGTCGCGACGGCCGCGGCGGTCCTCACGTGTTGTGGACCCTAATGGCCTGAAATGTCCATTTTTAATAGCTAAGCAATTATTCATATCATTTACCGGCGATCTTCATGAGTTTTACGTTCTTTGTGAAAAATCACCCTTACTCCAAACATAAGCAGCCCCAGTGCGCACTATTTCCGTACTGACTGTGGGAACGGACCAATCTGCTCATGTATCGGGATGTCTGGTACCTTCTTGCCACTCGGTCTTAGTCTTTCTCTAGAAGGACTTGAGGGTTAGTCCGTACCTGTAGTAAGCAAATAAATTTTGCCATAACCCCGTTGACAAAGTTTTGATATGAAATACAGTAGGTATTTTGATTTGGTACCAGTTACCAGTTATTGTTATTTGGTACCAGTTATCAAAATTTTAGCAGAGAGAAGAAGACTTAAATGAGCTAACGCAAATAATTCGTTCCAATAGAATGAATGATAATTCATTTGCTTTTTACAATGGTCCGTTCTTCGTCGCCATATTTAGTGCGGGTTCGCTCCTCATTTCGCCTGGCTCGTGTATGGGTACACGTTGTACCGAGGGAGGGCCTTGGTGCCGAGACCGCTCACGCATGCCGGGTATCTGTTACCCCCACCCCAGCCTGATTCAGAGACAAGTCAGTGCGATGACGGGACGGCGCAGTGTTACAAGCGCTCCATTTCTAACCAACTGACTCCTGTTCAAGTCATGACAAATGCCTAGTTAAAGCGCAATCTGATAGCTGCACAATCCGTGCGAACAGACTTTATGTTGGCAACGATGTATGACATGAACAGTAAGCAGTTAGCACGGCGCTAAACCTTAGCATGCAGCAGCCGTAATGTCACTAAGAGTTAAAGAAAACAAGCGGTTAAAGCAGACGCTAACATTTCCCGCAACACTTGTCACCATGCGTCTTATTTTAAGAGAGAGCATCCATTAAACACATATTGTTTTTGCAATGGGTTACTTAATGTCACATCTTACTTACCGATTGCACCTAACATCAAGACAAAAATAACTGAGTGATGCATATGTACATACATGTTAATCCAATAACAAGCCATAGGGGAGTCCATGGAGGTGGCAAGTGAGGCACTTACCCTCCATTGACCCTCCACTGCCCCCTGAAATGGTCACGGCATCTCTGAAAGGTCGATGGCGCCCCCTGAGATGTCGCCTCCCATCCCCCGAGGATGCAGGAATCGGCGCCTCCGCCATGGGAATTGGCTCCCACCTGATAGGATTTTTGCGCCCCCTCTGTTCCGGATGGTTCCCCCTCCCAACCCAGCCCCCTCCCGAATTAGAAATTCTGGATCTGCCTGTTTACCTTCTTGCTTCTTTTTGTTTCTTCATGATTTTCATCACCGAAATGTGTTGCAACATGATTTTTCTCGAATATATATTCTTCACCCAACCATTTCACGAAAATTCGGGCGTCAACAGACAGATGACCTGTTAGTTGAGGTTAGTTACACTGGTCCGTGACATCGTGTACCAAAGCTCCGGCTTAATACACACCAGCCAGTTTCAGTACGTAATCCCCATCCTTGTTTGCACCGCCAGCATGGTAAACAGGCTAAAGTTGCATCATGCACCATGGCTGGCATTATGGTTGAGGCAATCCCTGGGCCGGTTGCGTCGCTGGCACCTGATGGTCGCACAGGCGTCGGCACCGCCCCAACCAAGATGGCGTCGACAATGGTGGGTGCCGGCGGCGTTTTTCTGCCGCCTCCCATCCGACAGAATTCAAGCTCAACGGTGCGGGAAGCGACGCCCCTGCGCCGCCGGCAGCAGCGCGAAAACAAGGCTCTCGCCCCCGCCGGCTGCGGCCGCCGCCCGCGGCAGTCGGCGCCCTCCCCTCCCCCTCCCCCTCACCCATCCCCGTTCATATGGCGGGCCGCTGCCGCTGCCGGCGGCGGCGCGGTCTTGTGTACCCCGAGTGTAAACAGAGTCTGAACAGAATGACTAGGGTAACAACCAACTGGGCTGAGGCAGACGACGGACTCGCCGCCAAATCATCGCCCGCCTCACGGCATCGATGCCACAATCTGGCTGGTGAAATTACGGCACATTTATCACCGGTGGTTTCACGTCACATTTGCGTTCGGAAGGAAGCAGGAGTGATTTCGTCTGGCTGTGCCATAACTATGCCTTTCCCCGGCTGGTGGGTTGATTGAATCTGACAAATGTATCACATCCGGAAGTTTTTTTGTTTGCTGGAGATGAGACTTTCATTGGAGCTCAAATCCCATCAAATGGCATCAGGAAAAGGATCAATATATGTTTAAGAGGAAAATGTCATTGGTTACTGCACTTATTCCAGGCTTTGACGTCTCTGCATTCAGTTAAATTGGGGGCGAAAAAACAACTGATTCCTGCATAGACGGATCCAGAATTTCCAAGCGGGGGAGGGACACATGCTCGGGAGGGGTGTGCCACTTTTGGAAGGCAAAACATATCAGGAGGGTGTCAAGTCCTACCGTCTGGGCGCCGGTACTCGTATCTTGGGGGGATAGGGTGGGAAGCGACATTTCAGGGGGGCGAAACCGACCTTTCAGGGGGGGCGTCGTGACCATTTCAGGGGGCCGAGGGCCGATGTTGGGTGCCTTAATAGCAGCAATTCTTCTAAGAGCGAGGTCAAATTCATTTGACTATATTATCTAAGACTTACCAAAAAAGTGTCATTCTTGCCCTCTCCCCCTCCTGGATCTGCTTATGAATTTGTGAGCCTATTACCACTGAGAGCAATCTTACCAAGATTTGCCTGACAGAATGGGTGGAATTTCGACTTTCGAGTTTGCATGATTAACTTATTGAGTGATCCTTAAATACGGGTCTCCTACAGCTTGGGTCTAAATCTAGGTCATTAGCCAAATTTAGTTTTTTTAGCCTACTTTACAAGATCGGGTGGATATTAAAGATGAGCCTTGGTGTGCTTGATTATGAGCATACCTACCTCTGCGCTACGGTAATTTTGGCGCTGCTAACGATGGTTTAATGTACACACTTGCCTACGGAATAGTTGAATGTATATGGGAATCCGCGTCGAGTAGATACTGATTTGTACTTACTTTTTTGCTTGGTGCTATCATCGCTTTTCGCTGTTTCGTTGTTGGGCATCCAAAATAGGGAGTGTCAAGTTAAATCTCTCACGTGTTGTCTTTCCTCAAAACCTCGACGATATCATTTTTCAAACAGGGCCGTTATCGGTCGTCACCGTGTGCGCTAGCTCGAGGGAAATAACCGGCTGCTCATCTGCAGCAGACCTCTCTCCCTGCAACCATACTAAGCCAAGTAATGATTAAAGGCGCTTGTCAGAGCGCCTCCCCTCGGAACAGACAGGCCGGATCATGGCTCTCCGGGGAAACATTTCTGGAACGCGGCGCTCTGCTCCCGACGCAGCCCCTCTACCCGCTCTGCCCGGGGGTTGTGACGTCAGGCCTGATTTATTCACGGCGACACGGCGCGCTCGGAACCGTGTCGGGCCGGCCGACAGCCCAACCGGCGGACAGCCTCGCGCGCGGCCGCACTGGCCGCTATACAGCCTCGAAAAACTGTGTGTGAGCCGCGCGGAGCGTCTGGGATGGCCTCGCGGCGCGTCCGCGAAGCGCTGTGGTTTTTCAGCGGCGGGCCAAGGCTGCCTGGAACTGCTCATCGAGCGGCCAGCGCAGCCTATAACGCTCCATTCCCTACGCTGATGCTGTCTTGCATGGACTTTCACTGCTATATTTTGTAGTGAACTATTGACAGAATCTCACCACTTACGCACTGCAATTCTGGCTATGTTGATGTGTTTTGGAGGAATCCCACAGGCCGTGCCGAGTGCACTGATTTCTTTTTGCTGTGGGACGGAGGGTAGATCGACTTTGACATTTGATTAACCCTCAGGCTGGAGCATCAGGGTCACCGGGGAGCTGAAACCGGTTCCTCTAAAGTATCGCTGATGCTTTTTTGTGTGTTTAGACTACTGGTAGGTACGTTGGTATGACGGCTTTAAATAAGAGAGCAATTCGTGTTTGCTGTTGGAGGTGAAGCTGCCTTCTCACATAGGCTCTTAACCCCAGGGGCAAGGCCCCTAAGGTTTTCCGGAAGCAGAAAAACGACAGGCGCAGCACCGCGGTTGAGGGCCACCTCTCACTGCATCATTTCCCATCATCCCTGAAATTTTTACCCCGGGTCACCCAAGGTCAGGCACCAGACGAGGTCAACCAAGGTCACCTCACTTCACTTTAGAGCCTGTAAGAGCTACATTTCAAAGTCGATCGATTTGAAACTTCCACACTTCAGACCCCTCCAGGGTCTACAAGGTGTAATCCGGGATTTTCGATTTCGTGCCCTGAGGTCAGGTCACGAGGCGACCCCCTCCCATTGGAAAAGCATGGGGAAAAGCTATTCATGATATAAAAGCCACAAAAATGATTGCAAATACTCAGACTGCTCAGAGCAACGTTTGGGACACCCTTTCACGGATCCCAGGGGTCATATTTGCCCTTTGACTTTTCCAAGGTCATCCAAGGTCACCAGAGGTCAAAAACAGTATTTTGACAATAACTTTGACCTAATTGAGCTAGAGTGGTGAAACAAACACCATCGTGTTTGTCTTGTCACTGGCTTTCATTTGATATACGGCAAGGTCACTTTTGACCTTCGTGACCTCAGGTCATATTAGGTCACGAGGTGACCTCTGGCGGTCAAACCACTGGCGGGAGGTCTTTACGTTCCACATAGCGGAAAAGTACTGGCAATTTGCTATCAAATGTACTTTACCAGGCCTCAATAGCTCTAATGACATAAGAGTTATGCCCAGTTTGTAATCATTGCACATATTTGAGTGAAAATAGCCGATCTTGACCTAATTTGGCCTCTGAGGTCAAACCATTGACCTGAGCACTAAAACATGCGAAGTAATTTCTACTGAATTCACGCGAGCTTTCTATTGCACTTCAGATTTGCGCTAACGCCCATATTTTCGGAGTTAGAGGGGGGCCATCGATGGCCCCCGGTGGGTAAGGTGGCGCCGGACCCCGGTGGGGCGCGGGTTAAGTCCATAGCAAGGAAACATGACGACAGAAAATTATTTAAGAGACCGTTCATGGGTTTGCGGTTTTGAACTTTTCTTCCATTGCTGCAAATTACACAGATAGATTTCGGCGAAGGGATTCGCCTGTTTAACTAACCAGTTAAATCTACGAGAAAACATTTGTCCATGCCTATAGGAGGTGTAATTTTGCGCGCCTGCTAAATGGTACCACCAAGGCAGGAGTGTGGATTTACATCCCATTGGGTTGCTCTGAGAAAGTTTGAAAATTCCTCGAATTTGTCTAGTCCCTATTTTCAGAACTCATCGATTTACAGTATAGGAAACCTGAGGGAAGGCTCAAACACCATTCATATTCCATTATCCCTTGTAATATGGTGTTTTTGTTAACGTTATTTCAGATTTGGGCACCTCCGACATTAAAAAATCCGAGCCCTTACATCAAGGCCTTCCTTTATCCGACCAAGTGAAGAGCACAGTAAGTTGAATTCGATAGAAGACGGTGATAACGAAACATAGGAGCACAGTTTGTTTTCACCAACAGTCACTTTTTAACACGCCCATTGACGGGGGAGCGGGTACCCGCCCCCTCGGGTTTTTCGGAGATAGCAGAAAAATAGCGGCTCGTAGCGCCGTCGTACTTGGCATACCTTTTCCCTCATCATTTTTACAACTTCTGTGAAAATTTTAAGGTTAGGTCATCTCAGGTCAGGTCACCAGCACAGGTCAAGTGACCCAACCTCAAAAAAGTTTAAGATAGCATAAGTCGGAGCAGGGTGAACTTATCGGATTGAAACTCATATTACATAATGGCCCCACCGAGTTCTCTAAAAAATGTTCCGTTATTTTTTATATCGACGACCTAAGATCAGGTACGAGGTATGACCTCTCCATTGGAAATACATGGGAAAAATAATTTTTACGGAATAACTCAGTAACGAATGGGGATAGAGCATTTATTTTAGCTGCATTAGACTCGCCTGTGCTTTGCAGTTCTAATGGTATGCATTTTATATAATTTGACCCTGACCTGACCTCAGGTCAGGTCAAGTCCTTGATTTGACCCAGCAAGGTCAAATTATATATCATTCGATTCGGCTTGCTGTGAGGATTCATATGGCTTAAGTCGTTTTGCTCTATTTTTACTTGTTCAGATGATTAATCACAGGCCGAAAAACTGAATTTACATGTTATCCCTATGACGGCATGTTTTGACCTCTCGTGACCTTAAATGTGACCTGACAAAAAAATCGTCCAAATGTTTTCGATGGAGAAGTGGATGGGCAGCCCAACGCCGTTTACCGTTTTTCGCTACCTACCGTGGTTCTTGAGATCTTAGGGGGGCCGGGTACCCGCCCCTCTGTCAATGCGAAGGTGGCCCAGACCCCCGTCAATTGGCGTGTTAAAACTGTTCCTAAATATGCATGCCATATTCGAAGGTGTTTTTATGTCCAAATTGTGAGTACATTTTTTATTGTGTGCCTTAATAGCAGCAATTCTATGAGCGAGGTCAAATTCATTAGACTATATTATCTAAGACTTACCAAAAGAGTGGAAAACTTATGAGCACCTCAAATTCCTTTGAGACCACAGGTCAATCCCAATGCCGTAAAAAAAGTTGTGACCAAGCCGACAGCAGTCCAGGACAGCGTGTAGGTCTTTGTTGCCCGACTCGGTACCAGGGCCACCACTGGGCTGCATCGCCAGCGAAATGAATCTTTTTAAATAGAGGCATCAGCAGAATTATCAGCCTCTTTAGATTAAGACATGCCTCCGTATGGGCCATGTTCCGTGACTTCGGTGTTTGAACAGCTGAGTAAATTCACCCAGAGGCCGTGCGCGGTCAGCCGAGAGAGATCAGCTCGAGTGGCGTCGTGACATCCGGACTGATATCCGGACTAAACAGCAGTGCTGGCGGTCCGCCTGGGCCCGTCATTGACACCGAGATTATGTATTGCGGCGACCGTGGAGCCATCGGAGCGGGGCGACGGCGGCCCGGCTCTGGAATTTAAACAGCTGTCGTGCCGGCCGCCTGGAGGCCGTCAGGGCCGCTGCTGGATTGCTGGATAAACACAGCGGTCGTCTGAACGCCAGACTCAGCTCTCCCTCCGTGCTGAAAAGTCACTGTGCCATCGCTTGGGTGTATGTTGGATTCTGGTTTCTGGACAAATGTCGTACACTATGTATTGTCGTAATGTCGAAAGGTTGTTAGAGGGATGCTGTGGTATAAAGATTATTATATTACCTATGTTGTGGTAGTCCAAGCAAGAGCAAGCCGGGCCCTCTGAACGAGCAGACCTTTTCAGCCCGTCAGGCTTGTTTTCTTGCGTCACTTATCGAACAACGTTGCTTTACAGCGTACAATGTATTGAAAACATGTCTTTCGAATCAACAAAACCATTTGCAATGAAGAGGGCTCGTTGCAGCGCTTTGCGGAAGTAACGGGAGTGGGTTGGGATGTAACGGCGGTATGCTAAGCACGTGGTGCGCTGCTTTCGTGCTCGTTCCTCAGGCACGCACCCGCTCCAGCGGCAGCGCGTCTGCAGAACTGAGGTAGTTGCAGGCCTCGCCCGCTCGCCTGGCTGCCTCAGGCGCTGAGTCCGCCGCGTCGCAGGATGACGTCTTCACTTACAACGAACGGAATTAGTGCCGGTCTCGCCGTCTCAGGCAACTGCCCTCCTGAGACAATGACAGGGAAAGTATTCCCACCATTGCCGCGGCGCCGCCGTCGACGGACGGCGGCCGCGACGCTCAGAGGCCCGCGCGGAGCGGCGGAACGGCCGGCCGACGCACGCCCAGCGGGCTCACGCCAGGATTGTTTGAACACGACTGTACCGCTTGGCGAGTAGCGAGTAGAAATTTTAGAATGACATTGATGATGAAAATGTAATGTAAGAAAAACACAGCGCACTGGTGGAACGAAACCGCAATACATTTTATTTAATGCCCGCTAAATTGTTATTTTTCTGCGTTAGCTCTTGAAGAAATACTTGGACAGAATAAGGAATGAACAAAGCAAGGAGAGTTCAACCGTTTGCCAGGTGTTTTTGATAACGTCAGAGACTGGTGCGTGCCAGCTTTGCGCTGCACCAAATATTGACTGGATTAATGGACAAGTCTCACTTTGTTCCTCGGTTTATATAAAGCATAGATTTAAACACACAAACTTACATAGCTCAGACGTTGACATAGATATATGTTTACATGCATCCAGTCTTTTATTAGAGGTCTACGACTAAAAACCATTTGTATCCTGAAAAGCTATTTGTAATTCAGAACAACCTGCAGGTGGAATGGCATGTGCTGTTCTTTCCAGTGTGTGTAACAGTTGAGAATCGTAATTAACTAGCGAATTATTTTTATTCATTTTTTTGCGGAAAGACGAGAATCGATGACAGATTTCAGTAACAAGCTTTTACTAGTGCTGGGAATAAATCATAACTCTTTTGAAGTGTGTGTTATTTTCAAGATCATAGTGGGAACTAGCAGTGGCGGATCTAGTCGGTAGGTTTGTGGGGCAAGCCAAAGTCTAAATTCAAAATAAAAAACTTCACGCAGGGAAAGATTTTGGCCCAATTTAACAAGACGGTAGGTTTTTGGGAAAACCGAAGTCAAAAAGCAAAAAACCTAATGGGGTAAAGGATGTGGTCATAAGAGTCTTGTTTTTGCTATCAAAGGCCCAGTGTTTACACTGAAGTTGACTGGTCCTGTTTGAAGTTGAGAGTTCAAGCACCAAACCCCTGCTTATAAACTAAAAACGAGCCGGGGCAAGAAGAAGGTCGATAACTTCATCTTTTGCCCCGAGCTTTTCCGTTTGGATGGGGGGGGCAAATGCCTTCTCCCCCTGGCCCCACCACTGGTTACTAAATATAAAACAATGACTTCGAGGGGGTAGTTAAGCACAGTTGATAATCGATTCCGTTAGGCTGCAAGTGGAGTCGAATTTCACATTAGTAAAAGAATAGATAATTCAACTTCACATTAGTCAAATATCGGTAAAACAGGGTAGATTCTGACCATATCACCGCTTCAAAGCTGGAGGAAGCCAGAATAAGACAACGTCGCTCGTTGTCCATCCATACGAATAAGATTGATGTTGTTTTGCGTGCAGCGATTCGGAGTGATCTCACAGTTCGCCTCAGGGCGTTTGTCTCGTCATCTTCACCACCCACTCGGTCTCATTTCTCCGCTCTGAGTCAGATATGTGGAGTCCACGTCACCACACTTCTCCCGTCGGCTTGCACGCGTTTCCGATTTCCTCTCTGCCCGGGCGGCCGTCGCCGCGCGGCGGAGGGCGGCGGCGGCGGCGGCGGTGGCGGCGGCGCGTCGTTCCTGCTATCACGGGCCGTCGCCGCCGCCGCCGCGTCGCCTCTCCGCGCCGTTCGCCGTCGCCGCGCCACTAACGCCGCTGCCGGTGTTGGTGTTGGTGGTGCAAACCTCACTGAAGCCGTCACAGCGGACTGCAGCATGAGCTCGAGAGGCCCGTCTGTAAAATCGGCTCAGGCCTGTTGATTCGAGCAAATACCGATACTGGTAAAATAGGAACCCTATTTTTCGCTGAAAGATTCTGGAGGAAACTGACTATAATGAAGGGCGCAATGTGTTTAAATTTATCCTAATGTCCAACATGCAAGAAAAATGTATGTTGGCTTAGAAGAAAATTAAGAAACACGGACAACATTAGTAGTCAATGCTTACATAACTTCGTATGGTTTATTATGTTTTCCAGAGGCAAGACGTCGTTTCGGCGATGACAGGCGCTGACCACGCGGACAGCCTCGCGTTTGTTTAAGGATCTGAATTTCATAATAAATATCATGTCTGACACATCGCGACAGTGTCCCGGGTGGGCCTTTTCGCTTGACCACACTGGGTCCGTATTTTCCCACCCTCACAGCAGACAAAGCTCAGTGCATTGTAAAACCTCATATGAAATCCCCAGATGGCAAATCTAGCCACTTTTTGTGGTCTGGCGAGGCATTACCACACACAATGAAGCCGCGCCACCAACTCACCGCAGGGGACCCGACCCCCGGCGCAACACGCTTTGGGAAGCGACTACAATGTTTCGGATTGTCAGTTTTTTATTTCAACGGCATCCCGATAGCTGTCTGTAGTGCATTCAGCAGCGTTCCAGTACCATGAAAGAGTTTCAGAAATGCGCCAATAATGTGTTTAGGCAAAGGTATACCTACCTACCCATTACATTTTTATAGATACCTGCTACATTCAGCCACAGACGTCAAGTAAAAATGTTATTGTTCGAATAAAATTAAGCCCATTGATAAAGCTTGTGACATTAATACCATGCTTTCATCAGCGAAATCTATTCATTCATTATCTTTCTATCTGATATCTTTTGTTGACTGTGTTATCAACACCAAGCGTGATTTCATCGTTGAGTTACCACTCAGCGGCGGGTGTCCGTTATCGCAGCCGCCCCATCGAACGGCAATGCTCGGTGGGAAGCAGAAGCCTGAGGGTCTGCTCGACGACAGGCGACCAGAGCCGCCCGCCAACCGCGCGTCCAACTGAAAACCAGCGTCCCAAGAGGCTTACTGGCTGAGTCTGAGCTGGTGATCATATCGCAAAACCGCAGCAATCCACCACCGTCGCTTCTTGTAGCTACATTAATCACGACATGGGTTCGCTGGATGGGATGACAACTGTGATAAGATTTAAGTGGGTGATTTTTCTCATCGACAAATCAAGACATTGCAAATGGCACCTCCATACGTCGTGGTGTTTCTTTCAGCATAAAGGTGCATGCATAGGCGCAGGTACTATTTTCACGTGTTGGGGAGGGGTTGGGTCGTCGCTTGTGGGGCCAGGGGTGATTCGATCATTTCTTATTATGGAAAAATACCTGATTCCAGCCAGCTTTCAGGAACAAAGCAAAACTTTTATACGGATCATGGTTGCAAGGTAATAAGGAGCCAAACTCCTTGCAAATATAGGTTTTGTAGTGCAGTTTTCTTTCAAAGATGCTTGGCAATACAAATTTCATCGACCACCTCCTTTCCCTCCATCGCTCTTTAACCGATAACCAAAGGTCTCTGTTTGCCGACGACTCTCTTGTCGACGGCACTAAACCTAGACAAGAAAATGTCTGTGGAATGTTGGAACTGTTGTGTGACGATACTAGAACTGTATTTAGAATATGGTAAACGCCGAGTTGTCCTGTTTTCCAGTACCTTTTAAATATTTTAAATTTTCGTTCATTATCCGCTGCCTCTGCACGCTCAGTCGCAAGCCCTTATTCCTTTGTTTGCATTTTCCCTGTCCTCTGCAGGCCCTCTGCATTTTTCCGCCGTTGGTGACCGAATGTATAACCTCACCCGAGAAGAACCGCCGTTGCCTTCCCGGAAACTTTAACCCTACCAGGACTAAAGTCAAGAATCTGCGCAGGGGATATGGCTCTTAAAATTCCCAAAGGGCACCTGCAGAACCCAGGTCAGAAGCGCAGCCAGAACTTCAGCGAGAGAAGCGCACCCCCAACACTTTGGTGACCCTAAGGAACGCCTGATTTTAGTTTATACTAATCTTATGAACACATTCTTCAAATGTAATAGCTTGGAATGGCTAAGCTCTTTGTGAAGTGATCTAGCGTCACAGCTAAGCTTTTTCGAAATTAAAGTATCTGGCAGACAATTATATGATGGAGTTAACTGATTCGTGGAAACAGCTAGGTCATGGATGAATTTCGAATACCAGCGGGCTGATTGTTTTTTTAATGATTAAGGTTACCCAAATTCGAAACCAATTCATGAACCAACATATTAATAGGAATAGTACAATTTAAACTGTTTTATCCCTTCGACGGGCCTGTCTAACTGCATCATCATCATCATCATCATCATCATCATCATCACATCATCAATTTGGGGTTTTAGGGTGCACCGACAGCCTGGGGCATAAGGCTTTCATATGCATAAGCCTCATTTGGATAACTCGAAATAAAAAAACAATAATATTCAATGAATGCTTTAGAATTTCCTCGATCATCCATTCTGGGTCCCGGAACACCCCTAAATTGAAAAAGTCCACATCCCTATCAGACGCGTAAGCAAAGCTTTGGGTGTTTCTCATTCTGTGTGAGCTAGATATAAGTAATAGAATTAAAATTACAAAGGGGGATCAGATGGTCGGGGAACGGCAACTTCCACGGAGCGAGCCCCAGTCATTTTCAGATCAGGAATCCTGACTACCTTCAAAGGTGAAGAAAACAGGTGTTCTAGTCGCCTAAAAAGGAGATAAGCTTTCGTCTGAGGAACGCTTCAGAAGAGCTGACTCTGGGACGATGTGACACCTTGGTGCAATTCCAGACTGGAGTGGTTTTAGGGAAAATTATTATTGAAAATAATGAATTTGGCTACATTTCTGGTGAGAAGGGGCTAAGAATCCCGATGTTCGTTTTATTTAACTTCCCTTGTGAGAGCTAAAAAGCCTTCGGATCGGTGTGACGTCAAGCTGGCGTGCAATCTGGTAATGCTATGTTCCGCGATAAACCTCTTCATGCAGGCCAGAAATAAATACGAATACAAGTGAAGCATCCTTAGCAAGGAGAGGCTGTTGTTGGGACCAAAAAGACGGATATCAATTTCTGCTATTTGTCTCCATATATTAAAACATATACATTTTACACTCTTGCCGCAAGTCAGTAGTACAAGTTATACGCATTTATAATTGTCAGTACCAATCATGTTTAGCACATAGTTTTTTCACAGGTCGAAGTAGAAAAATTTGTCTACGCAGAGTGAAGCTAGCATTAAACCACATTTTTTATGACTAGCAATGGTCACGTAACCGGCCGGGGGATGGGGTCGACAGGGGATGATTTTTATCTGCAAAAGGTAAGTTCTGGGACAACTGAAATAGCTACCAAGTGGTTTCTCGGCATGCTCTATCACATGGCTATATCAGATCAAATCCCATTATGAAGGTTCCATATTCGCTTTAAGCAGTCTGGCACCAGAAGCCCACAGTTTTCACAAAAGAAAATGCAGACCAGGTGTTCCAACTGCCGCAGGCGAGGGAGGAAGGCAAACTCTGTTAGTCACAACTGACTCAGTGCATTCAGGTTCAACGGTCAAGGGGCGCTTCCGGCGCAAGGACTCGTGTAAATTCTGCGATAACAGTAGATAGGTCTCGGCTTGACAGCTGAAACTTTAAATTATTTTTAAACAAATAAATCTGCCCCGGGTAAACTCAATTTGCGATTGCAGATTTAGATATTGGAGAACCTTTCAAAGTTCAGAAAGTTCAGGGTTTTGCCTGTTAAACCGAGACCCTCCATTACTTTCGTTGTGGTCTGTACGATAGAGAGCACAGGAAGACACTTTCGGTTATAAGATTACGTTGACTTTGGGGTACAGGATTCAGCAGTCAAGGGTGCATATCGCTTAGGTGGCATACACGTATCAAACATACACAATTCATTGGGCAAATATCACTTTCGTAGAGCACATCCATAGCGAATGTAATAACACAGATGCCCATGGACACAGTTGACCTATGACCACATACACAATGGGGGTGACAATTTGGCGATCAAGGTAGGTCACTTTCAGTCAATGCTTAGCTTCACTCAGCATTCAGTGTTATTTCCCGTCACAAATTGAATAAGTTAAGTTGGTAATAGCCATGATACCATGTTACATCTCACGGCCTCCAATAGGGTTCCTCAACTCACAACCTCGAAGGACTCTGTCTCTCTCTCTCTCTGTCTCTCTCTCCCTCTCTCTCCTCTCTCTCTCTCTGTCTTCTGGGAATATCTAATACCGCTTAATTTGGTCCGAAAAATTTTCAGGTATCGGCTTGAAGTTGGGGGCACTGTCTCCCCAGTCAGAAAGCTGAGTGGAGGGGTGGGGGGAGAGCAGCTGCAGCCATTGCTCTCGCGGTTCCTGCGCCTATGGGCGTAAACATTTGGTGAAAATGGGATAACGTGGGCACACTTTCTCTCACTGTTTTAGAGCATATGCCTGATGAAAAGAGTCACCTTATTTCTAATCCCTATCTTGAAAGTTTTTAGGCTCACACTCTTGGCTTTGGCAGAGTTTATCTCTGTACTTGGGAGCTGACATGGCTGGGATGACGGCTCTAAGTAACAGTTCCGCTCTGTCGGCGACCGCGCGCCGCAGCGCGTGCTAAGACACCCTCCCACGGCCCCAAACAAAGCACACAGTCTTCCGTGTTGTGATACCTGTTCGAGCGCTCGGGCCGAGTTATGCGGGCTGGCGCGGGGCGTTATCCCTGACCCCGTCCGCTCTCCCCTCCCCTGCCCCCGCCCGCAGCGGAGCCGTCAGTGGAGCAGGCGGCGGCGCGGGCGGCCTTGATAGCCGCAGCCGCGTGCTTGGTATCGGCGGCGACGCAACCGCAGCAGGGCCGCCGCGATAAGGGAGCAGCCGCCAGCGCTGGCGGCACCTCCTGGGCGGACTCCAGGAGTTTGAACGGAATCAGCATAAACATCAAGTGAAGTTTATCGTCATGTTCGCGTGTTTCCACTCCAATATGGGCAGCGGAACCATCAGCATAAATGATAATGACCTCCGATATGCACCCCTGGAGATGTAGCTCAGTCGATTTTCAATGGAAAATCACAATGCTAAAGCATAGCGATTTTGACCATTGACAATCGCCTTCGGTTACCGAAATCTAATAAACAGGCAGTGACAGCATTAACACAATGGCCGCTAAAACAGTTCTGCAGATTTCTGTCAAACTTCGGTGGTAGGGTGCCGGAATTTATTACCTATCTCTCAGCACTTTCTCTGCCAGCGGCTGCTGCCTCGCCTAGCCCTGTCTGGGGATGGCTACTCCATTGCCTAGCCCTGTCTGGGGATGGCTGCTCCCTTGCCTATCCCTGTCTGGAGACGGCTACTCCCTTGCCTACCCCTGTCTGGGGTTGGCTACTCCTTGTCTATTCCTGTCTGCAGACGGGCGCTCCCTTGCCTAGCCCTGTCTGGGGATGACTGCTCCCTTACCTAGCCCTGTCTACAGACGGGCGCTCCCTTGCCTACCCCTGTCCGGGGATGGCTACTCCCTTGCCTAGCCTTGTCTACAGATGGGCACTCCCTTGCCTACCCCTGTCTGGGGACGGCTGCTCCCTTGCCTAGCCCTGTCCGGGGATGGCTACTCCCTTGCCTAGCCCTGTCTGCCGACGGGTGCTCCCTTGCCTAGCCCCTGTCTGGGGATGGCTGCTCCCTTACCTAGCCCTGTCTGGGGATGACTGCTCCCTTGCCTATCCCTGTCTGCAGACGGGCGCTCCCTTGCCTAGCCCTGTCTGGGGATGACTGCTCCCTTGCCTAGCCCTGTCTGGAGACGGGCGCTCCCTTGCCTAGCACTGTCTGGGGACGGCTGCTCCCTTGCCTAGCACTGTCTGGGGACGGCTGCTCCCTTGCCTAGCCCTGTCTGGGGACGGCTGCTCCCTTGCCTATCCCTGTCTGCAGACCGGTGCTCCATTGCCCAACACTGTTTGCAGACGGGTACTCCTTTGCTTAGCCCTGTCTGGGGACGGTTGCTCCATTGCTTAGTCCAGGTTTTTTTGGGCACAATTTCAGGAACACTTGTCTCCAACCTCTCTGAATGGACCCCAGCCCTTATGATTTTCCACTTCTGGGGACTAGTGCTCTTCCAGACCTGAGCATGTGAATAGGTCGTACCTATTTCCCATTCGGCTTTTTCTCCTTTACTAAGAAGCAGAAGGACCTGATAAAGAAAACAAGAACGCCCTTTCGACTCTTCCAATGTGTCCCTTGGAGCCCACATTATGCCAATGTCCCTGTTTAATTCCTAGTGAAAACATTATATAATTGCACTGGCCCGGTCACTTATGTGGCAAGTAGCTCTGCTTTACAGCTCCATCTGTAGCGAGTGGCTCTGCTTCTCAGCCCTGACTGTCCACAGTTGCTCCACTGCTGAGCCATGTCTGCGGACAGTTGCTCCACTGCTGAGCCATGTCTGCGGACAGTTGCTCCACTGCTGAGCCCATGTCTGCGGACAGTTGCTCCACTGCTGAGCCATGTCTGCGGACAGTTGCTCCACTGCTGAGCCATGTCTGCGGACAGTTGCTCCACGGCTGAGCCATGTCTGCGGACAGTTGCTCCACTGCTGAGCCATGTCTGCGGACGGTTGCTCCACTGCTCAGCAGCGGACGGCGCCGCGCCGCGACACGCGTCGCCGCGCGAGCGACGCCTGCGTGACGGCGCCGCCGCCGCCGCCGCTGCTGCTGCTGCTGCTGCTGCTGCTCGGAAACCGGCCGTCTGCAGCCCGGCTCTGAAGGCGATGCAGCTGGTTTTTTGAGGTGGGGATCTCGGGAATGTGCCATGACAAGTGGCTGTCAGACAACGAGTGAAGTAGCATTAATCCTCGGAGACGTCAATTTTTGTTGTTTCTGGCCAGCTGTCTCGGCTCGACCCTGATCTCTGTTGAAATCTTAAAATTTATTTATAACTGCTGATTGATGGCATTGTTAATCGAACTTCATTTTTTCTCAACTGCCAATGAGTTGTAAAATACAGCTTCGAAGGCTACCGGCGAGGATTAACTACCTTTTGCGACAACACGGCTGCATATTTCGTAATCCACAGCATTTCATGAGCCCACTATGTCTGGCTCACTCACCGCTCCCCCTCCAGCCGTGCCCAGGTGTTCACCTACACACTGGAGCGGCGTTAAAACAAGTGTTGGTCGGCTGCTGCGCTGCTGACGTCACTGGTCGGCGAACCCGGCCGGCTGGTGGCGCAGCCCTCGGCCTGGGGCCGGGCTTCGGGCGCCGCCGCTCCTCCCGCAGCCTGCCTGTAAAATGCCCGGAATCCTGGGCTCGACCGGTTCAGCATTCCAAATGGAACTGATAGTACGGTGTTTATTTCGTAATGCCTCGCAGCGATGAAATTCTGCTCGATTTGTCCGATGTTTGAGCGACGGAGCGCGGTGTACTCTTCACTGGACAGTTTCGTTGCAATAATCTGCCAGGCATGTAGAAAAGAGCATGCATTGATTTGCCAATGCAGAGAAACATATCTCTGCCGGGTGCCCATATAGGGAAAGTGGACATTTTGCCCGGACAAATACAAAGATAATAATATGAAAGTGGTGAAAGTAGTGTTTAACATAGAAAATACGTAGGCGTCAGGTATCCAGCATTTGGGCTTCTCTCTGTCCATGACATTGTTCTGCTCAGGAAACTGGCCTGTGCCACTCCCCACCGCTGCACGTCCAGCGGGTTGTTACGGCTGGTCCGGTCGGAGTGGTGTATGCTCTCCAACTACAGCTGCCTAACATTCTGACGTATTCTTAATAGGGAAGCACAGAGTTAGGTATTCAACTCGTTCACGTCCTGTGACATTAAATAAGACAGAAGTTTATGGATAACTGCTTGCAAACTTGCTTAGACGCAAGATAATTTGGTAAGTCCTATCATTTTAAGAAAAGCTGAGTCTGAATCATAAGCGTTGCCACCGACAAGAAATGAGGGCCAGTCAATATTTACCCCTCTGCTGACAAGAATTTGTGTCTTCCTCAAACAAAACCGGTCTGAATTGGTTTCCTTCTTTCCCGCCTCACATCTTGGTTAAAAACTTCCCGATTGTTTTCAATTCGGCAGAAGCCGGGAAATAATTCGATGAAGTGAGCAAGGCGTAGCACCTTGGTCCCCAATTTTGCGATGCGTACGGTTTGAACTTAGCTTTCTCCGAGTACCTAGTTAAACATGACTGCTCCCACAAAATCAGTTAATCGAAAATTGTGGCAATGCTGCCTCGTGCACTTTCACAGCTAAATACATCCGTTGATTTTCTGCGTCCGTGCCTCTTCCTGTCACATTTCCTCTCCCAACCCCTCCACTCCCCTCGCAGACCACTGCCGCGGGGTCGACCTCTTAGCGAGGCGTCGGAATGTTGGCCGTTGCCAAGAGCCCGTTGGCAGTCGCCACATATTTCACCGGCTCGCGGATTCTAACCAGCCTCAGAACCCGCAGCGAAACTGGAACAGTTCCCGAACCATCTGTCACTCGTAGCTATTCTCTATCAGCTCTGTTTATTTGTGCCCGTTATCTTGGAAAACGGTGGAACAGAAATGAATTTTCTTCGCTTAGCCGCTATGAATATAAATCATTGCGAAATGGCGGCCGGAGGAAGGAAAGGTAGCTTACTGATGGACCAAAATATCAGACAAATGCATGCCTGGGTGCGGGGCAAAGAATTAACAAGAGCGCGAAAACGATCCCTTTGAACACTCAAGCGCCTGACAACTGGCAGCTGATTTGTTTTCAGACATGAAAAAAGCCAACAGGCGCGCTATGCTTTTTAGTTTCAAGTCCGCTCCGAGTCCACTGCTGATAGCGTGACGATACAGAGCGGGCCAGAGTGGGGCTCGAATCCGATAGCGTCATGTCTGAAAACAGATAACGTAAAAGAGCAGCCACAAAACAAACTGATTACGGGGGCCGCGTCGGTGCGACGTTGCGCCAATATTGACGCAGTAAACAGGTCTGCGGCGTTGTCGACACAGCGCACGCACGGCCGGCTGGTCCGTGTCGGCGGCGACGGAGCGGCACGCCGCGTCCCCCCTGTCGCAGCGGCTGGAGGGGGGCGGAAGTGAGACTGCCGAGGAGCGGCGCGCCGGCCGCCGCGGGCGGAGCGGCGACGGGCGCTGACTGAACGGCGGCGTGGGAACTGAATCACCGCTGGACCGACGCACCGCCCCGAACCGCCGCAGAGTATCAATCTGACCGACGCCTGCTGAAGTCAGCCAGAATGGCCGCAGTCAGTGGGAGGGACGCGGCTGAGAAGGACTGATGGCGGCGGAATGACAATGCTTGGACCGGGCCGGCATAAGGGCTGTGTGACGTTTGTGACAGACTGATTTGACAGAGCAGGCTGACTATGGCGGGGTCGTATTTCATAACTTGGTGCCTGTCACACATGACCTGGCGTTTCAGGTCGCAGCCGCGGGGTCCCAGGCCCGACGGATCAGGTTTCCCAATACAGTGACGATATCAATTAGACCGTGACTGGTGGGAACTTGGCTCGGCGTCTCAGGAACTGCCGCTCGCGTCTCCCGCTGTCCACGTCGTGGTGAAAAGAACGCTGCTGCCAAGTACGGCATGCCGGGGGCAGCACAGTGATGGATAGATCTTAATCCCCATCACTTTGAAAGATCACTATTTTCTACGGATATATCCAGCGTCATTACCAAAATCCGTTAAACCTGACACCTGCTCCGTGCTAGTCCCGGAACAGTATGGGTACCCCCCTGCGCTCGGCGCTGGCCGCCGGGCCATGCCACGCCGCCGCCCTCCCTGCCCGGCTCTTTGTTCGCTGGTGTCCGGGGACCCTCGACGCCGCCCCCGACGTTGGTGGGGAGGGGAGGGGAGGGACGGCTCAGATGACACCGCCTGGAGTGGTGGTCGCCGCCGCCGTGCGGCCATGAGGGAACGGCCCGCACCGCTGATGCAACGGCCTCGTCAAAAATGTCATCCGACAGACTACTATGTATCGCGTTGTTTCCCGATAGCATCGGCCGTGTGTCGGGCCATGATAGACTGGCGCTGCATGAACGGATCGTGCTCGTCGTGTTGCATGACTGGATAGACATCTTGCAAACTTAATAGATACATTAGCCCGGGCACTAATTCACTTATTTGTTCCTTTTTCATACATTATTTCGGTATGACTTATAGGCCACAAATTCGTCTGCTACAACGCCACTGTTTTTTTCTAAATGGCTTCTGGATATTGTTGTGAGTAAAGTGCATTAGGACCAGAGGCGTGGAATTTTTAAATGACTAGGGCTGCCCAACCTCCCAACAATGTTGATAACCACTATATCAAAAGGTGTTAGTATAGAATAAAGGTGCCTTCTCACAGGCCTGATCAACTGTCTAACGCCATTGGTAAGTTCATGAAGTGAAAACACAAGAAACTAAAGGATGTTTTAGCACTAATCCGACGTTTCACTGGGGTGCCCGGGCACCCCAAAGGCATGAAGATCGACACCCATGGCTAAGACTAGAGAAAGGAAGGCTCCAACTTGGCAAGCATAGGAATAGGAGGAAGGCCATGCCCGATCTCCTTTTGTAATTCTATAGTCCCTAATCCATTGACGTTGACTGGAAATAAATTACTTCAAATGTACATTGTCCCCCCCTCCCTCACTCCCAGTGTTTTGGACGTTCTTCTGTGTTCTGGCAAGAGTCCGTTCTCTATGCACGAAAACAAAGGAGAGAGTCGAGTGAGCATAATGATTTCAAAGCCACAGCGACTTATTCGGCTGTCCCCACCCCGGGCTGAGGCTGGACCTGATAACCGTAAATCATCTCAATATTTGTGACGAGGTCAGTGTGCCTAACTCAAGCATTCCGCTGTTTCTTTTTATGCTGAATATTTCGCTTTAAAACTGTACGTTTTTAATGTCTATAAGGATTAAAAAACAATTAGTGTCCGTTGAAACGTCAAGAATCCGCTGCAGAATGCGGTAACTTCCTCGATGATCGCACGGTTACGGCGCGTATGTATCCCCTGTGCAGAATCGCCTTAATCGTAGTCCGGGCCGTGCGGGAAGCTAGTTCGAGGGGCGTGACGTCACGCGACCGCAAACACTGGGACGTGACGTCACAGGGGCAATCAGCGCGCCGCGGCGTCAGCCTCTGCGCCGTGCGCGGACGCGGCCGCCCAAGCCGCGTGGAATCCGGACTCGCGGCTCACCGCCATCTGCGCCCCAGAGCGGGAGTGACTCACGTGTTAACCTGATCGCAGCCGCAGCCCCGCCGATCGACTGCGTTGATTGGTTTATTTCTGCGCGGCTGCGGCGCCGACTGCAGCGGTGAGGAACTGGATAGCGCCGGCTGTAGTGTGGCCTCTCCGCAGTCGTATAAATACTGACCGCTGCGCAGGCGGCGCAAACAAGGCTACCGGTGGCGGAGATGACTATGATTGGACTGATTTTAAATCACAAAACCCCAGTCTTATTAGAAATGGTTGCGTTTTAGTCGGAGCTTTTTGTGTCTTGTGGTAGCAAGTTAAATTCAGATCAGTTGTAGTCCCTCCTCTATGATAAGATTGGTGTCCTTAGTACCTACCGGTCAAACTGTATTATTATGTTCTCAATATGGTTAACTATTTGTTACAAACTATTCGAGCGACAGAAGTTATTGCGTTATGTATGGGGCTCCCGTGTTCCCGTTAACCTTCGACCAGGACAAGATGCAAAAGAGGCTCTCAACGTTTTCTTGCCGGGGCTTGGTTCATTTGTCAAATCGAATGCTCCATGCGGGGCCATTCAGAAATTACGTAACGCATATTTGTATCCCCTCTCCACGTAACGTTTTTAAAGTCCATCTGCAGCGTTTGATCATGCTGTGGCTGACTCCCCCATTCCCCTTGCGTTAGGTACGTAATTTGTGGACGGTCCCTGACTGCGTTGTCCTTGTAACACACTACGCTGTTCCAAATGTCATATTAAGGCCAATGAATGACCTTTACACCAGTGAAACGTTTGAACGGTGTGTGACAGTTTCGGACGGGTGCCCTGACACAGGATGTTTCTCCGTTTCACTGGCCTCACGCTAGATGCTATCGTAGGCTGCGCGCCAGAGGTGTCGTATTTATCAGTCGAATCTCGTGCGGAGCCTGCATGCCAGTTTCCTCGCCTTGTCAGGTCAGACCCACTTTCGGAACCGCCGGCTGGATTGCGTTTGGCAGCCCACCACCAAGCTGAACCTCTTTTATTAAAAGCTGTGTTTCCGTAAGGCTGAGCAGCATAAAATCACTAAATAACTTACTCTGATACGGGAATGATGTTCTGCTTACAGTGCTGCATACGAAAAAGTATTCTGGTTAGAGCACAATATTAGCCATTTCGGTCACGTGGCTTGACGTAGGGTTGGCTGCCAAAGCAGCCAGACTGAAAAGCAGGTCTCTTTCCTGCATCGATGACTCTCAAGTATGAGGAGGCTGATAACACCATCCGACCATCGGAGCTGAACAAAGAACACAAAGGCTCATTCTTAGCATCGGGCCACCACCACAGTAAGCCGCATCAGTGAAAAATGCTGCACCAGAATCGCAGTCTGGTGCGGTGGGGCGAGTGTTGTGCGGTGGTTGTGTTTTCACCTCGCGCCGCGGCGGTGGCGGCGGTGAGAGAGAAGCAGCTGTCACGCGGCGTCGCCGGCGACGCTGACGCGGGCCCGCGCCGCCAGCGACGGCCGGGGCTGAGCGAGCACCACTGCCAACGCCGCCCACCACACATGCATGATAATGTGCGATTGAATGTGAAAGGAGCATATGACCACTCGCCGGCACTGTTCGTGCGACGGTGAGCTTTGCGTGATGCACGCCGGCCTGTGTCGGACAATAAAGCCAGGCGAACGTTTTCCACTGTGGCCGTAAACCTGCCAGCCACTGGAATACCGGTAAAACTGTCATCAGCTCGACTTCGCGTGGCACACAGTAACCGAACAAGCTTCGCTGAGAGATCCGGTGATGCGATACTAACATTGAAGCTATACGCGTCTATTCTCCTCACTACATCACACAGAAGCACATCAGCGCATACAGGCAGATCATGTTTCGATCTGGTGACCGAACGCAAATCAGAAGGAGCTTGAGCTTTGAGCTTGGGCGGGGCATGATCCACGGAGGTGAACGGCCACCCGACCAACACTGAACCGTCAGACATGCTAGGGGGTTTCGGATCGGGACGCAATGGTATATGTGTGAGCGCCTCTCACCGCAGCACCGTTCACCGTGTGGCTCGGCAGCTCCACGGAGAAGCTGCTCGCGAAAAAGCGATGTCGCTGATCGTGAGATGTCCCCCGTCATGTGGGTGCCATGAGCGCGTACGAGTGCCAGCACTCTAACCCTGAGTGTCAGCGATTGTGCTTGTGGGACGTCGTATCGAACGTAAATAAACGCACGCGACGCTAAAGCAACGCTTCAGACGAGCGAAGGCCGCATGGCTGCAGCTGATAGTGACCGATCAGACTGGGCTGACACAATCGCGCCTGTAACGGGTGTAGGTTACGCCCGGGTGGAGGGGAGGGGATGCTGATGATAGATGGCGAGGGCCCAGTTCTGCACTCACGGTCACATCTATTTCACGTTATACTTTTGTTTAAATTCCCTGGGTGACAGAGGGGTGTTACATGATGTGTATGTTAAAAATGCTGACAATGATGGGCCGACGCAGCGCACCACAGCCGCAACCACACTCACAGATCAATAACAGTCATTACAGTGGCGCTTTCAGGGAGGAAAAAACTCACCGGAATCGCCACTCTCCAGGTAGGTCAGAGAGGGACCAAATGTATCAGAAGGAGGCCTCGACACATCGCTATCTCGGCACCTTACTGTACACCAACTCAAATTATCATCAATATCACAGATGACAGATCATTATCACACAACGAACAGACGGAGGCTTACACTATCATATCAAGAAGATCAACCCCGCCAGTGGGTTTAACTCCCCTTCTCAGGGCGAAGCCCCAAGACAATCGCGGCGCCACCTCCAGTAACAGGGCACACACGTCATTCTTCCAGAGCACATGGAGACAGATCCCTCTCCGGTCACAACAGCTCACCACAGCCCAGCCCTCCGCCCCGAGCACCATACTCAAGTGCTAATCCCCGGCAGTTTGTGGCACGCAAGAAGGTGGTTTAAAACGTTTTGCCTTGTAAGCATCGCCATGCCAATCAGCATGCCAATTCGAGCAGAGATGGGGCCAGGGCGCGTTACGCCACGTATAGCTGCAACGTTCAGATGTAAGCACGCAAACGAATAAGCCTTGTTTTCTATCTTGCACACTCCCCACAAAACCTGAAACGGCATGCTCAGATACTAGAATGACTTTGTATTTTCCCCAATACGGGCCAGTTCCTAACCCGAGGTAAAACAAGTGACCAGGGATTTTTGTTGATAATGTAAGGAAAGAGGAAATAACTTTTCACGACGTGTTGAACTAGTAGATAAGGATTAGTGTGGGTACCGGATTGCGATAAAATGTTACATTGGAGAGCATATTCGCAACACAATGAGAGCCAATTTTAGCTTCTAAGGAGAGACCAGGAAGAATGTATTGAAACTTCTGGTTTCCTGAGATTTTCCCCAGCTATGCTGAGAAGATCGGGGTTTGTCTGACCTCTCGTCGTGTTGTCTGCGTCATATCCAACAGGCTCACTCACCGGTGTTTACGACTTCAACAGAATCTGGAAATGGCGGGAGATCCGCGCCGTGCACGGGACCTGCTGCCCACAGCCCAACAGTCAGGCCTATATCTGATCTTGTGGAAACGCTTCTGAGGCAGCGGCAGGGCTTTTGCGGATTGCTTTCTACTACCTCATTTCCGGTCGGAATATGGTTTACGCCTTGTGAAGCCCAGCACAAGATCTGATTATGGCCCTGAGCCTAAACAAAGCCTGGTGGCCAAGGTCGGGTTTCATCAGTCTGTCGCGTGAGCTGTCTGAGAAACTTCAGAGCCTCTTATCTAGCAGTCTCCCGAGCTTCCGAATCTTCGAGTAAGCTCGCCGCAGATTTCTTAACTAGCACGATATTGCAATTTTACATTTATTAGCCATTTGTTAAAATCAGCGCATTTTCTCAGGGAAAGCCCACGCATATGTAGCGGAAAAGGACAAATCAGTTCCATCCCTGTTCAGTTTTCCGGCCTTTCTATCCATACATCACTCTCTTTTATTCCAGTCAGTTCGTTTTTTTCTGTTTTCCCATTAGCTTCGTTACGGCAGCTCACCCGCACTCCAGCAATTCATTTTCTGTGTTCTGCGAGCCCATTTTAACAGAACAGCACGGAGTGAAGCTGAAAAGACCCCGCGTTCAACTTGGCTCTGAAGCTTCTAATCATTATTGCGACGTGATAACGCGTCGCTTTTCTAGCAGAAACCTGGAAGCCTGGTAATTAGTTGCGGGGCTGGTGTTCTCACCAGCTGCAGACGGAAGCAGGCCAGCTCCCGGACTGGTTCGGCTGGATGGCGTGCCTGAGAAGCAGCAGGGACGGTCGGAGGGCTTCGCGCCGCACCCACGCCGCTCGATACCACCGACGGATTAGCCGGCACCGTCAAACCGGATCGAACAAAGCGGCCCGGCCGGAGCTCTGGACCCGTCGCAGTTAGCAGCAGTCCGCTGCCAGACCACGCCAGCCAGCTATAGCTCTCCCGATTCAGGATTCGGGGCTCTGCACTGTCGGCCCAAACACAGGCCGCCTCGGCGCCGCGCCGGTTCAAAATACTAGGCCTATTTCTGGTGAACTACATCATCATCAGCCGCTGCCTTAACAGTGACCTGCCCGCGGGCGGTGGTAGGACGTCGGCGCTAATCACGTGGTCAGCTGCCGTGTCTAACCACCGCCCGTCATCGCCGCGTCACGTGACCGCCGGCCGTTGGACGGCCGCCGCGCCGCTGTCAGCCGCCCCAATGAATAATGCATGCGACGGACGGCGCGGTCGCCGCACCGATCCGCCGTGACGGCGGCCGGCGCGCGCGCGCGGGCATTTCAATGGCGCAGCGCGCCGCGCCGCCACGGTGGCGCTGTTGATGGCGATCTGCGTGATCGCGCAGTGGCGGCGTTCGCTGGCGCAGTTACGGCGTCGCTGGCGCAGTGGCTGAGACTGCTGGCGCAGCGACTGAGACTGCTGGCGCAATGACTGAGACTGCTGGTACAATGACTGAGACTACTGGCGCAGCGACTGAGACTGCTGGCGCAGTGGCGACGACTCCGCTGGTCGTTCGCTCAGTTCTGCTGCTGACAGCACAGCCCACAGCTTTGCAATTGCAGCGAACGGCTGCTGCTCGGATGCCATTAATCTTCGTTGTGAAATTATGGAGCGGTGGTGGTCTGTGAAGTGATACCGTGTGAGGCGCATTTATCATGCGATCTATATCATTCGCGCTAAGACCATTTTGCCGATTTGCTAGTCGAACCGGGTACGAATTTATTACGATTTATGTAATATAACCAAACTAAATGGCTTTTGCGGTGGTTTCCCGGAAGCGTTAGCGACGCCGTAGCTTCAGAGGAAGGGTTCACGCTTGAGCGGTGCTTTGTGTCGACAGCGACGTCGCCTCGCCGGCTCTCGGTGCAGTAATTGGTCCCTCCCGCCACCATCTCCGCTGAGACCGCGCGGTTTTATAGCCGATAAAAACCGCCCGCCGAAATACCGACCAAATGCGGCCGCCACTTCGGATAGGAAGCCGGCCGCGCCTGTGTTTTTGCGTTGCCGACTCTGGCAGTTGGGCAGATCCGTGGCTGCGATTACGCAGTTCGGCCAGGCGCCGGCATTGTCTCGCTCGGCGTGCCTCTGCGTGTCACTCTGCCTCTGTCTCCGTTTGGCTCCCTCTGTCCAGGGTTTCTGGTTAGTGCTGGCGGCGTTGCCGGCCACGCAGTTATTGGGCGGCGGAGCGCCCGCCAAACAGACGGAGCTCTCCCTCCCTCTCTCCCTCTCCCTTCCCCTCCCCGGGCCAACGCAGCCACGCGGCGCCGCCAGGCTGGCGGCGGCGGGTCGGCGCGCTGGGGTTTAGAAACCAGCCGAGACGCCGTGCGGGGCTGGTTGGGTCGGGACGGGGGGGAGGAGGTGACAGGGCGTGACTGTTGGCCAGGCGTGACTGCAGACAGGCGTCATCAGACGCCGTGACAAGGCGAATCACGCCGCCATATCACGGAGAGCAGCCATTAGCCATTTGTGCCAGCTGAGGTTGTGTGGGCAGACTGTGACGTTTTTAGTTTGGTTATCTATCACCCGCACACTGCCAAGCGGAGCTATGACGTCAGTGCATCTGACGTGCTGTTTTTGGCTGCTGGCGTCTCGGCGGGCGGGCCCGCTGTTTACACCGCCGCCAACATCCAGTGATGTTTATTTAAGCAGGCGGCGCCGGGTCAGACCGGGCCGGCAGCACGTGTGCCGGCCAGTGTCGGCCGCCGCCACCTGCAGGCCCTGCAGTGCAGCTGTCCGTTCGCAGCACAACTCTGCCGGATGCGCTGAGCTGCACACGCCCCCCTCCCCCTCCCCGCCCGGTTCAGCGCCGGGCGATGTAAAGCACATGCAAGTATTTATATACACGTACTCCTGCAACGGTGCAGGGACGGCGCAAACACCGTGTTTGGGCGCATTGACGAGTGCTGGTTGTTGAAGCGGGGGTTCCTAAACAAAGGCAGCAACAGTTTAGTGTGGTCAGTATCATGAAATAGGGTGAATTGCCATGTGAGGTCAGTGCCAAACAGGAACCCAACACTAAACACACTGTTGACCAACTGATGAATCGGATTCGGCTTATGGTCTAGAATACCTACTACTTCATGCACACGATGAAAAAAAAATAGATTGGTGTTCATGCTTTGTTTCATTCAGACTGCATACCAGCTCACAACCTTGGTGGCTAGACCACGGAAGGACTCGCCATTGAGCTAAAGGCTAAACAAAGAATGTGAAATGATTGACTGCACCGGGCCGATGGCTGGGCTCAGATCGCAATATTTTCCTTTGTTATTTACGAGTGCCGCGGACGGCCAAGGCCCGCCTTCACACGCCGCACTTGCGAGCTATGGGACGGCGAGCTGTCATTGGAATGGTAAACCGCAATGGTATAAATGGCGAGAAGAGGAGCCCAATAATAATGTTTGGGGTTTAACGACGTGTCAGGGAAGGTTACATGGTATCCCTCACACCTTGTTGGAAGAATTTCTGGGACTGGATCACGCCTTATTTAGGGACCTGCCGGGAACTGAACCCGGGACGCTTGCTTTGATAGGCAGGGGGAGCCCTGTAACACTATGTTCTACTCCTGATTTCGGTAATGGTGCCGGTATGCTGTTGTTTGATTAAGTTGTTTGTTCTCCAGGTGAAGCAGGTTAACAACATGCTCATCCACAATACGTAACTCCCTTAGAGAGACAGGTGCCATTTAAACAACCCTTGCTCATTACAAGCCTAATTATTTTTTAGGGATTGTGTTTGCCTCCTGGTGAGCGGAAGCTGTGTTCGCCTCTGGCCTTGGCCCAGATTGTGTTGCTGCCGCTGCCGCTGTAACCTGCGTGCTCCTCCGGGCATAGCCAGGGACAAATATGCCCGCACGCGCTGGTAGTGAAAATCCTTCACCTCCTTTCAGTCAGCTGTTATACGCGGGGCAAATCAGATCCGAAATATTCTGCGCATTGACCGATATTTTGGCTTTTAAAGATGCTGATCCTGTAATGCTAGTATTGATAGTATATAGAATTTGGAACCTTAGAAGCTTTGGAATTTACGTATTCAAGCGCAAGGGCGAAATGAAAAAACTGCATTCTGTGATGTTTCTCGTAAAAGTGTTATGATGTGCATCAGAAATCCAGACCAATTCGGCACAGCCTAGCGTCGCCATCAGTTGGAGCGCAGCAACGGCTGCGTCCTGGTGCGGCAGATGTACCGCATCACCGCGATTTCGGCACGTGAGCGATGGAGCGGCGGTGGACGGCGGCGGCGGCTCGGGTGCTGGCGACACACTTTGTTCGTGTCGGTAGCGGCGGCACGCCAGCCGCAGACAATGGAGCGGCCGCCCCACCGCCGACGCCGCGCCGCAAAAAGCGCGCCGTTTTCCTGGCCGGACGGCACGCGACGCGGCGTAATCGGCGACAAACGAAGGCTGGCGCTGACAGCGCTGTGACGGCGCGCTTGTGAGTGCCTCACCCTAGCGTGTCACTCATCTGTGCACTGCACGAAGGGCGTCAGGCCCATCTTGTATCCGGTATAACGGGAAACCCATTACAATACGGTTGCAGTCTGCAGAGCGCTTGCAGCGCTGTCGGGTTGATTGGATAGTAACGCCTACCAAGACCGTGTAAGCCAGAGCTTTGATGTGGCAGCTACAATCCGCTCTCTCAGAAGAGCTAATGTTTCTAATGCCGAGAGGAACGAGTAATTAATGGTGTCGGCGGGCTGTAAATGTTGCAGTGAGCTCCACCACCGCCGTGTTGACCACACGTGGTCGGTGTGAACTGAACACTCAGCTAAATGTCTCGTTTGGGAACATTATTCTTTCGAGCTCTGCTCACTGGGATTCTGCCGCCCTACACATCAAATAATCATACACGGTGATTTACAAAGGTGTTAAATCCACTTCATTGTCACATTCCAAGTTATTTTAACACAAACCATTTTAAGACAAGCACGTCACCATTCACCATCTAACAAAATACATATTAAGTGATTGACGAGTTATATCATACCGAAAGTATAATAATAATAATTAACACGTTCCTAACTGATGACATAAACATTTATTCACTATAGCTCAAAGAACTGAACAATTCCCTGGTATTTTCACTGGTCAAACAAGAGTCCCCACTAAACAAAAAGTGAGCCGTGAGTCTTGAACAGTTCTGTAACCACCACCACCGGTCTTTGTTTATTCGTCGCTGGTTTCCGGTTTCAACATGTATTTAAAATCGTATGTAAAACTTGGGCAAACCCTACTTAGCTTCCTTCGAATGCAAATCACTTGTGTGGCTCGTTCCGGCCTCTTTACTGTAACACCCCTATTTTATCAAAGATTCCGAAAGCACAACATACCGTTACACATTCCACACCCAGCCAGTGA
Source organism: Lepas anatifera (assembly GCA_034440635.1). Classification (NCBI taxonomy): domain Eukaryota; kingdom Metazoa; phylum Arthropoda; class Thecostraca; family Lepadidae; genus Lepas; species Lepas anatifera. Next base: position 98,861 of record JAOTON010000128.1, on the reverse strand, counting down.
CGCGTCACTGGTAGGCTTCCGACCGGGACTGTTCGCCCGCCCAGCTCAGCCCTTAACATCCGGATAAACCGCACTCATTCAGCTGGAATGGCTCGGCTACCGCGAACGAGCCCTCGCCAGCGCCATTTGCGTCTGTGCAGCTTATGGCTGGCTGCCGGCCGGCTGGCCGTTACGCCGCCCGCGGCTCAGCGGGCGCAGAGGCGACCGCTGCCGCCGCTCCGATCTCACATCACGTGACTTCCGGCCGGTAGCCCGGCCACTCCCCCACTGAGCATGTGACAGGTTGTCGCGTGGTAAAACGACTGCGGGGCGGTGGGTGCGGTGGTGTATTTCACCTCTACGACCGAGGCGGACGCCAATCGCGAGCGCCGGAGCGGTGCGGCGAGTGGCGAGAGTGCACCAGATGCGCCAGCCCCGATAGTGGAGCGCCGCGCCAGATAGGCTCCCACGGCCACTGCGGCCGGAGGCGGCATCACCAGCCGCCAGCGGTGAGGGTTCACCCAGTCGATAAGTCACGAATACGTCACTGCCGGCTCAGCCCCGCTCCCGAGTGTTTACGTGTGCCCGTGCCGCGGCTATCTTGATAATATGTAAATGAATGTCGTCTGGTATGGATTCATGAGTGTCGGAGGAATAATTTAGCACATTAATTCTGGCGCCCTACGTGGCCGTTTATTCTAGCGCCAGATCCATGATAAGTTAATGAAGGTTGATGATAACTGAGTATTCAGTCACCCTGTCTGCATTTATTTAGGCTGCACAGGCTGTGGTATGCCAAACCCACCACGCTATCTAAGACAAACACTTCAGCGCCGTCGCAAATTTAGCAGGAGAAGCTTATGATTGCGCGGCGGGAGCAGGCGTTGTGCCAGTGAAAAGGAATCTGACAGCTATTTGCAAACGAGACCACTTACAAATGACTCACTCTCGCGTGCAGATTTGTCTGAACCAATACAAGTGTTGCGGCAAGGAATATGTTGTCTTGTAGACGCGGGTGAATTTTTAGGCATCCTGTTTGCGGACAACGCCAGGAAGTTTATCAACATTTGTATAAACTGCTTAGAGAACAGGCTGCAGTCAATGAGATGTGACCCTTTTTCACTTCCTCAAGCTGCAAATTTTAGGGTTAAGGGCGTCAGTGCGAAGAGACCATGTGGTTTTGTCGATTTTGAAAAGCCTCGAAACAGAACCTTTATTGTCTTTCATCACTATACCTATCAAGATAGAAACTGCTGTCTGGAAGTGGACGGGGACCAAATGTATGCATACATGCATATTACAGGGTTTAACGGGACCATTGTTAATGCCTTGCCTGTAATTGCCCGCCCTTCATCAATAAATATGCGAATCTGTTACGCATGCATGTGAATCCCTGAAACTGGCACACATTTGTTGGTCTGAGGGTATAAAAAGGCTCAGGGCCGGTTATGGATTGTTCCACCACCGCCCATTTATTGCACCCACTTTTTTCTCCTTTCAGACTATCACAATAAGGCCGCAGCTGTCGACTGGAGTAGGTGTGCCGAGCCCTCGGCCTCAGAGAAAGCCTGTAACCTGGCACACCAGCCCTAATAACCTGCATTGTTTGTCATAGCTTCAGCGCAGCCTGTTTGTATGTTGCATGATATTTGAAAATGGTTTCGTGGAAGTTTTGGTAGGATTGCTTCATTGACCTGTGTGTCGGGATACCTGGGCTTAATTACTTCTTCACATTCCCTGCACTATGAGTTCATGTCGGAGCGATTTCCCCGACGTACGTCCATGTTTCAGCGATGCCTCAGAGGTTGAGCTGGCGCTTTAATTCGGGATTCCGGATAGTATCGACCGCAGGCGGTCTCAATGAGCCTGGGGCGTCGCCGGTCGCCGCTGCCCCGGCGCGCGGGAGGGGGAGGGGCGGGAGGGGGAGGCGTCTGTGTGGGGCTACGCGGCAGGAGAGAGAGGTGCCGCTCCCAGCCACGCGGTACGGTCGGGCGCTGCGGCGTTGAGCCAACCGCGCTATCCGGTGGTGCGCAGCTGTCGTGGCGGTGCCCACTTCCTCATCAGGTTCTCTGTTGCTGGGTCTCCAGTAAACCTGCAGGGAAACCTCGAGCAACGATGAGATAGAAACGTTGTGGACATAGTGGGCACGGGGCCAGAAATTGAAGCAATGGTAGCAAATTGAAAGACAATGAGAAACAATTGTGTTGCAGCGAAAACTTGCATGATTTGAATCTTGAACGAGGCCTGGAAGCAGAAGTTTGCACGCCTGAGAACTTTGCGCCGCGTAATTCAATGCCACTCTTGGAACGGCTGTAACCGGTGAAGCGAAATGATGAGCGAACCCAGTTGCATAACAACGAAGCCAGGTAGCAGTGATCTTTGGGTGAGCTTAGATCAATCGCCACGGCTTCCACGCTCTTTTGTGCTGCAGCCCCGTTTCTTACGTAAACTCCGTGATGATGTCTGGTGCATTTTGACATTTACGTAGATCCATTAGACCGAAATGACTTCATCACGTAAATTTTTAAACTACATGAATATTTTTAGAAATAAAGTTCGTCTTCAATACACCAAAATACGGTCGATTTGTGTCTACAGGAGATACATTTGTGATGAGGTCTAAACTTCCCCATTTGAATTTATTGTGCTACAAAACGATAGGTGGAATAACGAAGGGGCATTTGCACTCTAGCTCGATCTTCCTCTGTCTGATACGAACGCGGATGGTGTCACAGAGGTTAAGAAAGCTGGTGCCGACGGCACTGGCAGTTGATTCTTCTCCCGGAGAGGTTTTTACCAGCCAGGCCTTCATAGAGGCGGGGTCTAAAAAACACTGATCTGCTGATGTCATCAGCGACCACCGAAAGCCAATTTCTACGGACTTCTGAGACCAATTTCTTAATTCAACAAGATAGAAAATTGGGAAACAGTACCACGATTGACGATAGGTACCTACAAATACAACTCCCCAAGTAAAAGTGTGGTTTTGACATATTTGGTAACGGTATTCCCTTTTTGGTACTTTGCAGTGCGCACTTCAAGTACCTAACTCTGGTACATTCTTGCGCTGGCTGGTAGCTGTTCTTCATCCCTGTGAATATTCGTCTAGTCTCCCAAAAAGTCGCCGGTATCAAAATGAGGCCTACCATTGGGCTATTAGAAAAATACTTGCGATGACATCACTGATACCATCTGCGGCGGCTCTGAAGCCATCCGACCTTCATCAGTGCTGGACTGAGACTATCCCATGTTAACGCAATGGGCTCTAAAAAGTTCGTCAGCCTGATGGATGGTCTCACTTGGCCTCACTTCCCGCGGAGCAGTAGGTGATACTAGAATCAGTAGGTCTTCTGTGATTGGAGCATTTACTTCTCAGATGACATTCTTTAATACTGCCCTTATCGGTGGCAAGATACCCAAAACAAAACGGATCGGTGGAACTGTGGAACCGTGCCAGCCAGCCCCCAACCACGCATCAGAAGACGCCTGCATTGTGACGTCATGCTGGCGATTGAACTTCCCTTCACCCTAGGGTCGCATGTTAAAGCGCGCTTATTTCTAAGGTCTGCTACCGCTACAGCATGACCATAGGGGACTCAATGATTTTTATCAGAACCTCATGTTCATCTTCTTTCCACAATTGGACCTCACTTGAGGATAATGTCCCAATTATTTCCTTTACCACGAATGTATTCCCATTGCTATACACTGTGACGTCACACTGGCGACAGCTTTTCTCTAATGGACCAATCTCATGTAAAGCAACAAAAATCGAGATTGTGGTGTACCAAGGCCCTGTAGTAGTACATACATAGTTGTGTACGAGAGGAGGTTTGTAGATGGAAATTATTATTAGGTAGTTAGGTGGTATTATTATTTTAAAGTTGTCGCTGTCCTTGTTTGCAGCTTATTTTTTGCTGTAGTGGGTCAGTGGGTGATCGCGTATGTTCAGTTCAGAATGTCCGGGTGCTGGCTGAGTGAGATTGCACGTCAAATTGGTGGTGATCAGGGAAGGAAAAATGAGAAACTGTTGCAAGCGCGAAAAAGGATTCGAAGGCAGTGTAAATGTGGTTACAAAGGATGCTCATGAGCTCATGGTCCGGTACTGATCAAAACATTTACTGGCACACAAAGCAGCAACACGAAGGTCTTGCTGTGAAAAATATCTACCAGAAAGTCAGTTTGGCCCTGGTGGTGAGTGGTCCAACTGGATTGCAAGAGAAGCTGTGGACACAGGTCAAGGCTGGTAATTTAATGTTTTTCCCATACTAATTGTGGAGATAAATATGCATAGCATCTGCACACTATCCCTCATTGTTCAAAGTATGGCAGGAGGCCAATCAAGTTGTACCATTTATAACACACCACTAGCCACCTACAATTTCCACTGAACTTGGGTTAAATAATTGACACTGATCCCTCATTAAAAATAGAAAATATGGTATTCATACAGTATTCTTTCACTGTATTTTGCATTGTCTGCAATTTCGGTGTGGCCCTTTAGTATCAGTATTGGGTCTTACACCATGCAACTTCTTATTCTATGTAGCTAGGTAGGTAGTGATCATTTCAATTTCATTTGTATTGGTACTTTACGTGTTACTCATGGAACAGTTTGAACACACCAAAAGCTCACATCAATACAAAACACAGGAAACAGTGTTTTCCCTCCAAAATACTCACCACCTGCACCAGTCTTGGGAAATGGGTGTTCACACTGCCAAGGTTTGCCAAAACTGCCATACTTTGTAACCTAGTCTTGGTGTGACTGTAATGGGTTCTATTTTATCATGCTGTGGTTGTATTTTGAAATATTTAAGCATTGCTATCATTGAGTTTATTTGTGTGATGATGTCAACTTATGTTGGATTGCTTGGCTCAGAGAAAATGTCTCATATAATTTTTGCTCAAGTGAGAGGGTTTTTAAATAAGTATGCACAGAAAGGTAGGATTTGCACTGAGATCCGTAGTTGTTAACACTCATTTTAACATGTTAAGCCTCAATCTGATCTAAGATATACAATTTTCTATGTTTATAGGTATTCCAATAGCCATACATCTTATTCTCCGAATTGTACCCTTAATAAAAGGAAGGAATTTCAAAAATACTACCATAGCTTTCTTGCTGAGCAACGTTTGTGTTCACACCAGCTGCTGTGTAAATTGGTTGTAGTTACAGTGAGGTTGCCATATATTTAAGCCAGCAGAATTCAAGGTGCTCGCTAAATGCTTTTGTTTTATTTAATTTGGAAGGGGTAGACTGAGCAGGTCCTAAACAAATTGGATTGGTATACACAAAAAATGATACACTTTTGTTGCAATGTTTGTATAAAAGAACATAGTGAACCAGATGAAATTATATGATGCAAAGAGGCTTAGACTGCTTTATAAGGTCAGTGAGACCGTGTGTATTGGGATTTTGGGGTGTACTCAGTGACTGGGCCATATCGAGCGAATACCCCCCACCCCCAGTGAGACCATTTTCAGCCTCTGCGGTTTCATCAGCGACCAGGTAACCATTTTTAGACCCCTGCATAGAGGGTCTGATGAGCCAGTGCCTGAAGATGTCGCTCAGTGCTGTTACGAAAAACAGCGTGTATTGTGTTCATGGCTAGTCGTGCAATAACGAAAGCAGCTTCCAAGGACTGCAAAGGTGAAAAATGAAGTTCATATTGTGACTTTGCTTAGGCGTTTCACAATATATACCTACGAAAGGCTTGGGCCATCAAAAATGTAAGGATAGTGTTGAATAATTGAATAGGGAGCAATTTGTGTGTGTGTGTGTGTGTGTGTGTTACTTTTGTACCTTTTGTACATTTGTAATGTTCCTGTGGTGTTCTGCAGAAGGTAACCGACTTAAATGCAGTACAATAAGTCTAAGCAGATATCAGTTACTAAGAAAATCAATTTGATCGCTTGAGGTCCCTCTACCTGAGAGAAGGCAAACCTGTTGTCAGGATAAGCCTCCCAATCTGTCTCAATACTCCGAATCTTTCCGATAACCGCGATGTGGATTAACAGACAAACGAGAACGGACGGGCGAGACAAATTCATCCAACAGATTCGAACTGGCAAAGCTTGCGGCGCTCGCGAGCTTCCGTGTAGCATCACCGCTGCGCTGCTGACGCGGACCTGGATAGTGGATGTGCATACATGCATAGGCCCGGGAGTCCTGTCAGGGTCTGCCGGCACCACTGTTGGCTCGACTGAGTGATGAATGACTCATCCATCGTGCGAGCGGCGGCGCCGTCGGCAGCGCTGCAGCGTCTCTGCTGCAGCTGCTGCAGCCCGGCTCTGCTGCAGAAGACCAGGGTACAGCGGCCCGGCCGCCGGCCTCCACCATAAACACAGCGGCTGCACAACACGGACATCCACCCACCCGAAACAACACCACCGTCGCGCTCTCAATTTGTTTTGTCAGCTGAAATCTGAGTATGAACAGTGATGCTGTGGCCGTTAGGACTGTGTACGTGGAAGCTAGTGTTGTAGATGCAGTTTCTCAGGCCTGAACGAAATGCGCTACTGTTCTGGATTTTCCTGTGGAAGACCTGGTATTGTGCCAGGAATGCTGATAGTCTGGTTTAAGAGACAATAGTCAAGTATCATCTCTATCCAAAGTTATCATAGCCAAAATGATACTGCAAAGCTTCGTTATAAACCGTGAATATATTCAATTGGCATGTGATTACTTAACGCCCAATTCATACGCGTCATTCCACACACAATTACGTCGGATAAAAATTATACATAAGATAGCTAACAGTCCCAAGACAACACATTTTTTAAACACAAGCTGATCAAGAAATACTATCTCTAATGGACAACATAATACTGTATAAAATGTTGCTGATTTCCCCTGGATACAATACACTGGAAGAGTGCCTTGACGCAAAAAAACTCAGCGCTTTACAGAGATGACTCTTGAGGAGTATCACGTGCGTTACAGACAAGAAAAACAACAGCACTGGCCAGCGTTGACCCATGCACGCTGGAAGAATGTGTGGGCTGAGCGTGCGCACGCGGCCGGGGGGTCGTCACTAGGTCACGACTGACGTGTGGTGCATGACAAACAACATCGTGCACAAACACGAGACCGTAATGAGTGACGAAAGCCCCACGCAGCTGACACCGAAGCAGAATAAGGGCATAGTTGGGTTTGGCCTGGGGTTTTCTTTATCGCTTGGGTAGTACCTATGTCAAAGTCGAGTGAAAATAGAGGTAATCGTGTTCCAGGTGCTTTTTGTACAGTGACTGTTGCATTTCATACGCATTTTTGTGTTCGAATAATTAAGTCTGGTTTCTCACTTTCGTCTTAAGAATACAAATAAATTAGGCAAACGCATACTGTGACGACTGTTTCAATTTTAAACTACACCGTTTTAATGCGGAGATGAAAGAGCATTCGTACCATGCTTGTGATAATTCTTAAATGCGTGCTCAATGCGCATTCGCGTATATTTTGGACGCTTGTTCTTGTCTCGTCTTGAGCTCTTGCTCCGATTGTATATCATGCGCTGTCTTTTCCTGGGTAGACGTCCCCGCTTTCCCCACTCGATAAGCTAACCAGCATTCTGCCACCACTCCTGAAAAAAACTTGCCTTAATGCCACAGACGACGGCGACGGAAGCTTAATCCGCCAACAGTAGTGTTCTGCATGGTTTTCCTTATATAAAACATGTTTCTAATACTGTCGAAAAGCTCCAGCTGCCGTGCCGTCCCAACAGCCCGACTGTATAATCCCGCCGCCGAGACAAGTTCCTGTGGCTTGTTCTGCTAACGGAGAGCCGCGAGTCGGCGCGTCGGGGATAAATGGCTCCGCTGTCGCAATGGCCGATCAGCAACAACGCGACAGCCGGGCCAGCCAGCAGGCACGAAAGTAGCCGGCCTTGGCTCCGACACAGCCAACAAGGAAAAGTAGATCTTATCGCGCCTTTACAGATGTCCGGGATGGCGAATTTTTACGCCGCTGTGGAGGAGTTAAAAATCTGTGTCTAACGCATCGCTGGTCGGACGCCAGAGCCTGGCAGTACGTGCTAATCGCGCTTCTACGAACGTAGTACGTGTAAAAGGCTGTACTGCCATGCCAATTAGCGTTGTTCGTTCGCAAAAACTGATGTCGGAACGATCCCGTACCAAGACACGAACTCGACGACGCTTAAAAAGTGGAAATATTTTGTGTCTATTGTGTCACTTACTGAGCCTCGCCTATATGCCCAACTAAACACCCGAATGCACATTATATTTCGATCCGATTGAGGCCCTCCCGAAGACATTCAGTTTTTTTGTAGCTGGCGGGAACTTTTGTAGAAGTGATCATGTCGGGATTTAGGAATCAATATATGAATAGAAAAACAATCCCTAGTCCCCCTCGATAAGGGAGCCAATCAATCATCCTCTCAGTTCAAAGTTCATGAACTTCTTGATGAAGATTACTCTCGCCCATCCTTCAAATCCAAACGTTTTGAAAGCAAACAAAATCAAATATGGAAAGGTACAGCTCCTCTGGTTGGGATCCAGGAGTATACCTAATATGGGCAATTTTCAAGAGCGAGTTTAGTGCTCGATGAAGTGTTCAACGGGTCAGAATTTTGCAGGTGCAATTGTGATATACCCTTTCCTCAGTACAGATTTGTAAACCAGTAATGAGCCAGTACTATGACTGACGAAAAAGTAGCAAAACGTGTGCACAAGGAAAGGGAAATATGTCTCACGTCTTCCTGAATCTGAATGAGGTAACTTAAGCTCAGTGGGAAAATGTGCATTAGAAGGGCGGGCCTGCTCATTTTCATATGTCTTTGAGGTTTCCTGGGACCACTCTACCCACAACACGTTATGCAACCCGTAACAACGGCAAAAATTCACGTTCTTGAGTAAGTGTCTGAATGCAAATAATACGAGAAAGAGTGATAATTAGGTATTTCACTCCCACTAAACCTGGAAATGAGGTATCGGCTTTAACTGCGTGACGCGCAGTATGCTGCTCGCCGGGTGGGCACTACGTGCGGTAAATGTCATGTCACGCTCTTCGTCTGTATTCGGCCGACCGCATCACGGAGCTTGGAGAGCTTTCAGCTACATCTGCTGCACCGCAGAATGTGAGAGTCGGCCCAACCGAAAATACCAGTATCAGAAGACACCAGAAAACGTAGTGATTAAGAAATCTATAATTTGCAGCGGAATGACCCTTAGGGCACATTGTCGAGGGGGCAATGGGTTTCGATTTTTTACACAAGTCCAGCCTATTCGGTTATAAAATAAAATCTTAGGTAGGGTTTGCCCCTTCAATGTGTTGATTGGGGCAATTATTGGTGGCGGGACATTAAAATGTTACATGAACATAGATGCATACCAGTGGCGGATCCAGGACGACATTTCGAGGAGACGACGGCTAGGAGACTCCAGCCTCCCCTCCATTGCCTTGGAACAACCCTCTGCTTTTCATTAACTATATGCATTCTGACATTTCGGGGAGGTTTGAACCCCTTACCCTCCCCCTTGTATCCGCCATTGGCACATACCAATGCTGGCTCGCCGCAGCGTCCAAATGCTACCGTGTAACAGATGTAAATAGATTGGTATGAATTATTTTAAAGAAATAATTGCAAGCTGTTGCACTTCCTGGTTTTTATTTTGTTTTTATTTTGAACAGGTTCCACTTTGAGCTAATTCCATAATGAAATCATGCGCGGCTTCAGAGACACATTGAAGAAAGGTATATTAGCAGCTTCGAGGACTGCACAATTGGATGCTTAGATACTTTACTCCTTTAGATACTCCTTTAGATACTTTAGAGCCATCGGGTCTGACTCACGACCAGGCAAGGATCGTATATTTGTAATTCCTTAACATGTTTTTACGAAAACTCTTATGATTTTAGTTTCTTAGGTGGTCCCAGGGATGGGAAAATTTTTCCCGACAGCAAAATAGGCTCAAAAGGAGTCGTTTGATTCGTGACGGCGCATGATTGATCCTGGATAGTCTCTCCTTGTTTCTTTCTCTTACGGAGACCTCGGACATCCAACGAAGATCGGCTGGCAACTGAGGCGTGGAAGGGTCACCTGAACAGGGTGGCCGCCCCCGTGCTTCTTAGGATTTTAAACATTGAATTTGAAAAATCGACCTTGTCAGTGCAGGATTTGCTTGTTCAGATGGTGCAGCCAGGAGCTGTAATACAAAATCCTTAAGCACTTTGCTGAGATACCAAAACCGCACTTACACCTCTCTGAAAAATAAGTGTTCAAAACCCTGATTCTTTCAAACATCTGCCCTTTCGCCTCCCCCAAAACTTATTGTCTCCATCTGCGACTAGGGGAGGGGCAAAGTGGGGCTCACGGGGAAAGCTTGGTCATCGTGCGAAGCGCTCTTTTTCGAGCATTCGAGAAACAGTTGGAGACATTATGTAATATGGCATTATATATGACAATATACCTAAGGCATGCTGGAGAGACTACACATTTGATGAGTTTGACCAAAATTGTATATTTACCACTTCTGTTGCCTAAACGACAGTGGTGGATCCAAGGGAGGAGGCAAGGGGATCAGGGGGCAAGGGCCGTGCCCCGATCGACCCTCGGCGCCCCCTGAAAGGTCGATGGCGCCCCCGAAATGTCGCTTCCCACCCCCAGGATGCCAAAGTCGGCGCCCACCGATAGGATTTGGCGCCCACCTGATAGCTTTTCCGGTCATAAGTGGCGCCCCATGGTCCGGATGGCGCCCCCGGTCGGATGGCGCCCCGGAAGATGCCCCCGATCGGCAATCCTGGATCCGCCTAGGGAGGAGTTGTCAGGGGACCCAAGCCCGCACCCCAAATGTCAGAGCCTCTATAGTTAATACATAGGCGAGGGGCTGCCCGAGGTACTGGCAGGTGAGGCTCGAGCCCCTTAGCCCCCAAAAAAAAATGAATTCCCGGATCCGTCACTGCTAAACAGGTTCAGCATTGGAACTTGTGGAGGTGGGAGGGCAACCAGCTTGACATTTCAGACTGGGGATGAGGTGGTGGGTGGTGCCGTTTTTTGCATGCTAGTGACCAGTAGCGGTAGAAGAGCCGCGTTCAAGAGGGGGGGAACAACATGGAGTTTTTAACCCATTTCTTTTCACTTAACGACATAGAGCTAGTGTTAAAATTTATCATTTTGGGGAGAAGGATACCGTAGTATCCCAATGCTCCCCCTCCCGCAATTCCGCCGCCTATGCCAATGACGTCATTTTTTCTTGCTGGGCCGTTTGAGAGCTTAAATGGTTTCCTTGTGTTTGGGTTTGAGGGTTGCCTCCCTCTCTGTTTCCATTTTGAACCAAATTCTCGATCAATAGCTTTCCTATGCTTTATCTTCAAACCCATGCGTGGCCTAAAACGGTGTTGCCCGGCATAAAGATTATTCGAATAAAAAAGCTCAAGAGAATTTACTGAAACCAGAAAATCCGTTTTGCTCCTAAATATGCCTGCATGGGCCCAATAAAGCAAATTTGAAAGTAAAACTCTCAGATAGTAGGTACCTGGTGGTCTCCTCGTTTTAACATTATATTTTATAAAGAGAATACCTTCTTACGGTACAGCGTCATTTTTACAACCTTATACGTTCCGTATGTAAATTTCCTCAGAAGCTGCGCTCGACCTTGCTGCTTGCAGCATATATCTACCCGGCTTTTTCCAGCGAGCGGTGAGGTGCGGGAGATGGAAATAATTCCCCTTACACCGCGGGGGAGGGGCTGGCCACTGTGTGTTACATCAGGCATGCACGCGTCAGTGCATGCACCGAATTCGTGTATGTGGTGACATGTCAGTAGTCTGGTTGGACGACGGAAATGGCCTCAGGCCCACACAGCCCAGTTAAAGTGTGAACTCGGTGTCGAGAGCGACAGCAGCCCCCATCATCGGCGCCCGGTACTGTTCCGCAGCTACAGTCAGCCGCTGGCCCTGCCGCCGATTTGTTTGTGTAGCCGCGCTAATATATCACAATTTACAACAGGCCAGCCGCTGGCTGCCGCCAGCCGCCCGCCCGGCCGCTCCACATTTCCACCACCCCGGGCGGCGGCTACCCTGTATGCGACGACGCGGACACGTACAGCCAATAGGCGCGCGGTGTTTGCGATCCTGGCGCTGCCATTGGCCGGCCTGCGCGTATCTCGGCGGTGGCGGGTAGTCTCTGCCGAGGGTAGGTGAAAGGCGTGGGATTCTTTGTTCGGCGCGGTGGCAGCGGCGGCGGCGGCGCTGGTCGCTGCGCCCAGTGTTCAGTGCCGAGCGGCCGTGGACGGCGGAGTCTCTGCGAGAGAGGAGAGAAACTAGTGCAGACACACTGGAGGTCTTCAAGTGGACCGCGTGCAGGTAGGCTGTGAGGGCCGGTGCTGATCGAGGGCTGTTGCTATGCGTGATTTGAGCTGATGTGTTGCGTCGTAATTTTGTGTTGCGTGCGTCCAAGTCAGGCTGCGCTCGTAGGAAAATTGAGAGGAAGCCCCGGGGTTACTGCATCGGGGATGCACCTTCATTGATGCACTTATGCATGAAAGACAGCTGGTTCTACGCCTGATACAGCAGGAGGTCGACACTTGATGCTGATGCTGAACCGCTATTGTTATTGTGACTGTGCAATTAATGCATGCTTCTGATTAGCTCCAGCGTTCGTTCGCCTCGTTCCACAAGTACCAAACTTTGCGGTAGCTGCTGACATTGTGTTTTTTTCAACAATGCTTTTTCGAGTTGAGGACAAGAAACTTTGAAAGCCACCGGCAATTGATCAGCTTTTTCCGTTCCGTTCCGGAAACATCCTGTCACATTTAGGCCAGTGGCAGTTACAAGGGGGCTAGGGGCTCACCCCCCCACGAAATGTCAAAGTGTCTATAGTAACTGCATAATCGGAGGTTGTTCCGAGACAATGGCAAGGGGCCCGAGCCCCCCCAGTGAACTCCTGGATCAGCCACTGACGTAGGCATGACCTTTCTACCGAAATAATGTTTCAAAATGACCGGAAAGAGACCGAGAGATAAGAGATAAGACAACAAGATTAGATAAGCTTGTTTGTGCATGGCATAGCATCAGGATTCGGATTTGACACATTTATGCATTTTGTGTTTAGAATTTGGGGGAGTGCAGATAAGTTTTGTGTTCAGATCAGTCCGCTTGGTGCATTATGCATATTTATCGACATTAAAACCTATAAACCATGTTAGCCCCGTCTTCAAGAATGTATTCTGAATAGTTAACTCTGTTAGATACTGTTGCCGCCTCACCGCGTGTTCTCGCCTTTGCTTGTACCTCCGGGGCCAAGCCTTATATTTGTTCGCCAGCTGTGACTGGTCGCTGGCGATTGCCGTCGACAAATTGTCGAAATCCGTTTCACGTGCAGGTGGTTTGTATGCACCATGCGGAGGCCTTGTTGGCAACGTTACCGCGCCGCGCCCCGTTGGGCCGGCAGCACTGGCGTAGGCTGCCGGTTCGGGTCGGGTCCGGCGGCCGCGGTGGCTGGTGGTGGGGACCACGCCCCGTCGTCACCGGCGCCCGTCGCAGTAGGCCGTGGATGGGCGTGAAAGCGGCACCGACACCGCACACCGCCCCATCGATCAATCCTGGAAACAACGCCTCTCGCCGCTGCCGGTTTTCCGTCGGCTTTTGACAGAGGCCTGTGGTATGCTCGATTGATCTCTCTTCATGCCTTGTTGTGCGTCTCATCGAACCCTTATTGGCCTCCGTCTACAAACGTGTACTGCTCGTCTGTTTATAGTCACGGATTGAGCAGCGCTTTGTTCCGAACGCGCAGCGCCGGGGCGCTCTGCAGTGTTTGAAGTTGCGCTCCGGCCCCGTTCCGCCGTCGGTTGTTTTTACTGGGCGAGTTGGCTGCGATACCCGCCCCCGGCTTCACTCTCGACGCTCGGCCGCCTGTGCCGCGGCCGGCCGGGCGGAGGGGGGATGGGAGGAGAGGCAGACCCGCAGATCGCTATCAGCTGACTGCTGCGAGCCGCGCCGCGCCGCCGCCGGCCCCGCGGAAGCGCGCGCCGCCCTCCGTTGGGACGCGGCGCCGACTGGGGGGATAGGGAGGGTGACCGTGAGGACCGGCCAAATTGATAGAACGGTCGATTGGGCGGCTGATTGTGCCGACTGCCACGGGCCACTGCCTCCCCAGCGCCAACCGCCGGCCTTAGCAGGCGACTAATGCCCCAGGAAACATGGCGTGAGTACCAAACCGCCGTCGATCAAGATGGCCATAAAGTTAGCGTGTTTCGCCGAAGTTACGGTGCCTCCGGCGTTTGCCGGCTCCGGCGATTAGTCAGCATTCGCGTGTAATGTGCATGCAAATGAAACCGACTTCAGTTGGCTTAATTGCCGGCTGCGGGCGATTCCACGCTGAGCGTATAAATGATGTGCTTTATTGGACCTCCAGCCATTTGACTTTTAAGCGGCCGACGAGCGCACTAGTGTTCCGTAATAAGGTCTGGGCCGCTGGCAAGTGTCAGTTTGCAGAACTGCCCTGGCGTGCAGCTTGCAAGGTTTTTGTTTGTCAGAGAGCGTTTCAAGTCGGCTGTTTTTGTTTCCTTTCTCCGCGCGTTTGCCATCGCTCGGCTTTTAGGTCGAGGCAGAAAAATGGCTCCTTATCGGATCACAGCTGCTTGTGACGGACCACGGGCTGCGCCGATCAAAGAATCTTGAACTGCAGATGTTTATTTGATCACGAGAGCCGCCTCCAAAGCTGCGGTGCGGCTTTCTACCTCTGCGGTGGCGCTTCGACCCACATGAAGGCAGTGGCGGAACTGCTATGAAATACTGGCCATGCTGGTGGAAACCACCCCGCCCCACCGGCATTTGTGCCAAAAGGAATATTCCTTATGAATATCATTTTCACTCCGAAAAGAGACTGGTATTTGGACAGGCACTCAGACTCCCGTCTTCATTGCGGTGACTTGTCCTCCGCTTTTCCTACTCGAACCCCCTCACTGATGTCTAAACTGACTGATTACAATTCATTGGACACAATAAGGTCTAAGTTGAAGCCCAAGCTGTATTTAATCGGCTGTGAAACGGTGCAGTGAACCCCCGTTACCAATAATTACCTGGACCATTTGCCCCTCCTCTTTGAATCTAAATAATTGACTCGCACATCACCGGCTGGATAAGCGACACCCGCGTGAGTCCCTGTGCAGCACGTGCCACTGAAGCTACCGGATCGAGTGGCATGGTGTCAGCCCGGTATGGTCGGGTCTGCCATCGACCAGCCCTGCTCGAGCCCCGATAACGCCCGGTGTCAGGGAGAACAGGGTCACGTCACACCCGGCAGGCTTACCCCTCCCCACCCTGTCTTACCGCTCCCTCCCGTATGTTCACCGGCGTCCTTGGTCCCATTTCTCTTTTTCTTAATGACGAGTCCTAAATATCATAACGGCCAATTTTTCTTTTCTTGCTTTCCTATGAGTAAATAACGTGTCGATTAATCCGTGAAATGGATAGTGAATCGTCTTCCTCCCCGAATCCTTCCTGTCTGCGAGGCCGACAGGGACAGAGGAGGCTTCTCGGAGCGATCCTACGGATCCTGAGCCATTCTCTCTGAGCGGCGCCACTCCAATACCACCGCGGCGGCGGTCTCGCCCCCCCCCCACTCATGGAGGGGCGGCCTGCGCGCGGCGAGAATTCCCCCAGCTGCGGGCGATAGTGCCAAACTAGGCGGCGGCGGATTCGTCGGCCTGAAACGCTTCGTGCGCTAGTGGTGGCGCAGTTACTCGGGAAGTCAGTTCTCCAAATTACTCCGTGGGGACTTGCACCGAGTTCTTATCAGAACCCCATTGTCCGCATGTAAAATGTTGTGTAATAAAGTAGGTAATGATTCAAACACCAATTCTTAGGTGTAACTTTCTATTTATTGCCTGCTGTAGCCGAGAGACCCACGCATTGAATTGTGCCGCTTACATAAAATCTCCAGATCATGAAGGCCACCTCGGGATTTTGGACCGGGTCCGTACCAATCCCCCATGCTTAGATTTTTGATGGGCCTGGCACCGATCATAGAAAATAAACTCGAATGGAGATCGCAGGCAATTATGTTGATGTTTATATGCAATGTATTTTAATACAATTACATAAAACACATAATATTATAATACATACATACATACCTACCTAATAATACATTGTATTAAATCTATATAATACAATATAATTTTAATACAATGCATAAAACTGCTTGCATATTCATTTAACACCTCAAGGGAGAATATGGTTTTGGTTTGTTGAGCACTATTTTACAGGCTTTTGCGTCACCACACAGTCGCTAGTAGTCGTCACCACGAGTATTTAACGACATAACAGTTACATTTCCCATGTTAGGCACCCCTGTGTACTAATGCCAGGCTGTTTTTCAATCAGGCTGTAGGTGCGGCCGGCTGGGGCGGCTGAGCGGGCGGGTGGGTGTGCGCCGCAGTCGGCGCTAATCCGCCATACATCAGAGGCGCTCGCCTTGATTTCGTCGCCGCACGGAGCCAGCCGGGGAAGGAATTTCTCGTCGCCGGACTATCGAGCCGGCCCGCTCGCGTGCTGTCCGACTAGCGAGTGAGCCGGGGCGGCCGTCGGGAGTTACCGGCGGGTTTGATGAGCCGCGCTGACGGTAAATGCGACGGCGATACAGCCGTGTGAAATACGGCCTAATTGGTCGGCCAGCTGGGAGAGTCGGCCGCGGCCCGCCGCCGATGACGCTGCTAATGATCACCTGAAAGAGTGCACCGCCGGGCCGAGAGCGGCTGGGATGGCGTGGCTGATATATCAAGTATTGTTTGCAGCCGGGGCTGAGAGCCGGCACGTGATTGGCACTGGTGTCGACTGTGTGACCCCATGCGCTGACTTGGTGACCCCCAGCACTGACTCACTAACCCCGCGGGCTCACGCTCCGACCCACTCTTCGCCTCGCGACCTCTGATTACGGCCAAGAGAAACACGGAAGACGTTTGACCGTGCCTAAAGATAGAGCTGCAAAGTGGCCCTTGCAATGGCTAGAGCTGGAATGACATTTCTGTTTTCGGCATGCTGCGGGTGTTGCAGGTACTGGATTCGGTTCTGCCGGCACGACACGTGAAGCTTCTACTGAGAACTCGATGGACTGTAACTAGTAATGCCTAGCTGTTACTGTTACCCATGGTTTATTGCCAAATCACGCGAGTTTAAATTTATTTCCTCTTTAGTTCGATCTGACGCAGCGCCACAGCTGTTCACGGTGATAATCATTTCATGCAAAAAAGCAAAGGGATTGATATTTAATGGAGGTGACAGGTACGGATGCATGCGAAAGCTTCATTTTTCTGGTATTTTATCAAATAATGGAGGATCTCGTTCTTCGTTTCTCCCGTTAGTCGGTCACTTTCTTTATCCTGGACTAAGTTGAAGGAGAATCAAATTTGATAACGATGACGAAAGGGAATCAAATTCAGTGACGATGACTTAACAATGCCCTTTGATGTCACCCTTTGCAAAATGGTGGTTCTTTTTGGGGCTTTTGGTATTCGCGGTACCCGCAACTGCTACCTCTGACGGGCCTGTTCCAAAAGCCGGTATCCTCTCACAATATAAAGCGGGATAAGGTGAAGGCCGAAGCTCTCCTCCATTGTTGTGGAGAAGTAGACAATAGTTGATTTCAGCTTTTTACCAGCGCCTTTGTGTCAAGGTAACAAGGTAATGAATAAGCGATGATGCAGCATCAGGCGGACGGTTGTCTAGATACGTTCTTACGTGGACCATACGAAGCAAAAGGGTTAATATTGGGAGTTTGCATAGCTTACGCGCGTGGTTTTTTGACTGTTCCCTCGCTTGCAAAGTTAGCTGCGATCTTCTCTGGCTGATCCCTTGAAGAAGAGGATTTATAGTTCGTTGTCTATGATTTGACGTTTGGATGAGGCTCTAACTTATTTCAGGTGTTTTCTGAAGGCCAATGGCTGAATTGACTGGGCGTGCGGATTTGTAAAATGTTTTTTGATTTGTTCTTAATCGAGTACTGCCGTGCTGAAATAGTACAGTTTTTAACCTTCTTCACTACTTTCCAACCTAATGAAGTAAGTAGCACAGCGATATGTGTTTAGACTGGTCATGAGCACTAACATTGTATTTGTAAATAGTGAAGAAAGCAATGCTTTCATGTCGATAGAAACTCGGGAAGACGCACCATGCGAATGTCGACCTTGAAAAGTAAGGTCTCCTGACAACAGTCGAAGCAGTGAAACGCTGCCCCATTCATCCTGGAACTCTGGTCCTGCGGGAGGGGAGGCGGGATAGCCAGCGAGTGAGTGGGTGCCGAGTGCTGTAATGAAGTGTCGCGGAGCGTTGGCGTCTCCCCTGGCCTCCAGCGCTGCGCTTGGCCGCCCACCCGCCCACGCTGCTCCCCGGACCATCTCGGCTTGCCTCGCGGGCGCGGCGCGACCACAGCGGAATCCTGCGGGGCGGCGTCTGTGAAGGCCACCATTGCCGGCGGCGCCGCGGCGCCCCGGGCGGCACGGCAGCCTTTTTGTACCGCGTCGGCGGCTCCTGTGCGGCACTAGGAACGGGGGAGGGGAGGGGAGGGGTGCTACCGCGCGGCGGGGAGAGACAGCTGAGCCCACCGCATGTCACGAACCCACGTGCGGGTGCTGCTTGCACAAAGACTGGCATGTGGACAGGAACAAGAAGCGATGAGAAAGCTCGAAGTTAGGTTTTTCAGGATGTTGATAGTAGACTGTTCACGGAAATAATGGTCCGGGACTCGGGCAACATTGTTATCTTATGGGGTAAAAAAATACTGTCGTGAGTTCAGTATCAGATGTCTGGGTTGCATAAAGAGGTGAGAGGAAACCCAGACGCTCTTTGTCGATGTTTAGGATGAATTTTCACCCATTGTCTGTTGAATTTACGGATCAATCGCGCATGGCCTCCGTATGATACCTATTATCTGTTAAAAACTTTTCAAGGGTGATCATTAGGCAAAGTACAGCCTTGGTACTTATAAACATTGTTATGAGCGAGACTCGTTTACCCAGCCTTTCTGAAAATTGGTGACATAGGCGGATTCATGACCCTTTACCGGGGGAGGTACTTGGCTCTGGGGAGATTTGGGCCGCCGGAGCCACTTCTTGAAGTGCGAGCTATCAGGGGCCGCCTAAACGAGTCTTTTGAGGACGCCAAAACACATATTTTGGGAGCGCCAGTGCTTGCATCATTTGGGATAGTGAAGGGGGAGTGAGTAGCGACATTTCGGGAGGCGCCGGGGATGGTTCCAAGGGTTGCTAAAGTGCGGCGTGGGGGAGACAGTGTCCCTGCCCATAGGTGGCGGAACTAGGAGGTTTCGGGGCACCGTGTCCCCTCTTGAATGATGAATTTTAACACTAGCCCTTTGCCGTTGACTGGAACTAAATGGGTTGAGAAGTCCATGGTGCCCTTCCCCTTAAATCCGGACTCTTCGTCGCCACTGCGGCCCTGCCCCATTGACCTCCGTGGGTCCGCCTAAATGAAATGCAGGGATTAGAATGGAGTGCTAGCGAAAATCCATGTGTTGGTCTATTTCATGGCTGAAGGTATGAGTGCAAAATCCGTTTAAGTTTTGTCATGTGCGGCAAAACATGCCTTGGTTTTGTCCAGTTCAGTCAATCTATTTCAGAAGCCACGCGGACGACTTATAGAACTCGTACCTCGAAACGGGTTTCCTCAGTGTCTCTTCTTGGTTATTTTCAGGGAAAACTCGCACATGTCTTTGGGCCGTCGTACTTAGACGCGTTTTTCAATGCGTTGCTAACTCTTGGTTTTCCCGGAATAAAGTTTACCTGCATCTTTTTTCTTGCAATGCAAGGGCCTTACGTTAAAAATGAAAAAAGATACCGACGCTCGCTTTTACACTCAAGCTTCCTGGATGAAAAACTCATAGTCCGCGTCACTCAGGGAAAGCAGAGGAAGGGCTGCGCTTCCTTCCTCACTACGCTAGCGTGCTAAGTTTAAGGTGTAACCTTGTCTGTATCGGGCCCATATCTGCCATCTTTACAACCCTCCTTTAAAGCCTTAACAGGCGCCTGCGGTAGATAGTGGAGCCTCCAGCTCCACCTTAGTACGATAAGGCAAAGCCGTTTCGAATAACATCAGAATATTGCATAGCATCGGCCCGACCGGGTCTCAAACCACCTCCGGGCTCGCTAACTCTTTTTACTGTGCATAATTTCGATGCCTGAATTAACCTTAGAACGCTGTAGTAAGCGTGTTTCCCCGTCTAAATGAAACCTCGCGTAATAATATCGCTCCCGCGCGCAGTGCCGCGGCTGCCACTGAAGTGATATTGATATGAATCACGCGAGGTCCCTGTCAGTATCGATTATCTCAGTGTGTGAATCAGAATGACTGTGTGAAATTCAGCTCTCCGACCACAAGCACCTGTCGGCCGGAGATGTTTGCCACAGAGGTGTTTTCCCTTCAAACAAAGCTGCGGCCGGTTTGTTGGTGGCCCGGGGCGGGGCCGGTGTTTTTTATCGGCCCGGTCCCCAACTTCTATTGTGTGTATTCAGTCCACGATGTCGCCAATGCGAGGCCGCTTCCAGAGGCGAAAAAACACTGTCACACTAGAACAGCGGCCGTGGCGCAAGAAATACGTCGTTGTAAAGAACGGCGACCTCGCTGCTCAGTGGAAGTGCTGGTTAATGTGCGGGACTGCACCAGCTACGGTGGTCCAATCGATGACTAGTTTCCTCTCTGGCCCTCGCCATCGTCAGCCCGAGCTCGCGTCCTTGCTGAAGCCGGGAAGGCGACTGTTTGCCGAGCGCCCGCTGTCTTCGATTTCTGTGTTTGGCCAGGTCTTCCCGTCCTGTTTAGTGAGAGGCTTGACACGGAAGCGTCCCCGCCGCATGCCACCAGCGGCTCTGTGGTTACTTTGTCTCACCATTAGACTTTATGAGCGTGGTCCACAGCCGCGAATCCCGCAATTGGTGTGATTTATGCAGGCGTCGTATATCACACAACCTCCCCGCCACCGACACCTAAATAACAGATGCGTCGGCTGCAATTACAGACATGAACACTTCTGTAAAGAGAATGTTTGAACGATAGTCATCGGAAGCCCTATAACCCGAACTCTACTTCAGCTGATCTTGGATGTTATTTGGGTGATCGCTGCTTTGTTGGATCGTTTGCCGGACATTTGGGTGACAGCAGGGTTACAGCCGGCGAAGCCGTCCTCCGGCGGGGAGCCGTGCTTCCTGCCTCCCTGTTCATGTTTTGCTGTAATCTGTTTGTTGGCGTGTTCAGGAAATTTAGGGCAGAGGGTTAATGAAAGCCTGTCGTGATTGACTGCGCTTTTGACCGAGTAAATAACCGTTAATTGTCGCCTGTGCTGGTGGCTAAACGGAAGGGTCTAATTACTTCGGTTGCGGCGTGTACCGTGCGCTGACCGGTGGCTGTTGCCGCGTGTTTCAGTGTTGTGCCGTGTACTGTGCGCTGACCGGTGGCTTCTGTCGTGTGTTTCAGTGTGTTGCCGGCCATCTACCATGAAGGAGGGGGCGCCGGCCGAGCCTAGGTCAGCACAGAGGTCAGCTGATATCGCCGCCGGCGGGGCCGCGCCCGTCACCAACTTCGAGTACGAGGACAACGAGTGGGACGTCGGCATCGGCGATCTCATCATCGACTTGGACGCCGACATTGAGAAGAACCTCGACAGCGCGCCGGGCGGCTCGGCGCCGCCGCCCCCGCCCTCCGCCGGAGACGCCGCTGCTCCAGCCTCCGCCGCCGCCAAAATGGGCGTCAAGGCGCAGCACTCCAGCTCAATGGAAAAAGGACTGAAAATGAAGATAAAGCGTACGTCCAAACCGGGTCGTTCCTCGGAGGCTAAACACGAAATAGTGCATTCGGACGGAGTGGCGGCTAAGGCGGGCGTGACCGCCGCCGCCGCGGGCGCCGCCGCTTCCGCCGACACCCAGGCCAAGGCTGCCAAGGTGGCCGGCAAACGCGCCGGCGTTCACAAACGCGATCGCCGCGAAAAAGAGCCGCCCGTTACTGTGAAAGTGGAGAAGAGAGAGAACGGTGTGAGTGAGGAGAGAGAGCGAGGAGAGGAGGGTGGCGAGAGGAGCGGATCGGCCGAGAGCGAGGAGGCGGTCCCGTCGCCGCCAGCCGCCAAGCGCACCAAGCCGGACACCCCCACTCAGGTATGCACACCGCCCGTGGCCGGCGGGCCCGCCTGTTTTTGCCGCGTGCGCGCTGGTGTGTGCCCCGTCACACTCAGTATGCAGCGGCGCGTCTGGTTGGGGCCAGCGGGCCTGCTGCAGGCCCGGCCGACCGGACGCGCCGCTTTTACGCCCTCCCCTCCCCACCTCCCCCACCGCAGTCAGCCTGTCTATTTGTATACTCTGTCATCTAGGCTTCGCGTAGTATTCAGAAGGGACAGTGTGTGCCCATTGTGTATGCGTATGTAGTTAGCTTTCGCTCTCAGTCGCTGCTGAACGCTCAGCGTGGGGTGGCGACTGCGGACTGGGAAATGACATGCTTGCGGTAATACTCGCCCACGATTTGTTATGACTAATCCACGCAGTGCTCTGCCGCGCGCGGTCAACCGCGAGTCGCCAGCGCCCACGCTGGGCGGGCGACTGCGCCAAGAGACGGCGACCACGCGGCCGAGACACCGCAGGTGGTGGCCTGGCGGCGAACAGGCTGGGACCGAGTACGCTGCACTGATTTCCCAATCAACACCTTACCCCTAACGAGACATTTTATTGCCAGTTTTGTTCGTTTTTGTTAATACTTTTTGGAAATCGTGATCTTCCAACCTGAATTATCTATGGGATCGGGCACGTCAGTATTTAGGCCGCAGATACTATCATCTTCACTTCCGCTCTCCGCGTCGGCCGCGGTAGATTTGGGTCGGACCCTAGTCTTGCGTCTGACGACAGTGGCAGTTGTCGCTGCTGTCTATTGCCGACGGCCACTGTCCGCGGATGACACCGCGGGGTCACTGGTGTCAGCGCTGTACCGCTGGGGGCGCTCGCAAACAACGCCCTCAGACCGGCGACGGCCGCCTGGGCCGCCGCCAAGTCACCGTTCGCCGGCAGAAATAGCCAGAGGGATATTTAATCGGGGTTAAAGTAGTTCACAAACGCTTCTTGTCGCTGGTTATATGTAAAGTGCTTACATTGTGGAGCCGTCAACTCCAGAGCAGACGGCGTAATCCAGTGCAAATTAAGTATAGCTTTTGCTAGCTTTTTTGTTCAAGTTCGGCAAATTTATGAGGTAGTAGCACTTGCAGTCTTGAACCATTTTAAGGCATTGATACATGGGTGAAAGTCCTAGGTGGTTGGGGGAGGGTCAGGACCCCCTTGGATTTTGGCTCTCCCATAGGCTTTGTATAGGGCTTGTATTGCCGTGCCAGCGTTAACCCATCCAGAACCACTCCCCTCCTCCCTGGGGAGATATCTCGAGAAGATATATCCAGCCTTGCGTTGATCCCATAACAAAACGTGTCCTTTTCCAATGCTTGTTAGGTTGTTGTAACATTATTTTAATCGTGAACCAACTCGGATCATGTTTGAAAAGATACGCTACGTCATCTCGATTTTAGAGCGCACGGTTGAAAGATCATTTTGTGCCCATTTCACGGACAGGTGTTTCCGTTCGAAGAGATAAGACTGAAATGAATTTGCTGTTCGTAATTTGATTAACTGTAGTGAATGATTCATTAATCGTAATAATTGATCAATCCCCTGTTGCTGATAAGAAACTTGCTGTCCGTGTGTTTGATTAGGCGGCCTAATTCTAGGCCAATCATTCCGATATTTTTTGAAGAAATTACAAATTTGTGGTGTAGGTGGACTTGGGTCTCGTGAGCGATGCATTCTTGGGTCGGTAGGTGTTTGAATGCTCCCTATATTTTCCCCGTCAGTAGAATGTTTGCCGTATTTGAAGATATTTTATCATCCTACCCCTGACCTCTTATTCTTACATGTTTAATATTTAAAAAAAATGCTCCTGTTTGTACACGAGGTTGTCGGATATTTTGTAAGGAGGGCAGCACTACGCTATATCACCTCCGCAAAATCATCCCTTCTGGCAACTAGAACCGTGTTCAAAGGCCACACCACTGCTGCTCGGACGACAAACCAATCACTCAGCCTCGCACACAGCCTGCGAGTGTGTCGCCCCCTGCCGACGTGCCGCCGCAGCGCCGCTCACCCCTCTGTCCGCTCTCTCCGTCGTCGGTATCGGCGGACAATCGCGGCGCTTCGTCGACGCCGCCGCCGTCGCTGGCGGCGATTGAAGCGGCGACCGTTTGAGAGCCAGTGAGCCCCGCGGGAGTGGAAATGGGCGCGGCCGGCGCTGGAAAGGCGTGAGGAGGAGCCTACCAGATGGCGGAACGGTCGGCCGCCCCTAGCCAGTCAGAGGTCATCTCCAGAGATCAAAGGTTGCAGTCGGTCGAACGTGACAGCGATAGATAGAAGTGGCAGATAAGCGGCGGTTTAAAGTTTCAGAAGTGCCGAACGCCTCGGCCCGCTTATCGCGAATGTCTGACGAAATGATCAAAGTTTTGGATGCTTAGTAAACCAGTGCTGTTGGATTGTTTCGACGGTTTTGAGTTAGATTAGGTTCTAATTTAGTCTTTCTCGTATCTGTATTATTAAATGAAGCCACCCAAGATATTAGTATGATGCTATTTTGGAACCACTCTGAATCAATTCACTCTACCCACACTACACAATCAACTCTAGCAAAAATAGCACAGATTTGTCGGCTAACGAGGATAGACAATACGGCACTATTAGATGTCGTCATGAAGCATATATTTTTAGGACAGCCACCCAGTAATTGATGCTGAGGCAAGATACCGTGTCACAAGCGTCTCATTAACACGGATAAAAAATCGGTAAGCTCCTTACGGGGTTGACTTAACGGGCCGCCTGTGCTGCGGCTCAGATAGTATCACCCCACCTGCTCAGAGCCAGGGATTTAACTGATGATGCTGTATAGTCCAACGCCACTCACGAGGGTATATGCACGCGCTGGGAAAAACGTCTGGCGTATCTCGCTGATAAGCTTATTTTGTTTGGTTAGATTAGGTTCTAATTTACTCGTTCTCGGATCAGTATTATTAACTGAAGTCATCCAAAATGTTATTATGATGCTGTTTTTCAGACCGATATTAGGGTTGATCAGGGGCGTAGCCAAGGGGGGCGGCAGAGACAGCCGCCCTCCCCTGAAGGCCCGAATGGCCCCCCTGAGGACACGATTCTGTAACAAGCAGGGCCCTTTTGGCGCTGTCGCAGGGCCCTTTTCAGGGCGCCGCCCCCCCCAGCAAAATCCTGGCTACACCCCTGGGATTGATTGTTTACGCTTCAAAGGTTGAATTTGACCGTGATGAGTTGTTCCCAATATGTTGTCAAGTGCTTGCCACGGCTGTGCTTTAACCCACACTGCCAACAAAATCTAAAGCTACTGCTCGCTGAGTGTGTCAGTTCGCTTCCAAACACTCCGCTGTTGTCATTCCCATCATGGATGGCTCTGCCTCTGAGCCCTGGAAGGTCAAGGGTACCGCATTTGAACCAATATTGCCTGCTTTTGAGCTGACGTCGGCACTGTAATTTGAAATTAAATGCCGTTCTTCTCTGTGGCCTTGACTGTAATTTTAAGAGGTCCAGATTTCCCATTATGTACGTTGGGAATGTCTCGTTTTGGCCCACTTAGATCGGGCCACGGTTCAGGAAGATAAAAAAGGAATCCGGAATCAGCCAGTCATCTTTGTTGGATAGTTGTTTCGCCACAAATGCGCCATTGTACTCCTGCGGTGCACATTTTTGGTCTTTTATACATCCGGTATAAATTATTCGCATTGGCTGATCCAGAACATCGATTACCTGTGTTGCATCCCCTTCCGCACCATGCCGCTCTCCGTCCATCCCGTATAACACTTCAGAATGTCACAACCTCAACGAAACTCCTTTAAGTGGTGGTCCTAGTGTATTTGCACTACATCCCGCCGACTTGTTGAACGCTTTTGCATAGGCTTCCTAGAACCATCGCACTAAGTTTGGATTGGAACTCTAATGACATCCATTGATCTATGAATGAAATGCAGACTCGGTGCAGGCTACGTGTTGGGGGCTCAGCAAAGTAGGATTCAATTGATTCGTGGCTGCCACACGTCAGCATGCCTTATGAATTGGCTGATCTGGTGGCTGGGAGCGGCTAATTATGCCGCTCTCTGTCCAGAGCACCATTTGTAACCGGCTGGTAATGCACGTCACCGTAATCGGCGTAGTCCGCCGTCGGCTGGCGCGACCCCGCCGCCCCCGCTGACCTCTGTGACCTTTGACGCGGCCAACAGTGACGCCGGGCATAGCCGCGGGCGGCAAACTAACCTCGGTGCCGCCAGACACAGTCGCTCACTGAAACGGCGGCCCCGAGGGTTGTTTTACTGCACTTTGGTCCAACACTACCACACTGATGAGAGCAACACCGAAGCACGGCTAGAGTTGTGTGACACTTCGAGGAATCCCGCTATGATCGCAGGAGTTTTATGACTCTGACTGTCGACCTTTCGGCTTAGCGGTGAACGGGTCGCTGGTGAAGTTAATGGGTTGTGAATGGCATTAGGTGTACATCTGGCGTGTACAGCCCTCGACTTTTCGCCTCTAACGTCAAGATGAGTGAGCGACGATGGTCGACGCCGTCGGATCGTCGCTGCCTTATTGCGCTCATCCAAACGCTCACCTCTCCGATGTCTCAAGATCTGAAATACCGTCGCGAGTCTCGCCGAATCAGAATCGCCGCGGGGCTTTTTGTCGGCTGCCATTGTCTGTTTGACGGCGGCGGTCGGCGTGAGAATGGTCGGGAGGAGGGGAGGGGGAGGGCATTGTGCAGTAGCGCCGTTGGCTGGGCACTCGCCGTAACGCCGCCGACGGAGGCCACTTTCACCCCCGACAAGATTTACTGTGGCTTCTGGCGGTGCCGGTCCGTTCGGCGGCTAATTTGACAGATCCAAGGAAGCTCTCGGATCGCAGATCCGATAACACACTGGGATACCGTGCCGGAATGTAAAGGTTTTGCAAGTGTCGCTGAGCTCGCTGTGGAGCAGGATTAAGTGATGGCTCGTCGGACTTATCTTTCAAATAACAGTAGATAGATTTATGCCTGGTGTGAGGAGAAAATCAATGACTACAGAACAGTTTTAAAGTGGTGTTGAAAATGAACATTATCTGTCAAATTATTTTTTTATTCTAGACCAAAATTTATATTAAAAGAATAGACACAATAATAGGAGCTTTCGACGGGGATGAGTTGACTTCGAAAGCTCCTATTATTGTCTCTATTCTTTTAATATTAATTTAGGTCTAAGATAAAAAATTAACGTGGCAGATAATGGTCATTTTCAACACCACTTTAAAACTTATAATAATAATGCTGCCGCCAACACTGCTCCGCCTACTTGCTACTACAGAACAGTCATGGTTGACATATAAAGTTCGGAAAGGGCCCGCATCTCCGTTTTACTTCCTTGTGTCAAATGCGACGCTAAAACCTTTTAGACATTGCTGCAGACTGTGGCAGGAAAATATCGGATCCAATTCCCACGTTGGTTGGCGGTTAAGCATTTGCATGGTTTCATTACGACGTAGTGCATGCTATGAACCTGCTCTAACCGCAAATATCCTCCTTCCTGAGTCTCATCGAGGAAAATGGTCTGAAGATTGGT
This sequence comes from Lepas anatifera, assembly GCA_034440635.1. Classification (NCBI taxonomy): domain Eukaryota; kingdom Metazoa; phylum Arthropoda; class Thecostraca; family Lepadidae; genus Lepas; species Lepas anatifera. Next base: position 71,238 of record JAOTON010000128.1, on the reverse strand, counting down.
GGATGTCAGCCAAGTGCTGCTGAAATTTGGCCGTAAATCACAGAGGCTATGAGGAATCATAGACTATACAATCATACTTTTAAGAAATGATGACTAGAGATAAAACTGTCCTAGAACTCGGACTATGGGTAATAGGTATAATCGTTTGTAAATATAATATATTCACGAATATGATAGGTATGTTAAATAATCACCAATGAATCTGTTGGTTATATACCTAATAATTACCCCTGGGTTAGGCACAATGGCGTAGCCAGGATTCGGCCAATGGGGGGTGTTCGACAACCGTCGGGGACCTCCAGGCCGGGAGGGCACTCTTAGTAACCGGAGCCCATCTTCTATATTTTTCGTATAGTATTTTAACATTTTGTGGTATATTTTGGGAAATTAAATGTTGCTGCAAACAAAATGTTAAACCTGAATCCACCCCAATTCACTCTGGTAATCAGACATGAAGTTATTGAAGGTCAGTCGTTTTGAGCACGAAGAAATGATCCTCTACGGGAAACGATTACCAATTATTTCCGGTTGTCGAATTCGTGAACTATTTAATCCGGAAATTTCCAAAGAAATGAAAATAAAAATTGTATCAAACTACAAGGGATATGGGAGCATGTACCGGACATTACATAACGTCTATTTCGCGGAGATATCCTGTTGAATTCATCACGGTTACTTTCTTACCCTTGCCGTGTTGTAAATGAGCAAATAACCAAGGCAGTAGGCACCTGAGATATCTATCGCTTTGGCTCACCATTTTCTTGTTATTTTCCAACTTGTATTCCTGTTATTTTCAACCTTTCATACCTTTTTCTTGTTGATTCCATCAATTTCTGGCATTACCCTTTGTGTCTGTTTCCACGAATACATTGAAAGTGTTTATTTCAGAATATTTAGAAGGTAGTTATTTAGGTAAAGCTAGATATTAAAATCAGCTGAAGTGCCAATTTTCTGTTCGATATGTTCTTATGAATGATAAAACTAGATTAATTTTTGCCTTTCCTTTGGTGCTAGTGTTAGATCGATATGTTTCAATTTGTCGTTTTTGGTATGTAATAAGCGTAGATATATTTTTTCCAAAGCATTTGAACACCGGAAACAATTTTCTTCTCTGCAATCGCCACCGGACCAAATGACGGTTCAAAACTCTCAACGTTTGAGTATATTTTTGGGAAGAGTATTACCGTGGTGGAGGTACGCTGGTCCGCCCCGTGCGCAGAACCGTGCTGAAACGCGGGCAGACCGCCGCGACGCCCCGCCCGCCCGTTGGCGCCGCTGGAGTCGCGCGATCTTCACCATTCAGCGGCCGCGAAGCGCGACGTCATCTAACCAATCGACGGCGTGATGGAGCTCCTCAGGAACCGTTGGTCCACTCTCGTCCAGGCTGCCTTTGTACCCGCAACACTTCGAGAGGCAGCCTCCTGAACTGGCGAAGCTTCCCCAGAGTGCGGCCGTGATCCATGGTTCCGTTCCGTAGTGACTGTTTCTCTTCTGATGTGACGAGGTTGCAAAAGCCAGCAGTCTAACCGAACAGCTAACTCCACTTGAGCCGTTACATGACGCAGACATGCAGTGGCGGATCTAAGACTTCATTTGGGGGGCTAGGGGATCGATCTTCTCCCGCCATTGCCTGGAAAGAGCCTCAGGCTATGCATTAACTACAGGCTTTCGGACATTTGGGGGGTAGGGGGGGCTTGAGCCCCTAGCCTCCTTGTATCCGTCGCTTCAGGCATGTACCTGCACTGTAAGTTTGGTACTTTTCCGATTAGCAGATAAAGTGGATGATTAAATCCTGCAGAGCTTTGCACGATGTAAACACGATTCTTTGATGCAGTCGAGATTGTCACTGAGATTGGTTTGATTATGTCTTGTGTGCTAATTTGTCCCTCGAGATATATGCCACCTCACCTATTTTTTGCGGAATGGCTTTTATTTAAGAATGTCTAATTAGCCTAAGCCAGTCTAGACATTTCTCTTTAACTTTTTGACTATACCTATTTGTTAGCGATTTTTGCATACAGCATACATACATCTCCTGAAACGACTACTCGCTGCACTGATATTAAATCTTCACTCATTCTTTGTCACAGTTCATGATGGAGAGTGTTTGGCGAAATCGAGAGCCATCCAGTTCTCGGAAAGTGAATTTATAGACACTGAATTCCCAGTGTTCTCTTAAAGTAAAGTAGAGGTAAAATATTAAAGCAATCTTCTCAAGACAAAGCGTGGAACTGAACAATCCCCAGTTAAATTGAAACACCTGACTTCTGAAGAGGATCAGAACCACCTAGACTAGAAATTTACTATATATTATATTATATTCATTATACTATACATTATATTCCATTCAGAGAGGTGCTTACGAGTTGTGAATATGGTTTCAAGCCAGCACTCGAAACTGCTTTGCGAATCCTGCATTGAACATTAAAATAATGTGTTCAATAGTTTAACCTCACCTATTCTTACTTCTGCAGTTGCTTATCGTGATTTTACGACTTTAAAGCAAGCAAGACGTTCGGTTCACCTGGGAGCTTGTCACACGATGGGAGCTTGTTCCACGATGTGAATTCAAGTCGAAAAGTTTCTGCAACGTCTGCGCGGCCCTCTTGGGATTTGCTTAGATCTTAGCGTGAAAGTAAATTATTCAATGCTCTCAGTGCTTCGGCTCATTGAAAAACACTAAATGCAAGTATTGTGGCAGGTTTTCCAGCTAGAAACAAATGCATAACTGATCGGCCTTTAATTTTCAAAGCTCAACAGTTAGTGGCGGACCCAGGACTTTATTTCAGAGGAGGGGGCTAGCGGGCTCGAGCCTCCCCCGCCTCTGCCTCGGATCAGCCTCCACCTATATATTAACTATAGACACTCGGACATGGGGGGGGGGTTAAGCCCTCTGGCCCCAACCCCCCATCGTGTCCGCCACTGTCAGCAGTATATAATTACATTTGTTGTTGGTAGGAACACAGACGCGCCCCCAGTAATCAGGCTTCTATGCTCGTCTGTTCAGTGAGCGAATGCTCAATGGGTCGGCCGCAATGGGCGCGTGGAGGTGTTGCGTTTTTATCGCGTCGCTTTCACCTCCGCCGCTGCTCTCCAATCGGCCGCGTGACAAATGACTGCTCTGATCAGCTAACGGCGTGTGACCGACGTGCAGCGCGTGTCCCCTCCCCCTTCCGGGGATGGGCGGCGGGCCATTGTGTCGGCGGCGGCGGTGCTTTGTGTGGCGACGGAGCCGCGGCGGCGGCGGCCAGGCGGCGCTGGGCGGAATTCACTGGACCGAAAAATACCGCGCCGTTAGCCGACTGCGATGAGGCGTCTGCGCTAAACTGCCTGCCCGCTTGGTTTGGCGAACACCACTGCTGATGCTCTTGTTATTTAGAATCGCCGTCCCTACATGAGAAGTGGTAAACCAGGTCGCAAGTTTGAGCGTCTGGTCTGGGCGCGTGCGGATGCTTTCAAGAACCCGTGGTCGATCTGTTGGGAACCTGGCATTGAAGTTCGTTGCAGAGTTTGTGCGTAAGGCTGCAAAATTAAGCCCGTTGTATATATATATATATATATATATATATATATATATATATATATATATATATATATATATATATTGTGACTTACTTCATTCATTTACTAAGGAAGCTTTGTTTGAAACAATTATCTGAAGGCGAACGCTTAACGCTTTTCCCTGTAGCGAACGCTTAAAAAGAATGTGGCAACATCATAACGGGATCTAAACTGAGATGTTCATGCGATATAGCACACCAAGGAAACCACGTGATTGATGTTTCATTTAGCACAGAACATACCGTTCGCGGAGAAAAAGGCAAAAATTCCTACAGAACCCCCTCCTGCACCCGGTGGTCACGTGGTATGAGCTGAAATTGGGACCGTGGCGTGGTGCTCAGGGTCGCTGCGCGGACAAATATGTATTGCTCGGACCTTTGTAAAAAATTATGTGCTAAAAATTGTGCCCTCGGTACTGGCGACTATAAATGCATATAACTTTCTTGTGAATACTTCCGAATACTTTTATCAAGAAAAATAGCCGAAATCAATATGTGTCACTTTGGTTCCTAATAAAAGTCACTTTTAGCCAAACGCGCTTCATTTACATATATTCGTTCTCATCTGTGGCGCAAATGATGAGGTTCAATCTGGCTCAAAGTATGCGCCGAATTGCCGTCTCTAGGCATTTTTTACCTCTAACAGAGGAAACATAAATTAAACAAGTTATTGGAATTAGTGGCTATTGCAACAGCAAAAATTAGGCCATATCCATTATTTTCAATAAAGATTACCCCTAATAACCACTTAACTCCGAGTACAACGGTATGCCGATTCTGGTTCCATGGACAATCTTTATTGAAAATAATGGGTTTGGTCATATTTCCGTTAGAACATGGTTAATAAGCCTAGTATGTCGTTCATTTAAGCTTCCTCTGTTAGCGGCTACACATTATCGAAATCATCGTGACATCTCAAATTGTCGAGCTGATACAGCGCTTGAAATTAGTCAATAAAGCAAGTTATACGCATTTATAATCGCTGGTGTCTAAAATCATGTATAGCGCGTAGGTTTTAAAAGGTCGTAATAAAAATTTGTCCACATGTTATAATTTTTACCTCTTTTCTCTGCGATAACATGTTCTGGGACAAATTAAATACTGATCAAGTGATTTCCCGGCATGCTCTATCACGTGGCTATCTCAGTTCAAATTCCATTATGAAGGCGCCACATTATCGTTGATCTAATAAGCTTGGTGTCTGACGGGTTTGTGGCGACTGAGCTGTGTCGTTTCGTCGATAGTCGTATAGATGAGACAACCAGTTGACGCTTGTAAAACAATTACCCAAGAGGCTCATCGGTGGAACAAATCTTTGCGCTTACGAATTGACCATCCATGCCATGCGTGCGGCGCAGGAACGCGGCTAAAACCGTTCGTGCCGGAAGCCTGACCTCTCGCTGCAGGGCACGTCTCAGCAGCCGGGCGTCCGCCGACTGTTCGCTGCTGAGTGGTCCTCGGTGGCCATCGGCCGCAGTAGGCCCGTCACGTGCAGCCGGCTCGCCGGCGCGGTTAGATTGCCGGCGGCGCTGGAAAGGTCAGAGGTCGCCTGTACCCGCGCCCTCGCCCCAGGGAAAATTGCGATCGCCTCGCTTCCGTGCCTGCGTTTCGTGGGTCTGGCGAGCGGCCAGCCGGTAGCACCGGCCAGGGGTCTGTGCAGAGCGCCGTTAGTGCGGCAGGGATCGGACAGTGGCCGGTGTTTACGAGTGCGGTGGTATGCCGAATCTCGGGAGCGGGGCGCTATCTGAGCAGTGGCGCCGAATTACGGGCCCTCCAGAGCCGCGGGCTGGGAATGCGGTCAGGCGGGCGGGATCGCTGCGGTCGGGTTCTGCGGTCTACTCTGCCGATGTCGGATTTCAATCAAAACAATGTCATTCAACGGAGGAAGAGGTGATGTCATTGATTCACATTGACGACAGCGGTGGCCTTGGTTCGTGTTTTGCGTTGGCAACAATTTTACTATATTGGAGCAAGATATTGGCTACATCTGTCGGATTTGCAAGCACGTAAATGACATTTATGTGAAGCGTTGCTAAAACAACTAGACTTTGAAACTGGAAAACGTCATGGGCGTAGCCAAGGAGGGGGGCGGCAGCGAGAGCCCCCCTGAGGGTCCGAAGGGCCCCCCTGTTTTGAGAATTAAGTTGACTCCATCGCAACGAGACTATAATGCCAGCAGTCACGAATATACATGTATATTCGTGACTCCCTTATTCAGTAGCCGTGATTTACGCCCGTCAGCCAGAGTCCTGCATGACCCTGAGGTCAGTAGGAGCCTCTGAGGAGCCACACGCAAAAGTCAGCGACTGTAGCGTTGGACTGTGATACTCGTTGCCGACTCCAGCGAAGACCTTGGCATGAAACCTGCATATTCGTGATACCACCTAGATAAGCTTGTTGCTTTGACTCGCATTTGAGCGATGTCAGAATTCCAACCCAGCGTGGAGCATTCCACGCGTGCTGCTGCCAGACTCAGGGAATGCGCTCAGAGTTCCTAAGCGAATGCCTCCGAAGATCACAAAAGAGCTCCCTGGCGTCGTGAACTCGCCCGTCAAACTCCGGCCGTTCTCATTGATCCTCTCGAGCTCACTTTTAGGTTGTTGGAATGTATTTCGTGGCATACGTAATGCCGCTTAGGTTCTTTTCACAAGGAGACTGCATCTCAGAAGTCGGTCTTGACGGTTTTGTGGGGGATTGCTTTGAACAACCTAAAATACCAAGATCTCTGTTTTGCCTGTTTTTCTACAGTTTTCAGGCTAGCGAGCTGTTTGGTGTTTATTACGTTCACGTCTACAGGGAAATCGTTCGTGTGCAATGAAGCAGAGGAGGAGTCCGACATAGAAGCGTGACGCTGGCGGTGTGATAACTCGGTTTTCGCCGAGCGATCACGCCGCCAGAGTCGACGTTGAGCCTGACACAGACTGGTAGGCTGGTGACGACAGCAGCCACGCGCCGCCTAGGTCGTCTCCTGACCGCCATGTCGCTCTGCGCCGCTCCCCACTCGCCAGTTTTTGTCGGCCGCGTAATTGAGTGGAGCAACTTTTATGGCGGCGGCGGCCTGGGCCAGCCTGCTGGGAGGTACGTGCCAGCGTCCCGCCTCCATTTCGGGCAGCTGAAGAATTCCCGGCCTTCCACGGGTCGTCGGGGGGAGAACGAAAGTGAACGGCCAACACCGATCACCGGTCACGACCATCGTCTCTGATCACGGCAATCACAGACATTGGCAGTCGGCTTCTCTCAAGATAGTATGTCGGGAACGTGGCTTGCATATATGCGAAATCGGTGGACTTGTATTTGCTGTCCTGGCCACTATGAAATGTGTTCATGCTCTAAATTATTAATGCCATCCTATTACCGACTTGCATTAAATGACCGTGATGTTTCGAGTGATCTGACGCCTGAAGTTGATGATAAATGAGACCGGTTTATTTGTGCCCTGTCAAGAGTTCTTATCTCAGGTAATGCACGCAGTCTTTCTTGGAATCAACTACTGATAGTGAACATTGGTGAACACCATGTGATCACTCCATGGTAGCTGCATAACTTAGAGGAATGGATGTTAGTGCACCTTTCTTTTCTATGGACCTGCAGTTCAACTATAGATTGTTAGACAGCATTACAGCTTTCGAGTGAAAACTTAAAATACCACCCATCATCCTCCACACCCGTAATCAATTCAAACACCTTGCACATAGACCCAGCCCGACACTTGTTCTTTGACGGTAGCGACGTGCAGGGTGTGCCCGGCTCTGTCCGTATGCCAGCTCCGCTGAAGCCTGATGTTGAGAAATGATTTGCAGCGTTCCAACGGCGTAATAACTCTTCGCGATAGTGCCGCTGATAGCGTTTACAGCAAATGAGATAGGATTATGAAGACCTATGTGGTGCATTAACGTGCTGCCTTTACGATGATGCATGGGACGTTAGATACATTCACACCCATCATTTACGCTGCAGAGAAACCGTCCCACCCGGTCGGTGATGGACTTTTAATGACATAAACCACCATAGAACTAAAGAGGTCGGACCCTTGCCGGGACAATATTTGCAGTTTCTATAATGTAAGAGAGCCGAAGATGAACTGTGAGAGATATAACGACTGCGTCGCAGGTCGTCCATCTCTACCTGATCCGGCCCTTCCGGTTCCTCTGAAGCTTTTCTCCGGCTCAGAGACCGCCTGTGCGCTGTCGCGGCGGCGAGCTACCGCGTTGTTGAGGTCACGCGTACCAGTTGTGGTGACAGGATCGGGGTGGGCATCGGACGGCCGCCAGTGCGGCACATCTCCCGCCGGCGCTGATTAAACGCCTCAATTATGCAACCGGTGGCGGCAGTGGGTTGGCCCCAGATGGGCGGGACCAGACCTCTTCCAGCGTCGTTCCCGACGTCTGTCCTCACCCTGCCAAGAGGGATGTTAGAGGGTGGGCGGCTGAAGGGCCCTCCCTCAGGAGAAGTGAGGAGGCTGCACCTGTCATCTCATCGTGTTCCCTCAGCGTCTGGTGACTGGGCGCTGTGGGATGACCTGGCTGCGCCCCTGCCCGAGTGTGAGTGTCAGCGGTAATTTGTACAGGCGTGCCGTGTCGATTGGTCCTCGTTCCGGGTCTCCTGTCGTCTCCCACGTCCGTCTCACAGAGCCAGAGCTGACAGGAAGCTCTGAGTCTGAGACGGACAAGCTGACAGGAGGCTGTGAGTCCAGCGCGGGGCCGACCTGCCTCGGCGGTCGAATGTCTCCGTCGTGGGGACGTGGTGAAACGATTGAGCCAATGTAGGCAGTGGGCCAACGCGGTGGGGAAATTTGTCACGTCGCGGTTGCAGTTTGCGGTGCATTGGAGGAAAACACCGCGCAAGTGTTTGCGGCGGATGAACCGCACGGCCGCGCCGTTTGTGTAGCTGGTACGGTAGTGTAGAGCGCTTTCCGTCGGAGCTCCACTCTTTAGCGCGCCTTGTTAAAGCCCCACGTTCGATGCACGCCGTGTTAGGAATTGCCAAAACAACAGCGTGGATGTCGCTGCCGACTGACCGGGGTGTTCTTGAGCCATCGATGTCGATTTAATCGTTTCGGCTAAGACTGGCATATGTAATCAAAACATGAAGTGTTTTCAGTTTGCATTGAATATTTCAAAATGTAAATCGCATTCGACTTCCACGCCGCTGCCTCGGATTCCAATCCCGAGTGGGTATTCGGGATGAGGCCTTCCGATCCCCATAAAACCCTCCCGACCGAGCGACAGTTGGCGACACCATTTGACTTCAACAGTCAGTGCGTCGTAAAGCCCCAAAGCCACGCTTCTACCCGAGTATTACGAAATCCAGTCTGTAGCTTTAGGTCGAGAATGCTTGCGACGCTTCATCGAGCAGCGCTCGGTATCAGCACGACTGCTAAACATTTCATTCTTAACACATACTGTGTAGGTGGTGCTGACTTTTCTATTGTTTTCTGTTTATCGCAGTTTTTTTAGATCACGAGATACATTTCTAAAACAAGCTGAAGCCGGAGATAGCTGGAAAGTACAGGATAGTTACTGAAAAGTGTAAATACAACTCTTTCTTTGCAGTAGGGCAATTCAACTGTTATAGGTGAGGGTTCGGATAAGATGTTGGCTCCCTCAACAGCCAAACAGGATGTGAAATTTATGGTTAATAATTAATGGTTAATGGTTTATGATTAATTATTATGGTTAAAATTCCAAACGTTTCAAGGCCAGAGCCTCTTCTTGTGAATCGGAATTGTGATTGTTAGCAATATGGTTATGTTTGATCGTTTCATGTAAATTTAACTTGTGCTTTTATGTTAGCCATTGAAGAAGCCACTGGCCTTGAAACGTTTGACTATTTTATCTATAATGATTAATCTTGTAATATAAATATAAACTTTAAATCATATTTGACTGCTTGTGATTTAGCTGTTATTTTATCTAACATAAATTGGATCATAATCCGAGCGTTGAGTTCTATTATTTCAAACGCAGTGAATGTGAGCCTGTTCGTCAGGCCGGTCGTGTGGCACCATGCACAAGTGATCATTTGGCCGCTGTTGTGCAGCATTGGCCATCATTAGGGCGGTTGCGGTCACAATGACCCCACCTCTTTGCTGTGTTCGTGCCGCCGCCGCCCCGCCCGTCGTCGGCTGCCTAGAGACCGGCGCCGCGCAGCGGCACGCTCCGTCGAACGCGCCGCCGCGCGGCGCGGCTGCTCGCATGGCGCGGCTGCCGGCGCGGCGGGGCGGGGGGTCGCTGCTGATCGATCCAACACTGGCACGTGACAGGGGGAGGGGGTGGGGGGAGGTGCAGCACGCCACGCGCGTGCCCGGACCTCGTAATCAATTAGTGCATGTTTGGCGTGGGTTTAGATAGCATTGTTGTGTTGAGTTGTATCAGCACGCAGCCGGGAGTTTAAAGCATCGGCTTTTCACGCAGTGTTTGAAGAAGAGGCGGAAATGTGTGCGTGAGAGGGGGCTGGTATGAAATATGAGCTGGGTAAAGCTGGGACGACTATGAGGGGAGCTATGAGGTCAGCTTTGCGGGAAATCTAGGGTTCTGAACCTTCACTCCATCCTTTCTTCCTGATTCCGGGCAAACAGTAACATCAGTGCATCTTTGTGACGGTTGGTGTTGACGTCCGTGCTGGAATTTCAGCAGGTAGCTGGGTCCCCGCCTAACTTTCAAATATGGCAGCAAAGTGTGGGCGTTTCTCATATCAACGAAATTAATTGAATTGTTTCGACATTGTGTGCAAACCCGGTTCCGTGCGCTCTCAGGTGGGTGTCCTGGCCGCGCCGCTGGTGGGAAATGTGTGTGTAATTGGCCTGAAGTGTAGTCGGGCCCACTCAGCACCCACCAGCTGTTGAAGGAGCGCGCGATAACGCCTGCGTTGTTTGCGACTGGGCGCACCATCGACGCGCCCCGCCCCGAGCCTGACGTCTGCCTCAATGACTGATAAATGGTGTGTTCAGCTTCAGAGGTCACTGGGCTGAGCGCCCACTCAGACGCCCTGTTGAAGAGGGAGGAGCTCAGCGCTGCCACCAGGCTCAATTACTCGACAGCCTATCTCCATGGGTGATGCCAGTTCCCTTGCTTCTGAGCGGTCACCGTAGGTGGGGACGATATATGCAGTAGGCGGGGTCGCACTGTGACAGTGCTCTCCTCCTCCCCCCCCACCATCGCGGTTGTGACGCTACGCCGTGCGTGACGGAGCGTCGCGTCACGCCGCCGCGGCCTGGCAGTTGGCAGCAGCGCTGTCATATCCTGCGGCGCGACGGCAGCTGACCGGCCGGCGGCGCTGCGGCTCCTTAATTACGTCAGTAATGGGCCCTGCGGCGGCCTGCCGGGCATGTCAGTTCGTGTGGGGCGCACCCACCGCCGCCGACGAGCGACGTCGCCACCGGTGGCCTGGCGTGCCGGCCGGCTATTGTGATGACACGGCTATCCGGATTGGGACGGCTGTATTTGTTTTTTTTTAGCATTTTAATGCCTCATACAACCGCGCCAATCAAAGCGGTGGAGAAATTAATACGGGCCTGCCGTGTCTCCCTCTCATAAACAATGGAACAAACACGGCTTACTAGTCCGCTCTAAAATTAATAATGCAACACTAGGAGGATTTTGGAATCTGTTTTTGGAAGAAGATCTGTCAGGCTTGGGATCTTTTTCTTTCATTTTTGCCTTTCTGCACAATTCTGGCATGGAAATTGCATGAAGTCATGTTAAACATACCCAAAGCCTTCAGTTAATCACACGGCAAATGCCAGCGTTCACTTTGTGTGGTTGCATGACTGTGAAAAAACAAGCCTGAGAATCCCGCTGATTGGATGATAGTTACGTTTGGTATTACGCTAATGGGTCACCGTTACCTGCATTAATGACCAATTGATCATTTACCGCCACCATTATGGGACGGTGACGTGAACCGAGCGAATCTGTGATCCTCTAGAGCATTCGACCCAGCCCTAATTCGTCTTCTGGCCGTTTATCAATTTATATAGATCCATGTATCCTTGTAGGCGTGTATGTATGCCTGACGATAAGTTCAAGTAGCTTGTTGAAGGTGAGCTGTTGATCGGGCTCACATTTATCAGTGGAAGCAGCGCCCTCCTATCACGACTGGTAAGCATGATGTATTTTACAGTGTGACAACATGCCTCAGTGTTCAACTGCACTCATGCAAATGAGTCCTTGTCTTGAATGTCTGCTTTGTTGTGTAATTTAGCGGAAAAGACCGGAAATCAATCGCGAAGGACATCATCTGGCTCAACGAGAAGTGATCGAACGCTTATTTGTGTCTTTCTTGCTGGACTGCGAATTTCTTTTACTGTGCGTTTACGTTTGATGCACTTTCCCCCATCAATTATTTTCCGATTGTGCATTCTGGCGGAATCGGGCTTTCGTATGTGGATCCACTGTTGGCGGGCAGCCCACAGTGGCGCTGCTCCCGCCCTCTGCCGAGGACAGAGCGGCGGAGTCATGCGGCCGCCACCATCTGTGCACCACCGCTCATCAATATGCATTAGGGCGGCCGGCGGCGGCGCGGTGCTGATATTGAATTCGACACGTGCTCTGCCGAGGCTGCTGTGAATCGGGGCTGGGGTAGGGGAGGGGGGAGGGGGCGTGTTATGGAGCAGTCGGATCAGTCGGGGCGGCCTAATCAAGCTCTCATGCAGCGGGGCCGGCTCACGTTAAAAACCGGGCCAACTGACACCGAACTAGAACGGGGCGTTCTAGTCGCGTGCTATAGTGGAGCGTCGAGTTATATTTCTGAGGTGATTGTTATTATGGCTTTGCACTCACGGTAGGAGGATAAAGATGAGGATTGCATGCAGAGTGGTTATAAATTTTGCTCAGAATAACTGTAAGCTAGCTTTGATTTTCACAGGTGGTTTATTATGCAGAGATTAACCAGCAATCAGAAAAAGTATACTCATCACTCGCTACCAGAATAGATACAGTTTCAAGTAGGTACTGCTTACCAATTAGTTGGCGTTAATTCTCGCTTTCCTTTGGTCATCGCCGACTGCACCCGTCCCCACCGGTGTACCATTTGGGGTCGCGCGGAGGCCGTTGGGCAGGCATGTTGAATGGCTACCCTTTGACCTTCGGCGGAGGGCTGTCAGCTGATGCGAAGGCGGGCGTTGTGGCGTACAAAGCGGCCGTCCACGGGCCCTGGGAGATGCATTTGTGAGTAGCTGTCACCAGCAGCCTTTACGGCGGTTAGAGCCACCCTGAGCCCGGGACATCAGATCAGTGTTTCCTTCAGCATCGTTCACAAGTTTTCAAAATCAAGTGCTCTGCACTTCACCGGCTCCTAGTGTTTGTTCTATAAAGCTGGAACGGCGGCAGAATACGTGTGTTTTCCCCAGCACTCTGGGCGACGCCAGCTGCTGCGGAGTAAGAGAGGCTTGTTGCGGACTCGCGGCAAGAGCGGTGTGGTGCGGAGATTTAACGGTCGGAGATGTACCTCGGAAGCTGCGTTGTCCAGGTGTGAGCTGGGGTGCAGAAGGCTGCACTGCAGCTATGCGATAGTAAACGGACGTGCTATGGTGTAGAGGGGTTTGTTTGGCAGCTGCCGGTCGGAAAGAAATGATGCGCCAGCCCACCCTGCCGCTTCTGGTGTGGAAGTGGTCGGGAGCACGGGCGGCACCGGAACCAGTGGCTCCGGGCAGCGAGCGTGACAACGCTTCAGGCGAAACCGCGCAGTCAACGGCAACCGCCTGAAGGCTCCCGCGGGGCTCAACGCCTGTGTCTGGATGAACTTATTAACAAAGCAGTTTGAAATCGAAATCGAGCTGTCAAAATTGGCACGTTTGTGCCGATTAGGCATTTAATTTCTGGTGATTGTAGGAGTGATTTGGTTGTTTGGGCTCACGGGCGCGTCAACCGTGAGTTCGAGTAGCACCCATTTAAGGGAGTTAGCGCACCATAATGTATACTTTACCGCCATATGGTAATCCCAGCGTGCCTGCTCATTACGAAGCGAGTCAGCTGTAGGCAGACGGCAGCGCTCCATGGACCCAGAATTTGTTTATTGTATTCTTCAGCTAGTAGGGGAGAATGGGGAGAAAAGGGATGCGGGCTAGGTGCGACAGAAGGATTTTCTCAAACCATGGACTCACAGTTTTGCTTCTTTTTGTGGGTTGGTTGGTGCTCGGTGACATGGCTCTACATAAGTATGGTACCATTTTTTCTTCCCTATGCAGTGATCCCGGCGATCGGAGAATCTAAGCAAACAATTATACAATACTTGGAGTCAGTTTTACCATTTCTTTTCTCCCGCTACTTTGACTTTTCGGTGCTTTTAAGGTCCTTTTGCATAAATCATGGAGTTTTACCATTGAAAGCGGGATATAGGTATGTATATTTATCTGGCTGAAGGACTGTCTGAAAAATTGTTGGTAAACGAATGGTACGGATTATACCTACCATCTCAGGAACGGATTCCCAAACATATCATTTTGTGGAGTCTCATGCCAGTGAGGAACCAAAAAATAGAATATTATCCTATCTATCAATTACAGCAACTGTTCCCGATCACAATAGTAAAGGACGTAAACGGAATCATCGAGTAAATAACGACACCATGTAATGACACTTACCTCTTATTATTGAAAACTGTTGTCTGGATCAAAGAAGTTGTTTTTATCCCAATGTAGTTGCTCGATAGTGTTGTCGTAAGTGTAATTTCCCAGGTCTTCTCCCTTTGTCTGGCTTCTCCCGACAACGTGTCCCAGTTCTCCTGAGTCGGTCCCAATTATCCAGCTCATTTTTATCTTCAGCTTCACTAAAAACAAATTTTAGGTGGCCAAAAGCCCTTAAACTGTGCTATAAAATGAAACGCGTGTGCCTTCAAACGTTGCAATTAAGTGCCTAGCACTATTTTTCTCTACAAGTTTCAAGCCTAAGCTTGATATTGCGTCCCAGCTCTCTCCACCATCCCCTTGTTTTTACGATTTGAAGCCGCTTAGAAATGCCTTCTTAAGTCAAAGATAAGCCACGGTTTGGCACGTAGTACGCCCTAAAGGTCGCGAGAATGTCTTATAATTATCTGAGTCATACAAGAGCTTGGAGGTTGATCGTGATGAATTGCATTGATTAGCACTGGCGACGTTTTGAGCTGCAGGTTTGCATTCCGCCGGCGCCACTCGCCCAGTGTTGAGGAGCGAAGCTGTCACATGCCATCATGTTGCCCAATCACACCAGTTCTCCCGTCCCATTGACACCGAAGTTACGAAGTCATTCAGTTCGCTGACGAGTTGGTCGGTTCTGTTTCCGGGTGGCGATGCCTGCCGATAAGCTGGCCGCAGCCGCCCCCCTCCGAGCGTGCCGCCGATGGATCAACCCCCCCCCCAGCTACCCCCGGACAGAGGTGGCGCTCCGCTGACAGATTGTCCGCCACAGCCCAGTGCCTGTTTTGTTTGGCTTCTCGCCAGTCGAGCGTGGCCGCCCCACTGGGCACAGTTAGCAATCTTCTCGCCAGGCGGCAGCACGGTACGGCGACCGGCGTCGCCAGCTGTTGCGGTCAATGAGACCTCCGTGGTGTCGGTCCGCCAGGCCGACAAGAGTGGCCGACCGGGCCCTGTCGGATACCCCCACCTCCTCCGACCCCCACTCCCGCCTGCACGTGTCGATCATTGCAGAATCTGCGCTTGACATCGCTCTCTACCTCTATTAGCCGCGAAATGGGGTCAGAAGTCAGTGCACCGACTAAATCAGCATCGTGCACTGTCGAAGAAATGGTGCCGTGGCATCGACGGTATCTGAAATCAGCAGCGAGGCAGAGCTCCAGTGCGCTGCATGCTCCTGCCACCAACACCGCAGACAAGTTCTAGGAACCGATTCCAACTGTCACTCCAAGACAGTAGGTTTAACGGTGTGTACGCATGCCTGTCGTCAGTGCCTTATACGGTAGCAAACGAAGCCGCTGTCACTCCCGTGGCATTCCTCTGGGCAGAGCCTGTAGAAACAGTAGGCTATCACCTCAGCCATCCGCAGCTCGTGGCGAGCTCTGAGTCCATTTTTGATTATCTGTCTGGATGGCTGGATAACTCTCGATCAGTGGGTTCCTTGATCGGTTGGCGCCAACACGGTAATTCGAACTCAATCAAAAGGGACCATTGACACCATCAGCCCCCGCTGTGCGTCCACAGGAAGTTAGTTTGTCTTTTGACAACTCCGAACACTAGCCATTCCAACTATTTGGTCAGGTGTGGCATACCTGTGGAGAGGAGCCCTGGCGCTGTCCCAGCCGCCCGGCCCTGCTGACAACGCAGCTCCCCGCTGTGGCGTGTGTGACGTCAGAGTCAGAGCGCCGTCACCAGACACCATTGTTCGGCGGCGCTGGCTCGGACGGCCCTCCATCACCGCGCCGCCCGCTTTTTACCGGCGCAGAGCGGCTAACGCCGCGGCCGCAGGTGTATTCGAACGCGGCGGCCGGCCGGGTTTTGTGCGACGTTTTTGCTGTCTGATCGGCAACCGACTTGATATGGTTAAAAATCGTTTTACCCACCGCTATGTTTGTTGAGATGTAAGTGCGTTGTCTCCTGACCGAGCCGGGTGACGTGAGCGAGGTGCTGGTTGAACCCCGCCTCTCCACTCCGGCAAAGTCCACGCTGTTTGCTAGGTTCAAATAACCTTCATATATTGTGCTGACCCTGGCATGGACCAAAGTGTCCGTGTGACTGCAACCTGACCTGCGTGTGATGACCTGACCTGTCGTCTGTGCGGTGACCTGACCTGCGTGCTGACCTGTGTTGCAGAGCGTGTCGGACATGTGCGTGGGTACGGACGGCTACGTGAGCCAGGGCACGCTGCTGGAGCCGGACAGCCTGGGGCCCTGCGAGCCGGGCACCACCGTCAGCCTGGAGGGTATCGTCTGGCAGGAGACGCAGGGAGGTCAGTGCCGGAGAGAGAGGATAGACTGCGTTACTGGCAGTTGCGGCCTGAAATCTCCTGTGCATTTATGATATGAAGGGACCAATAATGAGAAGTGCAATATTTTTATTTTGCTGACGATTTCAATTCTCGTCTCTATGGAAATTATATAATAGAAGTGAAGTCATACGAGATTCCAAAGCCTTGTCCTGAAGATTTGGCTTGGGAATGATTTTAGCTGAAGCGGATCTTTCGAAGACCCCATACTTGCTAAATAACCCTATACAAACCAACCGAAGCCCTTTACACGAAACCACGAGATTTCGAATTATATTTCAAAATTGCCCTAATGTCTCTGTGGGGGCGCCTGGGCAGCTCCGATCAGATGTGGGTCCACACCCCTGCCAGTGAAATAAATGCACAAGTGTCACGCCAAACAGCGCTCCTATTTATCATGCAATACGTTTCTTTAGTATTGAAAAGCAGATAACATTCAGTTGTAATTTCACGAGGGATAGGTCATTGCATTAGTTATCTCATTATGTTTTATGTATGGAGTCGAGTCGCTTCGATGGAAGTGATTAACTAAGTGTAGCAAACACATAAGGAAATAATCAGCGCTGTTGTTGATAAATCAGCACTTTTGGGAGCAGAGGTGCAGAAAGTATGCTGGCTGTCACAAACTCAATGCGACATATGCCTCCGTCACACAGAGCTGGAAATAATAATTGTATACTTGAATACTATTTCCAATATGCTGAATGTCCCACCTGTCCCTTACTTTTGCAGCAGACAAGGTCTAGCACCAAACCATTACACCAGAAAGTAGTAAGCTTTCATTTATAGATAATGTTTTGTTTTTGAAGGAAAATTTCCAATTATGGGTCATTTTTCCAGTATTGGGGTCATAACTATTATTGGCAACTCTGACTGCAGTTTCCCCCAATGACATGCATTTCCTTTTGAAGAAGTTTCCATTTTGAAAGGAGTGTTTCCAATATGGTACTTTCCACATGATTACATGTAGCAATTATCATGAAAATAGTCATTATTGGGAACATACCTATAATGGGAGCATACATGTACACACAATTGGGAACCCTAACCGCAGCTTCCCCCTCACTAAACTTCTATCTCACATATCAACAAAAGGAAAAAGTCAAGCAACATAGTATTTGAATCTACCTAAAATGTGTTGGTAAAGTGGACCTTAGGTAGCATTTTATAAACACATCAAATGCTTAAAATTTGCATCCCACTCACGATCATTACCTGCCTGGTCATTCCTTTTGCAGTAAAAACCGAGGCAACTAGCCTGCATAGATGTAAAATTATGTCTATTGCCCTAATAGGTACAGAGGTATTGGAATTCACATACCAAAGAAAGATCCAGTGAATCAAAATCCTGCTTTAACTCCATGCAGTTCAGGTCCTGTGCATTGCTTACCACCACTGGTAGTAAGCAACACACCCCCAACCAGCGTTTTCGAAGTCTATTTGTTTCTGAGATTTGCTGTGATTTTCTGAGATAAGAAGGGGCACCGGCCCCCTCCAGTGCACGTTAGTTCCAGGCCCCCTCCAGTGTGGGTGTTAACACTTGTGGAGGACTGCATTAGCACACATTTGCTATCTGTACAATATTGATATGATAATTTGATCATGAAAACTCACCTGAATCACTGTTGTTGCCAGCCTGTTGCTGGCGCCAACTCCCCAACTTCCTCCCGCTCCAAATCTATCTAACCAATCTAGGGCACAAAAAACTAAGGCACAAGCAGGCTAAGGAATGAAAAACCAGGCTGATATGGGAAAGTGCATGAGTCTTACAATAGCCACATTCATCTTAGATTAGCCATGGGCACAATATTTGTTCTAGCTAGTTTTAGCCTGCACTTATCTTAAATATACCCAATGAATACGCCCTCAAAATAAGTGGCTTCCCGCCTGTTTAAATTTTGGCAGGCTCTACATCACATAAACATTTCTAACTTGTCTTGTCGCTGTTGCGCAGTTTAAGTAGAATTGCTGCCCAGCTATGTTTATTTTCTCACTCACTTAGTACTTTTATTAGTAGCTTTTATGCGTACTTAATACTAAATTCGAAGAAATAGGGGCCAATAAATCGAAGACACTCAAACTGTAAATATGATTTAACCTGAAAAAATGGACAGAGAAGTAGTTAATAAAGCATTTGCGTTATTGTTAATGCCTTAAATATGCCCACAATCGTGTATTTCTCGAAAAAATGACTGTCACATTTCCGGTATCTAGGCGACAACTTTCGCAAACTACTAACAATCAGCCCCATTGGGCTGCATGTTAAAATCTGCAACCGTGACAGCGGTTTGCGGGTTTTCTGCAGCGGGGTCCCTCGTTTTAGTAGAAACTGAACACAGTACCAATATTGTATTACAATGGTACGTTGTGCAATTGAAGAACAGAGCTGCTAAGTTAAAATATTTCCTACACGCTACATTCTCTATTTCGAAAATATGGGGTTTGATCTGAGCCATACAGTCAGGATCGCTATTTTGTCACAATTATGCACCTCAATTTTCGTAAATGTGCACAAACTCCGGTAGCCGAGTTGGCAAGTTTCTGCATCTCTGTTTGGGAGCACTGTGGCAATATTTGCTCCTGACCGCTGAAGGCGGCTAATCGTTTCGCGAGAGTTGGTAACCATCGCTCTGAAATTGCGCGAGGCATGGCTGGAAATCTCTTCTCGATCCAGGGGGGGGTGTCCTGGATGGGTTAACGCTCGTACGGCCATACAAGCCCTATACAAAGCCTATGGCAGACCCAAAATCCAGGGGGTATATAATTTTGGGGCTTATCGACGCACCAACTGCCAGGGTCATTGGCGTCGCCAACTCTTTCCCTGTTGGAAGGGTTTCTCGGGAGCCAGCTTGCTCCTTGTTCAGGAGCCGCCGGGCCTGAACCCGGGTCGGCTGCGTGGCAGACAGCTATGCTGCCCACCCACTACCGCGCCCCCAAAAATCCAGGGGGTCCTGACCCCCGACCCCCCAGGATTTCCACCCATGGCGCGAGGTCTCGCAAGAAGCCAATGGGAGCCAACCCGGCCATGCCCTGAAACGAAATAGAGGGGGTCAACTCCTCTTTTGCTCCCCTCAAAGAAGCTTATTGTCTCATAATTAACCTTAAGTAGGTGAAATATGTTTTTGTGTTTTTCCTTTCTAGCTTCCAAGTGATCACTTAGCATTAGTTGATGTGAAAGTTCCTTCACTGCCCTGGTTTGATCCTGCCACCCAACGCCTCTGCCCCAATGTTTTTTAATGAGCCCGACGCTGAGATGGATTTGCCACCCCCAAACCAAGCAAACTTCCTGGACCCGCCCCCGGCTGCTGGCAGTGCGAAATTCGTGTAACACCACGGCTGTCCGTCCTCCTGTACATGGATAAGAATCCGTATGGTTTTTGTCGGCTGAATATGCCGATGTTGCATGCTCCGTGTGAAAGCACCTAACCGTCCCATCGTATCTACACCACGAACGATCTGATTGCCTCGACTCTCTCCCGCACCTAAGCACCGAGGTAATGTTCCTGAGCTGGCGGCGATCCGTTACAATAGAGCCGACATTTTGTCTGGCTGCGCCGACCGCGTGTCTGACGGGATCCGACCAAGCTCGTGACGAGATCATTCATCTTGACTGCCAATTAGGGCGTGTGTGACGGTGCGATGGACCGGATTAGACCTCTCGGCGCGCCTGGCCTCTGCCGCCGCGATTCCGCACATCAATATCCATCGACGAGTGTTGTCAGAATGGCAGCAGCTCCGCCGGCCGCCAGATGGAAGGAAAAACAGGCATCCTCACAAAAGTGGGAGCCGCAGCGGCGGCCAGGGAAACTCATCCAGAAACAAAAACAGCAGCTGGAACGGTTGGCTGCGGGGCCTTCCCAGGCTGGGAACGGACCGTAGCGGATCGGTGCGGCTGCGGTACCACTAGTGACATCTCGTGACTGGCGGCGGAGTTAGCGGACGCATCCGCCTCGCTCTGGTAACTCCGTGAGGAAATATGAGGTGATGGGAGGGGCGTCTACGAGGCTGAAGTGTGACGTCTGGTGTAATGTAATGGCGCCGGGTGTATTGCTAGTAGTGAGATACGGGCGATCTGGGTGTCGTTCCGGGGACAGCACGTGCACGCCCACGCTTTACATTGTCTGGATAGGAATAAATATTCCCTAGATTCCCACTGCCAATGAATGAACGCTTTGTCGTATCATGTTACAATTAGCCAATAATAGCCTGGTTCGGTGATCTGGATGATTGGGCGATTTTATCGTCATTGAGGGCATGGATCCTTATCCGCAGACACAATGTAGGCACCGTGAGGATTCAGATTCATTTTGTGCCTGTAAGCAGGGGCGCCGCCGCGGGATTTTCGCAGGGACGACTCGGGCTGGTGCTGATCGGGAGAGGCGAATTTTGAGCATATTCGGTACCTGACAGCATTAATGACGATTGACCCAAAAACTTTTGGGGGGACGTCCCCCCCTGGTTGGCCAACAGAGGGGACGCGTCCCCCGTCTCCCCAATTTCGGCGCCCATGCCTGTAAGTCGTTTTGCAACAGAAAGTCAAGCCCGTCTTCGTTATTTAGGTGCTTGCTCCGCTTGCCATTTCCGATGGTAGAGGGCTTGGGACACTCGGTACTGGCCGATTGCTCATTTCCAGTTCATTTTGTAGTTACAGGTTCACTCCCATATCCTTGCAATTCTAACGGTCATCAAGGGTTATCGAGTCAGACAATCACCGCCTTTACCCTCAGTTTAACCACAGCGCGGCTGCCCTGTGATTACAGTGTCCCCATGTCCCCAGGTTCGCCCTAATCAACTCTGGTCCATCGTTAACCGTCTAACTGCGCTGTGTTGGTCATCAGGAAGGCCATCCAAGGGACTTCAGACGAGGGTAGACCCTGGAGAGTCGTGTCCCAGCGTGCTGTATTGCCGTTTTAAAGTCGCGGTGCCTGGACCTCTGGCCATTGCTCCGGTAACTCTGAAGTGTCCGCCCACGCCGACCGAAGTTATCAAGGAGAAACAGGTGTCCACGTTATCGAGACCTGTGTTGACTCAGCAATAAATCGAACTCGTCGGCGGAAAGCATTGTCGACAGTTGAGGGTGTGGAGTGAGCGGTGGTGCCGGTCTGGCTGTCGCGCCGCAGCGGCCCCGCCAACGCCGCCGCCCCGCCAGTGGTAATGCCCCGCGGCAGCGGCCAGCCGGCGCAGGCTTTTTACCAACACGTCTGCCTAATTAACGAGGGTGTTTATTGCGGCGGCGGGAGGCGCGCGGCCGACCTCCCCCGCTGCTCTGGTGACGTCAGTAGTGCCGGCGCAGCAGCTCAGTCGCGTGACGTCACTGGTGTCCAACGGCAGGATTGTGACGCAAGCCAGCCGAACTTGGGCGGATCTTGTGGCTTTGTTGAACTCTGGGCCGTCTGGCCATAGTTGTTACTTTCCTGCCGTTTGTGCGTAGTGCAATTCACGCTCGAAAAACTCCAGATTATAACTCCACCGCATGACGAACACAAAGGCTTACGCGAGATGGCGGCATCACGTTCAGAGAAAAGTCCCAAGTTGCTTAGAAAATGCCTGAATGTATTGGTTAGTCAGTGATGGCGTGGTTGTTGACTAAGTCGGGGAATTTCCACCCGGAGCGCAGTGGGCCGATAGGCGAGAGACGGCTGGCGCTGGCGCAGCACTGGTGGCGGGAGGCGAGACCGTCTGATCTCCCGAGATAACCGGCGCTAATTCTTCCGCTCCACTTACACCGGACTAGTCGAGACAGAATGGGCGAGCTGCGCCTTGTGTTCGCCCAGTCTTTCATGTTCGGAGTGATGTTCGGACCGCTTTGGCTTATTAAGATTCAAGCCGATGATTGGACGAAGTGTACCACCTCTATCAATGCATCTGAGGGAAAGCTTAACCCGGTGCTTTCTCATCATTGGCGGACGCGGGGGAGGCATTCCGGCCATGCCCCCCACCCCCAAAGCGCTGGAGGGGGTCGTTTGGCCCCCAAACGCCGGAGAAATTTGTGAAAAAAGTGTTTACACGAGGTCTGTAGAGCAAAAAAATATTCGCTCCCACCCTCCCCCCGCAGCAGAGCGATCATATACTTGGAGAGGTAGCTTATACTAGGTTTGTTGAGCACCGAGAAAGGTGTTTACACTAGGCCTGTAGAGCAAAACAATCTTCGCTCCCACCCCCCTCGGAGGAGAGGCAGACATGGGTTTGCCCCCCCAAAACTCGGGTCTGCGTCCGCCCCTGTTTCTCATCAGGCCTCTTAAATGTTCATAATCTACTTCAGTGTTGAAACTATCGCCTATAGTTTTGTTGGATGGTGAAATACATATCAAATTAAACTTATTTGGCGCTACTGCCATGCCTTTGAAATGTAAATCAAATGGGCCCGTAAATTGGCTTAAGTTTGCCTATTTATCATATTCACTGACTAGTTTATCTTCACGCTGGGCTACCGAGTTTGTTAGGGTGAAGCGAAGCCCTTAACGCCCAGTTTAAAATATGAGTCCACCGGAAACCTTTCATCATGGGGAACGGTGCATTATCAGCATATACTGATATATTGATATCATGTGTACAACTACATATATATATATATATATATATATATATATATATATATATATATATATATATATATATATATAAAGAGTTGTTCTGGAACCGTTCGATAACGCTGATGAGTACACGTTCCCATGGTTCCAGCGATTCCCGGTGACGTTCGCACTTCCCGACGTGGCCGGACGTGTCCCCGTGGACATGTCTCACAGTTGACTACGTCTCGTCGCAACGTTCCCGGAGACGCCCCGGTGACGTCAGCAGACGTTCCCGGGACGTGTCCGGCGACGTTCCCGGTGACGTGTCTCAGCACGTTCCCGGTGACGTGTCTCGGAGTTCCCGGCAGACGCTCGGTACGTGTGCGCGTTCCCGGGACCTGGTGGTGAGCACGTTCGCCTCGGTGGTGGGGTTCGGGGCCGTGACATGTCCGGACTTGGGGTGTCTCGCAACGTTCGACGCTGTGCTCAGCGACGTTCCCGTGACGTGTCGGACGTTCCCGGTGCGTCAGCAACGTTCCCGGCGATTTCCCGGTGAATGTCAGCGACGTTCACACGTTCCGGACATGTCGGACTTCCCGGCAGCGCTCCGTACGTGTCTCAGCAGACGTTCCCCTGGTGACGTGTCTCGGCGACGTTCCCGGTGACGTGTCTCAGCGACGTTCCCGGTGACGTGTCTCAGCGACGTTCCCCTGGCAGACGCTCCCGGTGACGTGTCTCAGCAGACGTTCCACAGACGCTCCCGGTGACGTGTCTCGCACGTTCCCCTGGCGACGCTCCGGTGACATGTCTCAGCAGACGTTCCCTGGTGACGTGTCTCGCGACGTTCCCGGTGACGTATCTCAGCAGACGCTCCCCTGGTGATGTGCCCCATCTGACGTGTCTCAGCAGACGTTCCCCTGGTGACGTGTCGCGGCCGACCGCTGACGTTGTGCCCCCGTTGCAGGTGTTCTGGTGGTGAACGTCACGTGGCGCGGTAAAACCTACGTAGGAACACTGCTCGACTACACCCAGCACCACGACTGGGCACCGCCCAGGTATGTCTCATACAGCGACGAGAATCACCCAAGCTCCGCCCCCGTCCTCCCAACCTTTGGCCGATAACGTTACGGCAAAACCAGTGTCCGTTAAATTGTTTTGGTATTTACCAACTCACAGCAGCCTGCTCTGATCAGCTGGTGATCATAAACTGGGCAAACATGAACTTTATCTCACAGTGCCGGATCTAGGCCCATATGTTCTGCGTGGGGGGAGGGTGAGGGGGCAGCGGAGCGTGAAATAGCGAAAAACTTTTTTTAAAGAAAATGGGCAAACATAACGAAGCTTGGGGACAAATGTGCTGTCTTCTCGCCCTGGATCCGCCACTGGCATCACACCATGCACGAGCTCACCATTTGCATATTGCAATGGAATTCTCGCACCGTCGGCGCTAATTCCTCCACTACCTCATGAGATGGTCTAATTGGCGGGGCTGGGCCGGCGGCGCGGCTGCCGCCCAGCTCAGGTAGCACGCAATCCTGTGGGAATCTCCGGCCGGCAATTGCCAGAGCCTGGCTCTGGGAGCGGTGTAACGTGGGGTGCGGACGGACGCGCCTCAGCCAGGGCCGCCTGTCACGATCGGGCGAGGGCGGTGGCCGCGGTCTCAGCCATTACCCGCTCAGCCAGCCAAGCTGATCGGCGGGGGGCTGCGGCAGCTCGGCCGGCGTGACGGCGGGATTGCAGGCTGCTGCTTCGGACACGCTGCAGCTGCCGAGAGGTGCAGAGGCGTGAACTGTCGCAACCGATCGGCGCCGCTGACTCAATCAGCGTTTCACCGGCAGCACTGTTCGACCACTGCAGCGAGATGTCTGCTTAAACATTGAATCCTAGTCATGGTCGCTGCCACCGATGGAGGATGGGGATGTGGGGGAGGTGCATTGAATCCTCAACCTCACGTGCGCAAAATAAACTGTCAGTCCGATTCGATTTCGGTGTTACCTGCTTTGACTCATGAAACTTGCGTGCATCGTTCGTTTTTCTGCCGGTTTGGGTGGAAATTGATGGAAAGTGAGACCGCCCCATATCTGACGCCTACGCTCTTATTTACATGATCCAACACGTTCTCTGTAAAGTAGTAAGGCATGTATTGATTCGGAATTCCGGTGGAGGAAGATAAAACGGACAAATGAACACTTGTCTTGAAGTCACATGGCGAGCTCCAAAACTTCATACGCTGACTGAAAACTGATGGGAAGCCTGGATGTGTTAACTGCTGGCTAAAACTTCTTATTCAATAGTTGCCACCTACCTTCATGAATCTCATCAACCTGGCCCCAAACTCCATACTTTGATGATATTTAGGCACATGGATTTCATGAAAAATAAACCATACTGGATTCAATTTTACTTTAAAGAGCCTCTTGCACCCAGCCCCCCGTGAATGTGGTTTTCTCGTCTGCTTTAAACACATCACTGCTGATTCAACGCTACCACTCGCTTAGTCTGTTTCCAGGGAAGTGTCTGACCCTGTGCCCTCTGTTCGGCAGGTTCAACGACTCGCCAACCGCTGAGTTGGAGACGCGTGGCAAGGGCCGTGGCAAGCGGGGCCGCGGCGCCGCCTTCGCCGCCGAGGCCAGCGTGGCAGAGACTCGGGCCTCTGCGCAGAGCAAGCTGCGCAGTCAGGGCAAGAGGCGCTCCACGGCTAACTCGGCCGGCGCCGGCTTCGCCGCGCCCGCCAGCCCCGTCAAACGGAAGGGCCGCACGGCTGACCGCGATACCACAGCCGAGAGGACCACGCCCAACAAGCGGAGCCGCACCAGCTCTCAGACGGGCCAGCCGGAGCCGGCCGCCTCAGCTCCCGGCACCCCGGAGCCGGCGGCTCCCTCCCCGGCTCCCACGCCGCCGGCGGCCGCCCCGCCTGGCCAGCTGATTCAGTGTCCGGAGCCCAACTGCTCCAAAAAGTACCGCCACGTCAATGGGCTACGCTACCACCAGAGCCACGCCCACTCAAACGGCATCAGCGAGGGCGAGCGTGAGACCGGCGAGTCGTCGGCGCCAGAGTCGCCTCCTCCGCCTCCGCCGCCGGCGCCTCCCGCCTCCGCTCCGGCGCCGGCGCCGGTCGTGTCGGCGCCGGCGGTCAAGACACCGCCTCCCTCGCCGCCGGTGGCCGCCGTGCCGTCGGTGGCGGCGCCGGCTACCTCGCCGGTGACCCCAGCCACGCCGGCGTTGTCAGCGCCAGCGGCAGCGGCAGCGGCGCCGCTCACCACCGCACCGCCACCGACCAAACCCAGCAAGCCGGTACCGGCGCCGGCAGCGACGCCAGTGCCGGTGGCGCCGACCCCGGCACCAGCGCCAGCGCCAGCACCTGCACCAGTACAGCCAGCCGTGGTGACGGCGGCACCTGTGGCACCAGCCGTGACGGCCACGGTGGAGCCGACGCCGGAGCCACGACCCACGCACGCCAAAGTCCACATCAGCGACAGCAACGGCAACGTGAAGACGTCCGGCGTGTTACGGTTCGGGCCGACAGCAATGCCGGCGACAGCGGCAGGGGCGGGGGCGGGGGCGGCCGTCGCCACCCAGGTCCCGCCGCCGCTCTCCAGTGTTATCACGGGCGGCGGCGGCGGCCCGCTGCGCGCCACCGCCCCTGTCTATCAGCCGAGTCCTATGGTGACCCGGCCGGCGCCTGTGGCCCTCAACACCGCTGTCAGCGCCGCACGCACCTCCCAGTCCGACCAGACCAGCAAACACAAACCAAAAACGGCCGGCGGCGGCGTGGTGCGAGCCGTGGCGCCCTCTGTGGCGCCCGGCCTGCCCGTCATCGCTGTGGCGCCCTCTCCGGGACCGGCCGTCTCCTACTCGCAGTCGGTAGCTCACCTGAAGCCGATCCAGCCCAAGCCGACCATCATGGGCGAGACGACGCCGATGAACCCGGCACTCGAGGCGCTGCGGAAGGAGAAGGAGCGGCCCAAGAAGCGCCGCAAGGAGAACGGCGGAGTGCGTACCCCGGAGAGCAGTCCGCGTGGGGAGGGGGCGCCGGAGCTGCCGCGGCCCGGCGTGGGCGCACCTGTGGGGGTGGGGGCGGGGGCGGGGGCGGTATTGGCGCGAGTGTCGCGCCCGGACACGGAGCGGCCGCTGCGAGATGGCACGGCCAGCCCCGCCTACAGTGATATCTCGGACGACGGCGAGCCGGTGGACGCCACGGCGCGGCCGACAGCCAGCGGCGCCTCCTCTGCCGCCCCCGCCGCCGGCGGTGTCAGTGCACTGAGCGCAGGACTGGACAAGAAAGATTTACCGGGCGGGCCTCCAGCTCCGTCCAGTGTGTACTACCACTCGTTCTTCCAGTCGCCCGGCGCGTACGTGGCGCCACCCCCGCCGCAGGTGGCCAAGCCCAAACCGCCGGTGTCGACGGCCAGCGAGGCCAGTGCTGTTGCAAAAGAGCGTAAAGACGATCCGCCTCCGCGAGTGCCACCGGCTGAGTACCCCGGTGGTCAGATGCCGTACTACCCGTACCCGCCGTACATTACCGCCGGATACCCTTATGCACCGATGGACGCGGCGGGCTTTCCGCTGCCGGTGATGTTGGACGCCAAGTACAAAGTGGACGTGGAGAGGAGCGCGCGGCGGCGGGCAGCGGGTCCGACCGCCGCGACGTCTCCTCCGACAGTGACTCCGGCGGCACCTCAGCGCCGCCTGGCGGGCCGCCGCCTCCGGCCGGTGTACCGCGCGCCGCCCACACCGGGTCGGCGCCGGCTCCGCGGCCGCACGCCGCCTCGCCGCAGCCGGCACCTGCGCACCGACCGGCCGTAGCCACGCCGCCACGGCTGGCGCACGTGCGCGGCCAGCCGTCACCGTCACTCACCCCCAAACGGCCGCCGGCCAGCTCCGCAGCTCCACCGTCCGCCCAGCCGCCCCAGCCTAAGGACGATGCTAAACGGTCGGTGGAGGTGGCGGCGGCGCGCGCCGCTGCCTTCGGCTTCCCGCCATTTAGCCTGTCCGGGCTGGCTGCGTACCCTGGAATGCTGCTGGGCGGTGCGTTCCCGCGGTTTCCGGGGGCGGGCGGACCGGCCTCGGGGCCGGAGGACCTCAGTCGTGCAGGCTACGCGGCATCCTCGCGTGTCAGTGAGGCGCCGCCGTCCAGCCTGCACCGACAGCCAGCCTACTTCTCCTCACCGGCTCATAAGCTGCTGGAGCTGCAGGAGCGGGCGCGCAACACACCTATCTCAGCGGCGGCAGCAGCGGCGGCGGCAGCGGCAGCGGCGGCGACGGCGGCCGGCTCGCCGCGGCCGGCCGGCAGTCCGCTGTCGACGCCGTCCCGCCCCCAGCTGCCGGCCTCGCTCGGCTTTCCTCCCAGCGTCGGCTACAGTCCCTACCCAGGTATGCAGCGCTGATGCTGTCTCACACACAGCGACACACTGCTTCCAGCTAGTGATCCAGCAAGCTTGGAACCAGTCCGGTCTATGTGTGATCAGAAACAGTTGTGTTCAAACCCCTCGAGGGTGTTTGCTGATGAATTCAGATGAGTTCGGTATTGCCCATAGGAATACGTTAGACTGCGTCTCTAACGAATTCTGTTCGTCTTTCAGGCGTTTCCGCCACGGGCCAGACACCTGGGTTCGCGCCAATCAAATAGCCAATCATCTCTCAGAGGGCGTCACACCGACATCTTGGCTGTGATTTAGGGGTGTGGTGTCCAAAGTGATGATGTTAAACGTCTGCTGCCCGGCTTTCGAATTCCAAAACCTGTTCTAAAAGCTTGACTGTGCGGTAGTTGCAATAGCCTGAGAATTTGGAAATACGGCTGCCGGTGTCCAGCATTCCAGGATAATGGCATTGGCTTCGTTTTTCGTGTGTCCTACCAAATCGGCTTGTTTTGAGTACCAAGTCGTCCGTTTGGCATCATTAGTATGTAGCGCAGGCGGGTGAGATGGCGCATTCTATTACCTCGTGTATCCCGACTATATATCAGCTAAGCTGCCACCATATCGTAGCGCCTCCTTGGCAGTGTACAAAGCCGGCTCTTTGTGGTGGGAGCCGGCTCCACCTATATTTGCGGAGCTAGCGCCACCTGTGCCGGTCTCGGTGCTTTCGTTGATCCTGTTGGTGATGCAGTTACAGGGAGCTGTAGTGTGGGTGGGTGCCGGCGCCGTGTATATCAGCGGCTCTGTGATGGGGGCGCTGTGCCGTGGTGCTCCCTGATGGGGTTTACTTTGGAGTTGTCTGGTGAGCTTAGGTGCGTGAGATGTGCGCGGTGGCACGCGGCCGTCCCCGCCGGGTCGCCGTGTGCGTGTGTGTGCTATTGGGCTGTGGCGGCCTGCGTGTGTACCGCAACGCCGGTCTCCTCGGCCGATTCATTCTGAGCTGTGCAGGGACGTGCATTACGTGGCGTAGTACATTCATATATCTGTGTAGGGTGTTTGCAAGTTATTTGTGTTTGACATTCATATGTGTAGGAGAATAAACATTATAGGAAGAGTAAATCCTGCCTGTGTGGTTTGGACGCCGAGATTGGGAACCTCTTCAGTTGATTGGCACGTGATGTCCTCAATGGCTCCAGGTTAGTGGTAGAAATCACTATGGTAAACCCGCCGAAAAACGAGACTATTTCAGGTCTCCATTGCCAGCGTTGGACCCGAAATTTCTACCAGAAATAATCGCGAGCAGACTATGACTACATAATGCAACCACTGGGGATTTGTGAAGTTAAGGGAGTACGTACGTCCGCCAGTAATGCCACTCGGCACTGGCAGCCCCCAGCCTGTCTGCAGACAATGCTCTGCCGGTGCGGGAGGCGAACTCACGGATTCAGCGCGACACTCCGCCATGTTTCGACTGCGCCCTAGTGTCGCGTCCGAGCACCATCGCTGGGCCGACACATACCGCGTCAGCACGAGCCAGAACCGGCTCACACGACCGCCGTCTACCGGTCGGGGTCGGTCAACACCTAACCATGAACATTATTGAAAATATTGTCCAGGTTCGGGTTTGCGGGATTTGATTTTTTCGCTGCTGGAAGGAGGGGGTCATTATATCTGGAGGAGCACAATTACTGAAGGGCAGAGGAGCCACACAACGCGTATGACTGACCCTCCGAACCACAGAGGACGTCCACCGTTCACAAAACCGCAACATCGACAGAAGATGCGGAGTTCCCGGAAATACTTGCGTGTTTATTGGTACGAGCAGGAGCGCAAAAGTCACACGTGTTTAGATACGTGGGAAATCGCAGTGACCAAAGTTTGGGCAGATGTGTACAAATCGATAATATCGCAACACTGCTCGAGTGTTTTACGCACAGAAATTTCCAGCGAGTAGCGTGCAGGGTAAATAAATACAGTACAGAAATGTAATACCCCAGGATTAGAACTGAAATGCACAAACACGACGTATATACACAAACGCAGCTGAGCGAGGCACTACAACACGTACCCGTCTACAAACAAGTTTTGATCAGTAACAGAAGGACATGATCCAGGCTTACGAAAATTCAACAGTGCAAAATCACGGGGTCACAGCCTGCAGAACTGCACATCAAACACCCTCATGCACGTGGCGTAGGAAACTGCGGGATCGCTCGTAACATCGAATAACAGTTCGACGAGATCAAAGCACAAACCTTCCAGTATGATACCCGTTACCATGGCAACATGCATCAGGAACACCATTAACAGTGGCCGCGCGTTAGGAATCGAGTCCCCGGTTCTGAGCAGAGCTGAAAGGAAGCTACGCAAATGAATCATATTATTGCCATATAACGATGCCAGAATCCCTCAAGTATCAACTTAGTACTGGCTTGCAATACAAAACAGGGCATAAGCCAAGGCGACTCTTCCAACGCGGTGCTGTTCAGTTGCACCAACCAAGATTGGCAGGCTCATCTTATCTTTGCACGTCGTTACCGTTACGAAGTGGCATACTACGGCAGCTGCCGCCCACTTCCTCCCAGCGGACTGCGAGTGCCGCAGTCAGTGGAACATGTGCGCCGGCACCGTCAGGAAGCTGAGGGCGTTGTAGGCGTTGCGTTCGTCGCCACCCTCGTCGTTGGGCGGAGGCACGATGCCGCCGAACATCACCAGCTCGCCGCGGGCCGCCAGCAGGCTGTAGAGGATGCGCTCCTCTGGAGCGTCGTGCTGCACACGGCTGCGCCACCGCACCACTCCCTCCGACACCGCGCCGCTGGTCTCCAGCACGTGCATCAGCATCCTGCGGCCGGAGGCGCTGACCAGCCTGTAGCCGGCGGTGAGGGCGGGCCGGGCACGCGGCCGGGGCCGGGGCGCTGCCCGCTCGGCCGCTGCCGCCTCCAGCCGCCGCTGCATCCGCTCCAAGCCGGCCAGCCGCAGCTCCGGCAGCGCACGCGCGTTAGGACGGACCGACGGCCGCCCGGCCGGCACCGGAGGCGGCGGCGGCAGCTCGGCGGCTGACGGCGGCGGGCCGCGCCGAGCCAGCTGGCCAGTCTCTGGACCGGCGCCGGGGCGGCGGGGCCGGCTCCTCCACTGCGGCCGGGGCCCGGTCCCGCCGCTACACCGCGCCGCTCCCTGCGGAGGGGCAGGAGGGCCAGCTCAGAGTCACGCGGCTCAGGGAGGAGCTAACAGCAGCGGCAACATAGGCCGACAGAGGTAAGCCAGAAGCTACTCAGCGACGGAACTGATCCGCGTGCGAGAGACAGGTAAAAGCTAACGTGTAACTTTCATCTCTACTGTTCAAACACAACTCCACCTAATGGCACTGGATGAATAGAAATTCAACATAGTACTGACAGTAGCAGGTCAGCGTTCTCACCCTGTCAGAGGAGCGGCTGCGGCGGCCCGTTCTGGCGGGGGCGGAGGCGGCACGGGGTGCACGTTGCCCTGCGCCACCTGGGGCGGGCGGCCGAACACCGGCACTTCGCACGGAGGACAGGTCAGCACCAGGGCCTGGCTCCCCACCTGGCGGGTACGCAGGCGGCTCAGCTCACATCGCAGCCGTAACACTAATAGCGAACGTATCAAAACAGCCACGGGGCAAATACTTGAGAGAAATCTCCCTTTACAGAAATTCAGATTACACATGAAATAGCACTCGAATTATAAGAAGGATATTGCACAGCTTAGACGCGTGGCAAGAAACAATATTCAGCCATGCGTCATGTGTACGCGAAACAAATACCCAAGGCTGAAGAAGAGACAGATTTGAACACGCTTTCGGTTCCGCTTCCATTTGGCTCTCTAAACCCCTTCCACTTCCGGGGATGACTCGGGCAGAACCACTCGCGTGCGTAACCTAGTCTCTACTTGTCACTAGATTTAGTGATTTATGCGTTCTGACACATCACCTTTATAGACATGATAGTACTTTAGAAAACGTTCACAAATTTTAAGAGTTTGGAGTGCCGTTTTGAGCGTGCTAGTCATGATGATTATGCTATATAAAATTAACAGATAATCCCTCATAATCTAAAGTAATTGAAAACGCCGGAGAGGTATATTAATATTTCGACACCGTGTCTTTTTCAGAAAAAGTTTTGAACTTAAGTCATTGATGGCAATGATTTTTAAATACGACTTGAGTTTTAGGCGAACAGCATGCAGGATTCACGTGAAAACATTTCTTAACATCTTGCGAAGGATACACGACCTAACCACAGATTTTTACCTAAGCAATTTCATATAAAAACTACATGCTACAGAAACTAAACGCACATATGTTTACAGACTGCAACAAATCTATGGATGTAACAGTGAGTGCATAGATCCATAAATTTGTTTCAGACTGTACATATATGTGCGTGTAGTTTCTGTAGCATGTAGTTTTTAGATGAAATTGCTTAGATAAAAAATATGTGGTTAGGTCATCATACTGTATCCTTCGCAAGATGTTAAGAAATGTTTCACGTGCACCTGCATGCTATTCGCCTAAAACTCAAATCGCATTTAAAAACCATTGCCATAAATGACTTTAAATTCAAAACTTTTTTCTGACGAAGACACGGTGTCGAAATATTAATATACTCTTTGACGTTTTCAATTATTTTACATTATGAGCGATTATCGGTTAATTTT
The DNA here is from genome assembly GCA_034440635.1 of Lepas anatifera. NCBI lineage: Eukaryota > Metazoa > Arthropoda > Thecostraca > Lepadidae > Lepas > Lepas anatifera. The sequence continues at coordinate 38,218 of JAOTON010000128.1, read as the reverse complement.
ATATAGCATAATCATCACTTTAGAAAACATTTCAATGTCGACTACATCATCAAAAACAAACAGACATTGAAACAATGTTTCACTCAAACGTTTCAAACAGTGGGTATGCCTGACAAAAAAATACTCTGATGCCCCCACTTGTGCTTCTTTAAACGGGATGACAGCCCTGTTGCAACATTGATTTACTCGTCTGTGACAGCCGCGACCCCGACTCGAAGTGGTCACGTGCTGACCTCCGTCGCGTCGGTCTGTCGGTGCGGTTTGTAACCGATGCCCGGGGTGGAGGAGCACCGTGTCCCACTGCGGCAGAGTCTCTGCTATGGTAACTGTATCCTCCACTCAGCGGTGGGGGTCAGGTGTGTTTGACAGAGGAGGGTTGGGACCTTGTTTGGCTACTGCTGGATCATGGCAACGACAACGGTGGCATTATAATAATGGGTTTAACGACGCACCAACGCCAGGGCACGGCGTCGCCAACCCCCCGTGAAGGGATTAGGACGATCGACTTATTCAGAGGCCCGCCGACAACCCACTCGGTGGCATTACACAGCAGCTAAAAATGGTCACGTGAGCCGAAGAAAGGCAAAATTTGAGTTATCTCATTTAATGAGATATAAAGGAGGAATTGTTTCTGGCAGTGACGGGGATGATAGGATAATGCCACCAGCTTAATTCTTAGCCGCGGTGACGAAATATCAAAACAATGGACGTTCCAAGTTCATAGCCGAGTTCCTTGCCAAATGACTTCTAGTTCGGAAGCGGTAGCTGTAATTTTTAAACCGCTAGCGGTTTCAATCTGCAGTGGAATAAGGCCCTAACGCCGCTTTCGCTCCCGCAGCTCTGCAAACAAGAAGGTGAATGTGTGAAAACCAACCAGGCCGATTTACCGGAATAACATTACTTAGATTACCATATTCCTGGACACTGTGAGGTCATGCATAGACACTGCGGGGTGAGTGACCGGGTGCACGTACCAGGCAGGCGGGGTGGCACCAGAGGTGGGAGGGCGCGTGTTCGCCGCCCTCCACAGTCAGCCGCCGCCAGCGCCACTCATCGTCCGGCGCCGCCAGCTCCAGCAGCCACGCGTCCTGGCGTAGCTGGTTAGGACCGCCACTGCCACCTGCCGGCAGTTCCGGGTACTGACCGCCTACAGCGGTCACCGCCGCGAGGCGCCGCGTTAGTGTGATGCGTTGTAGGTGGCACCACCAGCGGCCGGGAAGCCAAGCAAGCGCCAGCAGCGGCCCCATACCCAGCTGCGCAGCCAAGCAATTAGGTGAAGCAAAACTAGCACGGGAAGAACCACACGGCACAACAAAATGAAAACAGACTAAAAACGAGAAACAAAGCTACACGAGCAAGAGCTGAACGCCTACGTCAGTCAAATGTTGGTAATTTGTACCTTAAATGGCCGCTGAAGCTAGCTTTAGAGTACCAGGTTAAGATTATTCACCCATATGAAGAAGAGAAAGTCAAGTATTAGCCGAACCATGTACAGTAAAACCAGCCACGTGAGAAGAGAAACCCCAACATTAACTGAACGATAAACTATCGTTTCAAAACAACGGCGACGCCATGCTGACCAGAGCCAGCTAGCAATTTATAGACTGGGAATGGGTGTGTGAATGCATCTTCACTGTGGGTTAATGACGGCAAACAAGCATTTAGACAAGCATGGCAATGGTTTCTACGATGCGCCAGAAAGGTACCACGCATAGAGAAATTAGCAAGACAAGACAACGGCAGCGTTAATTCCAAGCGGCACCGTTCATATAAGCCACAACCAGAACCGGTACCTTTACTTGTGCAACCTAACATTAGAAGGAAGTGCTGTAAACATTTTAAACGCAGTAAAATTTGCAAACGGACAGGTGTCACAATTTCTATCATTATATAACAGTTAAGCAGACACAAAAGCTCCCAGTTACTTAATTCTTCTAACTGTTGACCTTGATCAGAAGTTTCCCAATTTTTGGCACAATTAAAAAAAGCAGCGAGAGAAAATTAGCCCAGTTATCTCCACCACGACAACATCGAACTATCCCATGATGCCCCAGACTTTAAGATGAGATGAATGGACGACTCCAGAAACACATGAATACGACAATTGACGGCCAGCGCCGACAGGGCAGCTGTGGGCGGCGGGTGGGGTACTGACCGAGCAGCAGCATGTGTCGGTCGTCCAGCGCCAGCTGGGAGTGTCCGTGCCGGGGACTGGGACCGGACCGACTGCAGCGCTGCAGCCGCCACCGCTCCGACTCCAGGTCCAGCACCCACACCTCCGCCGAGCTGCCACACACAGGTACTGACACAGCGCCCCCGCCCGACTCCAGGTCCAACACCCACACCTCAGCCGAGCTGCCACACACAGGTACTGACTCACTCACACCACTGACACAGCCGCCACCGCTCCGACTCCAGGTCCAGCACCCACACCTCCACCGAGCTGCCACACACAGGTACTGACACAGCCGCCCCGCTCCGACTCCAGGTCCGACACACACACCTCCGCCAGCTGCCACACACAGGTACTGACTCACTCACACCACTGACACAACTGCTCCCGCCCGACTCCAGGTCCAACACCCACCCTCAGCCGAGCTGCCACACACAGGTACTGACTCACTCACACCACTGACACAGCCGCCCCCACCCCGACTCCAGGTCCAACACCCCACCTCCGCCGAGCTGCCACACACAGGTACTGACACAGCTGCCCCCGCTCCGACTCCAGGTCCAACACCCACACCTCCGCCGAGCTGCCACACACGGGTACTGACCACCACACCACTGACACAACTGCTCCCGCCCGACTCCAGGTCCAACACCCACACCTTAGCCAGCTGCCACACACAGGTACTGACTCACTCACACCACTGACCACCGCCCCGCCCGACTCCAGGTCCAACACCCACACCTCCGCCGAGCTGCCACACACAGGTACTGACACAGCTGCCCCGCCCGACTCAGGTCCAACACCCACACCTCCGCCGAGCTGCCACACACAGGTACTGACTCACTCACACCACTGACACAGCCGCCCCCACCCCGACTCCAGGTCAACACCCACACCTCCCGAGCTGCCACACACAGGTACTGACACAGCTGCCCCCGCCCCGACCAGGTCCAACACCCACACCTCCGCCGAGCTGCCACACACAGGTACTGACACAGCTGCCCCCGCCCGACTCCAGGTCCAACACCCACACCTCCGCCGAGCTGCCACACACGGTACTGACACAGCTGCCCCCGCCCGACTCCAGGTCCAACACCCACACCTCAGCCGAGCTGCCACACACAGGTACTGACTCACTCACACCACTGACACAGCCGCCCCCACCCCCGACTCCAGGTCCAACACCCACACCTCCGCCGAGCTGCCACACACACGGTACGACACAGCTGCCCCCGCTCCGACTCCAGGTCCAACACCCACACCTCCGCCGAGCTGCCACACACAGTACGACACAGCTGCCCCGCTCCGACTCAGGTCCAACACCCACACCTCCGCCGAGCTGCCACACACAGGTACTGACACAGCTGCCCCGCTCCGACTCCAGGTCCAACACCCACACCTCCGCCGAGCTGCCACACACAGGTACTGACACAGCTGCCCCGCCCGACTCCAGGTCCAACACCCACACCTCCGCCGAGCTGCCACACACAGGTACTGACACAGCTGCCCCCGCTCCGACTCCAGGTCCAACACCCACACCTCCGCCGAGCTGCCACACACGGTACTGACACAGCTGCCCCGCTCCGACTCAGGTCCAACACCCACACCTCCGCCGAGCTGCCACACACGGGTACGACACAGCTGCCCCCACTCCGACTCAGGTCCAGCACCCACACCTCCGCCGAGCTGCCACACACAGGTACTGACACAGCCGCCCCGCTCCGACTCCAGGTCCAACACCCACACCTCAGCCGAGCTGCCACACACAGGTACTGACTCACTCACACCACTGACACAGCTGCCCCCGCCCGACTCCAGGTCCAACACCCACACCTCAGCCGAGCTGCCACACACAGGTACGACTCACCACACCACTGACACAGCCGCCCCCACCCCGACTCCAGGTCCAACACCCACACCTCCGCCGAGCTGCCACACACAGGTACGACACAGCTGCCCCGCCGACTCAGGTCCAGCACCCACACCTCACCGAGCTGCCACACACAGGTTGACTCACCACCCACTGACACAGCTGCCCCCGCCCGACTCCAGGTCCAACACCCACACCTCAGCCGAGCTGCCACACACAGGTACTGACACAGCTGCCCCCGCTCCGACCCAGGTCCAACACCCACACCTCAGCCGAGCTGCCACACACAGGTACTGACTCACTCACCACCACTGACACAGCCGCCCCCACCCCGACTCCAGGTCCAACACCCACACCTCCGCCGAGCTGCCACACACAGGTACTGACACAGCTGCCCCGCTCCGACTCCAGGTCCAACACCCACACCTCCGCCGAGCTGCAACACACGTGTACTGAAACACTCACACCACTACACAGCCGCCCCCACTCCGACTCCAGGTCCAACACCCACACTTCCGCCGAGCTGCCACACACAGGTACTGACACACCGCCCTCGCGCCGACTCCAGGTCCAACACCCACACCTCCGCCGAGCTGCCACACACAGGTACTGACACAGCCGCCCCGCTCCGACTCCAGGTCCAGCACCCACACCTCCGCCGAGCTGCCACACACAGGTACGGAAACACCACTGACTCCAGGTCCAACACACCTCCGCCGAGCTGCCAAACACCAGCACTCGCTCGTTACACAACCACCATTGACACTTCACGGCAGCACCACTCGCCGCCCACATCACCGTTAATGTGCTAATCTTTTTAGGAAGCAAGAAGATTGCCGAGTAGATATTTCAATACCGAGAAAATGAAGATGAGCGATTATCATAGGCGTCTCCTCCTTTTTTTTCCCCTCCCTTTTTACTTGCCGGATCTCCAAACGACAGCAGAGTAGCGGGAACAGTTCTCAAATAACCCAAAAAGTAGCGGAGAAGCGGGTAGCGAGACTCACAATAATTCAAAAGCACTACCGCTACCGACGGCCTATTCCGGGGACCTCCACCGCCCAAAAAGAGGAAATGGATATCGAGAAAAACGTTATTTTGCTCCATGATTAAGACAAGACCAGGCTGAAAGATTTTTTGTGATTTTGTTTCCCATATTTTGCAACAAATTTCTTTATATAATATATAAAAAGTAGTTACCCTTGAAATTTACCTACAAAGAGAAAAAAAACTTTTTCGGGGAACGCTTTGTAATAAAAAAGCAGCGATGGCAGAGTATCGATTTCGTGATTCGGCAAAAGTGGCCTTAGTACCGGTAGCAGCCTCAGCTAGCAAAGGTGTCGAAAATAGCGGTAGCAGTTTCAGCGATTTTGTAGCGGCACCCACCTCTGCGGATCAGACTACTGACCCGCAATCAGCGCATCCGCCGTCCAACTCACGGTGCGAATCTGCCGCTGCCCGTGTGATGCTGCAGCCCGCCCACCACCACCATCTGGTGGCCGTGTACCGAAGCTGCGTGTCGCGCCATTTTCGGCGGCCAGCGCGGCACAGAGGGCGCGCCCGGCCGCTCCGGCGCCGACTCAGTCACGCCCCGCACCAGCTCCCAGCTGTTCTCCTGACGACGCAAATGGCGGCTCAGCGGGTAACAACTATCCTGCTGGGCTGCGGCGCATCGCCACATCACATGTTCAGGGGCAACATGTATTTAATGTTTCTATTGATCTGCAGGACGAGCTGGAAAAGGCCCCAACAGCGGCATTTGAAAGACACTTTCTATATCGAGCCGGTTTTCTTACACGCATGTCTTGGAACTTACACAAAAACCCCAAATGGATACCTATCGGAACACTCAAGATTCTCAACCTATACCACCAATTCCACCAGCAGCACCCTGCCAAGGACAGCGGGCTGCACCCTCACCCTTGCTGTCGTAGACGTGGCACTCGTCGAACAGCTTCCAGCTGGGGTGGAGCGGGTAGGCCGCCGCCTGCGTCCACCCGCCGAACAGCACCAGCTTGTGTTTGTAGGTCACCATGGTGGCGTAGGCCTTGGGGCTGGGGTAGCAGCCGAGCGCCGGCGGCCGGTGCCACTCCAGCGAGCCCAGGTCCAGCCGCCACAGGTCGTTGAACGAGGTCATCCGCGAGCTGCACCCTCCGAACACGTACATGTCACCGCCTGCCAGAGAGGGGGGTGTCTGCCACAGCCCACAGCAGAGAGGCACCCGTCCCCGCAGCGGGGGGACGTCTGCCACAGCCCACAGCAGAGAGGCTCCCGTCCCCACAGCGGGGAGATGTCTGCCACAACTCACAGCACAGAGGCAGCCGTCCCCACAGCGAGAGGACGTCTGCCACAGCTCACAGCAGAGAGGCTCCCGTCCCCACAGCGAGGAGGACGTCTTCCACAACTCACAGCAGGGGCCCCCCCACAGCGGAGGACGTCTTCCCACTCACAGCAGGGCCCCGTCCCCCACGGCGTCTTCCACAGCCCAGAGGGCCCCCCAGCGAGGACGTCAGCCACAGTCCACAAGAGAGGCAGCCGTCCCCACAGCAACCGTTCGTGAACACTAGTCATTCCGACGGCGTCGTGCCGTCACTGGTTATTGACGGGGGGGGGCGTCGAGCGTTGGAGCGTGTTCATAACTTCTGCGTGTGACTGCTATCTCCTATCCATTCCTTTACTCACCATCCGGGCACAAAAACATCACATTTATCGAGAGAATTATTTATGCATCACATAAAAGTGGTATGTTTACCTCAATAGAGGATGAACTGATCTAGCATGGAGGGGAGCCCCGCCTCATCATGGATGCAGTACGCTAACCTATCATGGCAGCGACCGTGACCAGTCATTGGGGTGACACTGAGCCAGCAGGCAGCGAGCGCTGGCCCGTCAGTGAGGTTCCACTGACCCAGCATGGCGGCGGAGTGTGCGCAGCGCCGGGTGATGACGCGGTGCGGCGGCTGCAGAGGCGGCGCACTCGTGCTCGGAGCGTCGTAGTGGAACCAGGACACGGAGAACTCCTCCAGGGCACGCGGCAGCAGCCGGCGAAGCTTGGCCTCGACGCCTGAACGGCAGGGGGACGGCAGCAGCGGGTGAACACATCGCGAAATACTCACTGCCTCGAGCTAAAGGCCAGCTCAGTGGTGGTTTAGGTACCGCTCTTTGGCCCAATGAATAGGGTTCGATCACCTACCAGAAAGTGGGCTGTGATGGAAACCTACGCTGTCTGGGAATTCTGCGCAGTCCCACACACGTGGTGTACCCGCGTAAGACAAAAATACGCTAGAGCACAAGCAGGGCCCTGCATCTATCTTTAACCACTAACACTGTTAGACCCTGGTGAGTACGTGGGGTGATGTAAATACCGTGTTAGGAGAGATACTACTTCGGAAATTAAAACATGTTTTTAATGGAGATATGACTTCAGATACCAGAGCAACATTCCAATGAGCTCCGAACAGGGGTCATCAAACACATCTAACCATGCCATGGGAGAGAAGACATTCAAGACTGGCTACAGCTCAGACACCTAACCTCACCGAATTATCAGTCCCCGGTGCTTCTCACGTTTGACGGCGTGGTACCAGGCCCTGGACACCAGTCGGCAGCTGCGCATGTCGCCATACGGCAGCACGAAGGTTAGCAGGTGGTCCAGCACCTCGTCAGGCAAGTGGGCAGCAGACCTGCCGCCGCACAGCTGACGTTGGCACGTCACATACACACACACCAGGCAGGTCACACATCAATCTACCGCCCCACAGCTGACGTTGGCACGTCACACACACACACACACGGCAGGTCACACATCAACCTGCTGCACCACAGCTGATGCTGACATGTCACACACACCGACAGTTCACATATCAACCTGCTGCCCCACAGCTGACGTTGGCACGTCATACACACACCAACAGTTCACACATCAACCTGCCGCTGCGCAGCTGAGATTGGCACATCATACACACCGGCAGTTCACACATCAACCTGCTGCACCACAGCTGACGTTGGCACGTCACACACACCGACAGTTCACACATCAACCTGCTGCCCCACAGCTGACGTTGGCACGTCATACACACACCAACAGTTCACACATCAACCTGCCGCTGCGCAGCTGAGATTGGCACATCATACACACCGACAGTTCACACATCAGCCTGCTGCACCACAGCTGACGTTGGCACGTCACACACACCGACAGTTCACACATCAACCTGCTGCCCCACAGCTGACGTTGGCACGTCATACACACACCAACAGTTCACACATCAACCTGCCGCTGCGCAGCTGAGATTGGCACATCACACACACCGACAGTTCACACATCAACCTGCTGCCCCACAGCTGACGTTGGCACGTCACACACACCGGAAGTTCACACATCAGGCTGCTGCCCCACAGCTGACGTTGGCACGTCATACACACACCGACAGTTCACACATCAACCTGCTGCCCCACAGCTGACGTTGGCACGTCATACACACACCGACAGTTCACACATCAACCTGCTGCCCCACAGCTGACGTTGGCACGTCATACACACACCGGAAGTTCACACATCAGGCTGCTGCCCCACAGCTGACGTTGGCACGTCATACACACACCGACAGTTCACACATCAACCTGCTGCCCCACAGGTGACGTTGGCACGTCATACACACACCAACAGTTCACACATCAACCTGCCGCTGCGCAGCTGAGATTGGCACATCATACACACCGGCAGTTCACACATCAACCTGCTGCCCCACAGCTGACGTTGGCACGTCACACACACCGGCAGTTCACACATCAGGCTGCTGCCCCACAGCTGACGTTGGCACGTCACACACACCGACAGTTCACATATCAACCTGCTGCCCCACAGCTGATGCTGACATGTCACACACACCGGCAGTTCACACATCAACCTGCTGCCCCACGGCTGACGTTGTTGTTGAAGCTCCTTCCGGCCGCTACTGCGACGTAGCCTGACCAGTATCTTCACCGGATTGGAAAAGCCCCTCCCGTGACTGCGCGGCCTGCAGTTCCGCGGCATGCCCCGCGGGAAGGTGCCCGATCTTCCGGGAGGAGGCTGACACCCCGGAGCACGTGCTCCGGCGGTGCCCCCGCCTTGATGGGGACCCGACACCGTCTGACGGGGGTCTATCTCCCCGTCTCTGGATGAAGTCCGGAGAGACGACGTTGTGGCGGCCCTGGCGGCCGCCAGCAGGTCCCTCCAGAGCCGCCTGGCTCAACAACAACAACGTAGCCTGACGGCTCTGGAGGGCTCCAAAGGCGGCCGCAAGGGCCGCCACGACGTCTTCGCCGCGCACCTTCTTCCGGCCTCGGCAAAATATTACCGAGTTGTAGAAGCCGAGTCCTCATTAGAGCTGGGCACTCTATGAGGACGTGACGGGGCGTAACCGCCGCCTCCCCGCAGACGGGGCACCGCACCGCCAGGCAGCGGACGTCGCTGCACTGGGGGCAGCGCGGGGACGGGTTCCGCCCGATCCGGTGAAGGTACTGGGCCGACCCAGGCCAGTGGCCGGCCCTCAGCTGGTGGATGGTGACCGCTTCGGCTCTGCTCTCCGACGACACTGGTGGTGGTAGGCAGTCACCCACCAGGTCGCGGTACCACCCCGCTGGCCAGTCGCGGACGGCATGTGCGCGGGCCGCTCGGGATGCGGCCCGGTGGACGGATGGCACGTCCAGCGGGGTGTCTTCCTGGGGTAGGACTGCCGCTTCCTTAGTCAGCACAGCTAATGTCGGCACGTCAGCAGTACCACGTCCAACTACCTACCTAGCCATACCATACATACCAAGATACATACTAACATACTATGTATATACATACAACATACAAAACAGCTTACTTCATACTGACATACTATACCCAACTAGCCTTCTTTTCTGAAGAAGACTGACCTGGCACAAGTCCGTTGCTCCTCTTGCTCATAGGGGGTATCTCCAGTTTCTGTGCCCTCCTTATCTGTTCCAGAGCAGCTGGCAGCACATGTTTGGGAAGCATGGTTTCCATTTCCAGCACCTTCCTCCATTAACTCTGTGGTGCTTCCATCATGAGCTGCCTCCAGCTCCAGTCTTGCTGACATTTTAGCAGACTCTTCTTTTGCCCATGCAACAATGAGTGCATCCCTGACAGATCATCAAGACTACAGGGTAGGAAACTGTGAACAGTAGGGACATAGGTACTTTATGTTAGTACAAATGTTCATTAATACAAATGCCATACTACAAACACTACCTTTCATTTCTTGTTTTATCAATTATCATTAAGGTATACTTAAATATTTACATGGGCAAATTATGGATCAAACATCAGAGCTGTGTTCACAGGACATGAGCAATTTAATATCATCAGAAGCTAAAGAAATTAACATCAACTATGAGTCATAATTTCAGGAAATCCTACCCTACAAGCATCAAAAGTTTTCCACAATCATCTGAAAATGTTCTCTGAAGCAAGCTTTCCATGTTAAACCATTAACAATAACCAGGTAACAAGCTACAGGCCAATCCAAAAGTAAGCAGCATTAACACCTCCCTTCTGTCCATTGATAAACATCCAATCAATAAAGATACCTGAGATTTATCAGGGAAGGTCAAGCACAAACACCTTCAGGATTCTTGAACGGAATGTGGCATCTTGGCGCAATTCCAGACCGTCGTGATTTTACAAGCCATCAATATTACAAATTATGAATTAGGACTTATCTGGCTGAAAAGGGGCTAACCAGCCTAGTATTTCCTTTTCCCTCTGTTAGCAATAAGCATCTCAAAATTGGTGTGACATCAAACTGGCATATGAGCTGGTAGAACTTTGTGGCCAATTGAACTGGTTTGATTTGCACCAAAAATGGAAACATATCCAAAAAAGCCTTTGTAGTTTGCAGATAGTACAGTTAGGAAGTGAAATGATATTGATCAATTTATTTCATTTTCCTTGATAAATTGTATCATGTTTCACATTCCAAACTAGTCAATAAAGCATCTTATATGCATTCATAACCAAGAGTAGGGGAGAGGGGGAGAACTGGGATGAAAATTGAAGGTTGATTTTAGAAATTTGCAGAAAATCAGTGACTGATTCCATAATATTAAAAATGGTACCGTTACATAGAGCAGACAATTGTCTTTCATTATGAGACGTCACAGCTCCAATACTCAAAAGGTATTTGACCAACGTAACGAAATATAAAAAAACACCTGAGGTGGAGAGTTGGCACAGGCCCAGGAGAACTGGGACACACAGCGGAGAGAAGTGAGACATACGGGGGAGAATTAGGACATGGATCGATGTGTGATATAATGTAAAAGCGCATTAACCCGCGCTCCACCGGGGTACCAGGGCCACCCCTGCTCCACCAGTGGGGGGGCATCGATGCCCCTCTAACTCCGAAAATATGGGGGTTAGCACAAATCTGCAAAATCTGCATAAAGCTCGTGAGAATTCAGTATAGTTTTACGCCGTATGTTATAATGCTCAGGTCAATGGTTTGATCTCCAGACATCAAGTTGGGTCACAGGCTATGTCCACTAAAATATGCAATGCCTAAGAAACCTGAGCATAGCTCTCATGTCATTAGAGCTATTAACATATGGTCAAGTAAATTTGATAGGAAAATGTCAGAGCTTTCTCCGCTATGAAGGACAAAATGACCTCCCTCCAAAGGTTTCACCTCCAAAGGGCACCTCTTGACCTAACATGGCTTAAGGTCACAAAAGGTCACAGTGGCCTATCCATATAGCAAATGAAAGTCAAAGCTAATACATAAAAATGACATTTAATTTAGCGCTCTGGCTTGATTAGGTCAAAATTTATCGTCAAAATACTGTGTTTGACCCCTGGTGACCTGTGACTACCTAAGACAGGTGAAATACAAAAATATTCCTTGGAATCCGTGAAAGGGGGGTCGAGAATGCTTTCCTGAGCAATCTGAGAATTCGCAATCATTTTTTATGACAGCATTTTTCATGTTCTTTTTGTATGGGAGAGGTCACCTCGTGACCTGACCTCAAGTATCCAAATAAAAACCCCGGAAATAAATTGTTGTAGACCCTGGAGGGGTCATCAAGTATAGAAAGTTTCAAATCAATCGGCTTAGAAATGTAGCTATAGTTGAGCTCAAATTTTGAAGTGAGGTGGCCATGGTTGACCTTGTCTGGTGACCTGACCTAGTGTGGCCTAGGGTAAAAAAACTTCAGGGATAGTGGGAAAATGATGGGGCTAGAGGTAGACATCTCAACCACGGTTCTGCGTCACGTCGTTTCTTCTGCTATTTTGAAAATTCTTAGGAGGCCATCGATGGCCCGTTGGGGCGAGGGTTAGCATAAATTCAACACACGCTTTGCATGTTCACGGTATATGAACATAAACGTCACATTCCACCAGAGTCGGAGGAGAACGAGACATATTTCCACATGTTTGTAATATGGTCACAGAGAAACATAGATCACCTGACCATTCGGCCCCACATCACTTCAATTACGATACAGGTAAAAAAGGTACGAAATTTGACCAGGGATGGCATCCGTGCACGGCACACACGCTCAGCCTGTCCCAGCCCATTGCACGTCCCGCATGTATCCACTCTTCAAAATACCTATCCAAAAGCATGACACATGGTGTTATAACAAAATATTAAATTGTTATCTTAATAAAAATGAAATGCTAGTTGGATTTTAAATTGCAACGTGAAATGGTAGGGGCCCATATGATTTTAATGTGTGTGATGAGGATAAATAACTATAATTAAAGATGATACCCTAAAAATATATGATAATTTTACAAATTCTACGCTCGTAAATGACTACATAATAACCTTCTTCCAGAGACTATAATCAATCGCATTACATATAATCTACATTTGGGGGAAGTGGGACATTACGGGGAGAACTGGGACACTGAGTCCCACTTCTCCCCAGGTCGCTGTTTTTTACAGTCTTCCTGCACCGGAATTCTATCAATCCCAATGTTACCTATATATTTCAGGGCATTACGTCTGCATAGTATACAGAAATACAAAAACGCGACAACAGCAGCATCACAGTTCTAACAATCATGCAAAACAACTTAACATACCCTCAGAAAAACAAGTTTTTGCTGACACTCACGTATCGTGACCACCGCCAGACGAAAAGGGGAAGTATCACCATGGTGATGTGCAAGCAGTACGACAGTAGTGGGGCCAGCAAAAAATAATCGAGAAAACCGGCAGCTGGCGGAGAAAATGGCACTGTCCCACTTCTCCCCCGTCCCAGTTCTCCCCCTCTCCCCTACCAGTCATTTTTAACACACACGTTTTAAGGATGTCAGAGCAAGAGAAATCTGTCCACACCACATGCACAAAGCAGCTTGGACACAAATCACTTTCCTGACATCACTTCATCTCAGGTGAGGGTGACTAACATGGGGAGGACAGGGCTGGTACAGGGTGGTTTTTTCCTTTTCACACACAAATGACAAGTTCTGGGACAAACAAAATTTCAATGGTGATTTCTTGGCATGCTCTATCACCAGTCTGCAAAGTATGGCAGCAGGCCAGACAAGTCACACCAGCCATCTAAAATGCTCGCACCGCCAGTCACCAAAAATTCACACCAATCTGCCACAAACCAGGGAGAAAAACGCACCCATTCCTACCCACATGATGCAATGCTACCTCTCTTATTAGTTAAGGACTTTTTATAAGGCCCCCTCCTGTGTTTTTATCACTATTAAGCCATTATATTGGTTTTCAGTGTCACCTTCCTCCACGAGTCTTGCAAATTCACACCAAATTCGCACCAGTCGCTCCTGTCTCCAAGGGCACTCGCACCGACGAAATCTCGTCGAAAACGCCACACTTTGCACACTGGGTACAGGGTAATTTTTTCCCTTTTCATACACAAATGACAAGTTTTGGGGCAAGCAAAATTTCAATGATGATTTCTTGGCATGCTCTAGCTTATGGCTATCTCAGTTCAAAGCCCATTATGATGGTGCCACATTCCCTTCAGTTTGAATTACAAAAGCACACAGGGCCAAGCGAAAACAGGACTTTTCCACTACTTGGCATGTGGCTGTCATAGCATGATTTTTGGCTGTCTATGAATAGGTTATTAAGCAAATCTCTGGGCAGGAGTACCTAGTACCTAGTAGAAGACGGAGATTGGAGGCCACTTAAGGCCTATGAAGTCCGGTCTCAACGAGCTCTCGTGTGGTGTTCAGATCTAGTCGGTGTTGGGGATGTGGTATTTGTTATCGAGCCAGAAAGCAGCTAGCCTCGATTTGAACGCAACGGTTGTCGGGGCGTAGGCAACCTCAGCGGGAAGGCTGTTCCAGTCGTTTATGACACGAACTCCAAACGCGTTACGCCGGGAGCGGGAATGAGCTCTTGGTTTCCGGAGTTTCAGCTGGTGGCCTCTTGTTCGAGCGGAGCTGTCGATCGAGAAGAATCTGGTGGGGTCAACATCCAGGGAGGAGTGCAGGATTTGATACACCCTGATCATGTCACCACGTCTTCTTCTATAGTAGAGCGATGGAAGATCCAGTTCCTGTAGGCGCTCATTGCAAAGCTTATGTCGAATGCTACGGACCATTCTCGTAGCTCTCCTCTGGACCTTTTCAATCATCTTCTGGTCACATCTATATAATAGTCCCCATGTCAGGTTGCCATATTCCAAATGTGGGCGCACCAGTGTCTTGTACAAAATCGGGAGTGTCGTGAAATCAATTTTGCGAAATGATCTTTTAATAAAAACCCAGTATCTGGTTGCCTTTTTTGCTGCTGACGCTGCTTCGTCGCGGAACTTCAATTCAGTCAACTCGAACACCGAGGTCCTTTTCAACCGTGGAGACCAGAAGATTTGAAGTGCCGATGTGGTGTCCGTGATGGTTGTTGTTGAACTTGAAAGCAGGGATGCAGAGCCGAGAAAATTTTGGACGGCTCCGGTCCTGGGTTATGATTTCGGCTCCGGCTCCGGGTTCAAGTGTCCTAACGGCTCCAGCTCCGGGCAAAATAGTCGGCTCCGACCGGCTCCGGCTCAGACAATGAACCTATATCCAAAATGTGATTGACACGTTCTCAAGGGTGTGAAAGTCCATCAGATGTGCTAGAGTTGTCCATTGCTGCTAGAGTTGTGAGCAGTTTGATGTTGCCCGGGCATTGACCTTGATATGTCGTTCACCACCAACCCCTGAATTTATTTTATTTTATTTTTTATTTTTCCCTGATCCCGTCTTTTTTCTTTTTTTTTACGAACATTTCCCCATGTAGGGTGCTTTCTCGGTGCCACCCTCCTGGAAGCGTGACTGGAGTTGTTTCCCGCGCCCGATGTGGTGTTTCCAGCTTGCGTTCTACCCCTCGCCCGTTTTTAATCTCCACGGTCACTTTTGTATCATCGTTTTTACCTTTTGCCTGTTTTTAATCTTCACGGTCCCGTTGTGTCATTTTTGCTTGTTCTGTGAATACATGTATGGACGTAAGATACAAAGTGATTATGTATTTGTACGAATGAAAAAAGGGCGACTGGAGGAACAAACGCTCTTGACCAGATGTCAAGGCCAGTGAGCCTCAAACCTGGACCAACCTACACTGCAGTGTATTCGTATGGAAACTGAACTGCACTGTTATGGCAAACAGAAATATGGGCCAGACATGCCTGCAAACCCACAAACAAAATTATAGATACAACGATCAAGTTAAGCTTGGAGGGCCAGCAAAGAAAAATTTCGATGAGCTAGCAGTTTTCAACATCGAAAACACATCAGATAGGCTGATGGACTAATTCCTTTTCGAGAAAAATTAAAACCAACCACCCTCCTGCCCAGGGCCCAGCAGCTGGTTCGCTCACTACACCACCCAATCGTGGTTGGAGCGGAGCAGCAACATTGCCTCCAATATGTCTGCTCTTAGTCTGGACCTGAGATCAGTAAGAAGTAGCTTAATCGTGGAGAACAACCTCTCCACGGACACCTGAGTAACTGGTAGCACGGCAATTACCAGGCTAGCTGGATGGATGATGGCTGGATATCTATCTAAGATGTCCCATACGGTCGCCCCTTTAGGCGACCCAGGTTTTTTAAGTCGGCTAGTGCCGCATTGGAGTGACAAGGATGCTGTTTCTGCACCTTTTACCCTCCGTTCTTGACAGACCTAGTATCGTCCTGGGGGAGGGGGGGTGGGAGCAAATATTTTATTGCTTGACAGACATAGTGTAAACACCTGTTTCAAAAAATTCTTCTGCCTTTGGGGGCCAAAAGATGTCCCATACGATCACCCCTTTAGGCGACCCAGGTTTTTTAACACGCGCATTGACGGGGGCGGGTACCCGCCCCCCTCGGGTTTTTCGGAGACAGCAGAAAAACGGCGGCGCGTAGCGCCGCCGTACTTGGTATACCTTTTCCCTCATCATTTTTACAACTTCTGTGAAAATTTTAAGGTTAGGTCATCTCAGGTCAGGTCACCATTACAGGTCAAGTGACCCGACCTCAAAAAAGTTTAAGATAGCATAAGTCGGAGCAGGGTGAACTTATCCGATTGAGACTCATATCACATAATGGCCCCACCGAGTTCTCTAAAATATGTTCCGGTATTTTTGATATCGATGACCTAAGGTCAGGTACGAGGCATGACCTCTCCATTGGAAATACATGGGAAAAATGGTTTTTACGGAATAACTCAGTAACGGATGGTGATAGAGCATTTATTTTATCTGCATTAGACTCGCCTGGGCTTTGCGGTTCTAATGATATGCATTTTATATAATTTGACCCTGACCTGACCTCAGGTCAGGTCAAATCCTTAATTTGACCTAGCAAGGTCAAATTATATATCATTCGATTCGGCTTGCTAAGAGGATTCATATAGTTCAAGTCGTTTTGCTCTATCTTTACTTGTTCAGATTTAATGGCCGAAAAACTGAATTTACATGTTATCCCTATGACGGGCATGTTTTGACCTCTCGTGACCTTAAATGTGACCTGACAAAAAAATGGTTCAAATGTTTTCGATGGAGAAGTGGATGGGCAGCCCAACGCCGTTTACCGTTTTCGCTACCTACCGTGGTTCTCGAGATCTTAGGGGCGGGTACCCGCCCCGTCAATCGAAGGTGGCTCAGACCCCCGTCAATGCACGTGTTAAGTCAGCTAGTGCCGCATTGAGTGACAAGGATGCTGTTTCTGCACCTTTTGCCCTCCGTTCTTGACAGACCTAGTATCGTCCTGGGGGGGAGGGGTGGGAGCAAATATTTTATTGCTTGACAGACATAGTGTAAACACCCGTTTCAAAAAAATTATTCTGCCTTTGGGGGCCAAAAGATAGTCTGACCCCCCTTACAGGTCTTTGGGGGGCATGGCTGGAATGGCCTTCCCCTGCGTCTGCCACCAGGGGCGGATGCAGGCCGACGGTCTGAGGTAAATCGTGAAAAAGGTTTTTTAAGAAAATCAGCAAAAATCACCAAAAAATTGGGCGGTTTGAGGGGAGGCAACTGCTTTTTTGCCCACCTCCCACGGATCTGCCAGTGTCCGCCAGTGCTTTCATTTGTTGCCAATTTCTACCCATGCTAAATGGCTGGAGCGCATCCCCTGCCCAGAGAGTGAGACCATCTACGGACCACCCTAGTTGCAATATTTCACTAATCTCGATATAAATAACATATTGAGAAAATGCAATATTTAAGGTGAATAAATGTGTTTCCATGCAGCATCTCACAAGGTAAAATGTGATCATTTCACGTCTGATTTTTTGTAATTTAAAGCTCTTTAGGAGCCAGAGCCGGACCATTTCTGACGGCTCCGGCTCCGATCAAGTGTTTCGGCGGCTCCGGCTCCGGGCAGAATGGTCGGCTCCGACTCCGCACCCCTGCTTGAAAGCTTTTCATTATGAAGAAACTGCTTTGCTTGAGAAAGTGTGCATTTATTCATTCATTTTCATTGATTTCATTATCATTCAATCATATTTCATTAATTTAGGCAGTTCTAAACATGAATGTATCCTACCTATAACATACCTAGCATACAAATCAATAAGTGTATGACGATATCATTGAAATTATAAGTGAGTTCAATTGCATTTTAAGCACTCTTCTATGGAATTTCAGTTAAAAAGTCCGACACCCCTTGCATATTAAAATCGGACCATCCATGCGAACCAACCATGCATTACTACCAATACAAATAGGTAGCTCTCCAAAAACAAAAGCCGTGTTGTTCTGCCGTGCAGAACGCTTACTAGTAGGCCGCACGCATGCGCAGTATGGTATCTTGTTGTCATGATACCGTACTGCGCATGCGTGCGGCATATTAGTATGCGTTCTGCCGGCAGAATAACACGGCTAAATGTATTCGAGGCCCGGTCTCACAAATGCGGGCCTCGAGCACGGTTACATGATCTAGCGTGAGTGATAGCTATAAATCTTCTCTGTGAGTCGTACAATAATGGCTTTCCCTTATTTAGAACAAATCAGGACATCAAATTTTCATTTTAATATGATATTAGCTATTTATTGGCAAAACAAAACGTGCTGGAGACCGCGCATTGAAGACAAAAAATTATCAGCACGTGGTGCACATTGACATGGTACCTATATAGAACACCTGCCTAAAATATTATTAAAATATTTTATTACCCAACCCAAGGGCCTTAAATAAGATAGATCTTTTGGTACGTACGCGGTTGTCTCACGCAGCTTCTTGTGGTGGTGCCTCTTCTTGAAACAAACTCTCTCAAAGCCCTTGAGAAACGAGCAAGTGGCGCTGCTGCAGTGTAAGGTTCTACTAGGTTGAATATTTTCTTAAAAAAATACTCCTTGCACTTTATTTGTTGAGGTTGATTTATTCATTATGTTTGGACGCCTACACCGTTGACGGCCTGTTGTGGTCCACGGTGGTCGGTCGTGGTGGGTGGTGGGCTTAGCGAAAAAGGATTATTGTTGAGTGGTTTCTGTGACCTGGTGTCCTAACCAAGACGCAATGCGTCGCAAGGGGTTGCACACTGTCGATCTGCTGCAATGACCAGGATTTTCGGTCAGGACACAAAACGCACTGACGCAACATGTCGCACGGCATTGCAATGTGTCACTGCAAAAGTTGAACAATGTACAACTTTTGACGCCGATGGTCTGCATCAGAAGCCGATATCCGTGTTATTTGCTGTTGTTTTTAGTCATTAAATGTAATGAATGTTTTAGAATAATAATTCAACTTGGAATTTATTCCGAAAAATATATGGAAACTGGGCATGATTACCTTTTCTTCTAAATCGTTCTTTTAATAGTTCTTCATGCTAGCCAAGTTTGATTGTTGGTAAACAACAGTTTTTCGCAACTTCAGCTACCAGATTGCTACCAAAGCTGAACCTTTCCTCTGTCGGCCAAACCTCCAAAATTACCGGTCTACAACTGACGCCGACGGTCGCCTGCGGTTGGCGACCGTTTGGTTAGGGCACCGGGTGAGACTTTCAATGCATTTTTCAGTCAGTTTCACCTTTGTAAATGCTTAAGATTTGTAAATGCCAGAAGTAGGAACCTGCCTAATTCGTGTCCTACCTATTTGGGTAATGGTGAAGCAGATGTCACAGAAACATGCCAGATTGTCACCTTGGGAAATGTTGTCAAAATATCCCCATATTCCGAAGAAAATCCAGACATGAGCACCCATGATCCCACCCACGGGACGAAAAACATACAGACACGCCCATGTGTTCAGTGGCGTGCTCAGACAGCTAGAAAGTGGGAGTTTTTGCACAGAGGTTAGGTTAGGTTGGGTTGGGTTGGGTTGGGCTGGGCTGGGCTGGGCTAGGCTAGGCTAGGCTAGGCTAGGCTAGGCTAGGTTAGGTTAGGTCCAGTCTGCAAAGTATGGCAGCAGGCAGACAACTTGCACCAGCCATCTAAAATTCTCGCACTGCCTGCCACCAAGAATTTGCACCAATCCGAAATATACTTACCAGGGAGAAAAAGGCACCCATCACTACCCACACGTTGCCATACTACCTCTCTTGTTAGTTGAGAACTTTTTATATGGCCCCCTCGTGTGTCTTTATGACCATTTTGCCATTATTTGTTTGCTTTTCAATGTCACCTTTCTCGCACCAGTGTTATAAATTTTCACCATGCTGATAAACTTTGCACCACTCGCTCCTGTCTCCAAGCGCACTTGCACCGACAAGATCTTGTTGGGTTGGGTTGGGTCAGGTCAGGTCAGGTCAGAGGATACATCTTCAAGCTGTTTGTATATGCCCTTGGTCCCTATTTCCTAGTCTGGGAATATCACCCCTTTTTCCAGAATCTAAGGGCCTGTTCCAGCGCCTCCTCAAACCTGCTCCAACCTCCTCAAAGCTTCTCCAACTTCCTCTCGCCCGGTCCAGCGCCTCCTTAAACTTCCTCCAAGCTCGCCAAAGCTCATCTCAAATCTAATCCAACCTCCTCTCAAACGAAAGGTGGTTTTTCAGAGGAGGTTGGAGGAGCTCAACTGTGGCGCACGAATTTCAATTGGGAAACTAAAATAAGTTGCTTTACAGTGAGAAACGACGTTTGTGGGCAGCTAAAGGTTTTGATTACGTTGTTTTTCTGTATTCCACTTTCAATAAAATACATTAAATGAGTATCAGAGGCCTTAATCAAATTCGATTAGTTTCTTAGCTGCGCCACGCCCGCCATATTGGCGCTGATCAGGCGCAATCAGCTGATATCTCATCCAATCTCATCCGAAATCGGTCCAGCGGACACCGGTTTTTGCGCCTGCTCCGACTTACTCCAAGCTACTCTCATCTTTTTCTAAGGAGGCGCTGGAACAAGCCCTAAGTGTGCATCTGGACACCACTCTTAACTGCTCAAACCCTCCCTCCTTTCTGATCTGATCAGCTTTTTTCTACGGAAGTATCGAGTTCCAAGACAAATGATATATGGAGTACCGGGTTTTCCGACTTGCTTTACAACTTGGCTATCTCAGTTAAAATTACGTTATTATCGTGCCACATTCCCTTTAATCATTTTGCACCGGATGTGATGGCTAACTTGAGTGTATAGCCGTGAGAATGTGATGGGCGTCTCTGACCTGAAGTCAAGTGCATTCGACGAGCCCTAATATCGGTGAAATCGAGTGAGTTATTACAGATGAAGCTAATTGTTACCTTGTAATGTGTAAATTTGTAATGTGTCGGGCAGCTCATCATACCGTAAGCCTCATATGCCAGTTCCACCTTTCGCCCAATCCCACCAGACCATCTGCCGCTTGTTTGATGCATATGGCAAAACTGCGGAATGGAAAATTGGCTCGGGGAAACCACCTACGGAATGACTTCATGTATCGGGAGTTTTTTTCGTTGTGCTTGGCTCCTGTAGCTGCGGACGCCAAAAAATCAAGGCCTCCTGTTGTGAAGCTTTTCTCCTTTCCACTGCGACCATAATATAACCGTCAGTTGCGTTGCTGTCTGCCGAAGGAAACCGATTACAATTAGCATTGACTATTGCACCGTTATTTTTTCAGTGCACACATTTTACCAGCATGAGCTCCAATGTTTCCGACTCGGTTAGAGACGGCGTGCCATCTGTAGCAGCGGCCGCTGTCCTGGTGCAGAGCGAATCACTGCCTTCAGACACCCCCACTGTGCAGGGTGAGTGCGACCACTGTCTCAAATACCCATGGTATTTCGAACGCGGATCTACCTGTCACACTTCGGAAATGATGGTTGTGGCTGAGAGGTCACCAATGTGAAGGAAAGTGAATGAATGAGGGTATCAGCTTATCATTTGGCTATCGTTGTAGATTCTTATTTGCCAACTGCCAGTTAACCGGGCCAAGATTAATGCAGCTCCGATCATTGATTGTATTTTATTTTTGTTTTCAAATTTCTTTGATGTTTGAAAAAATCCCAGAAGGCGAGTGCTGTCGTAGGATACTGACATTGTACTCACCTCTGCAGGATACATGGGTATAATTGTACTGCTGGTATTGATGGTGGGATAGAGATAATTCTGGGGAGGTTGGGAAGTGCTTCTCGCGTCCATGAATCGTTAAACTTTTATCGAAGTTGACGTGGGATGATGAGAATGAGACTTTTCCCCACACACTTTGAAAAGATATTGCAAGCTCTAGGTCATTGACAGAAGACAAATCAAGACTTGTCCTTCACTTGGCTCCAACGACTCGAAGCTAGCAGTAAAGGCAGATGCTGTCAGGGAAAATAATGTTTTATCGTTCTCAGTAGGACGCGATGAAAGTCTTACAACTTAAAGGGAATGCTCCGCTTTTATAATGGGGTCTGAACTGGGATATCCGTTTTATTGAACATGTTGGGCAACCATTATTGGCATATTTATTTGAACCATAGCTCTCTGCATTAAATTTACGCACAGTTAAAGTTAAAAATAAAGGGTACTGAGGCATCAATTCAAGTCATGAAGGAAACCCATTCTATCTGGTTGTAAAAACTTGATTGGTCTAAACCCCTAGCCCCTCCCATTTACAGAAAATGGCATGCTATGGAGTGGGCCATCCTTACTTAATGATTGCTCTACCTTTCAATTTACCAGCTACACATGTTGGAAAGCTCCAAAGAGAATGAACGACATATATGATTTATTTTGTTTAAACAGTGGATCGAAATTAATTTTCATTCCATCCTTGCCATGGTTTTGAATTTTGAAGGAATAATTACGATTGAATATGGAATATTCAGGTCTGAGCTGTGGGTCTATGCTGTGTCCTTGATCAAGGCTATTATCTTGCAGTTGCCTAAAACATCCTATGACATCATACATTGTAAGAAAAAGGGTACATTTTTATCCAGCCCTTTAAAGACGGAAACAAAATGGGGTTTCCTGATTTCCAGACCTCTGTTGCTCAGAAATATTCATTTTTAGTATTTTGACAAGGTGGCGCATTCTCTTTAAGCTAAGGATTTCTAGACGTGGGTAAATTTACGTGCGGGTTTAGTAAAGTGTGTGCCTATTGAGCTACACGCGCTTGGAGTCTCCTGCTTAACGTGAACTGAAATTGTTCGACTGGGCTAAGTGCATTGGAAACGCTGTTTTGTCCCAGGCTATGACTTCAATCAGGGCATTGACTACCACAAGCTTCTGGAGTCCTACACTAGAAGTGGATTTCAAGCCACCAACTTCGGCTTGGCTGTGGAGGAAATCAACAAAATGGTAAGCCCATATTACTCTCGAATTATTCTGATTGCAAGGTAAGGGTAGTGACGTTAACTGGTGAAAAGCTCAAAATCGAGAGTAAGTTTTGAAAAAAAACAAGTGACATATATGGCAAATATATTGCTAAGCTGTAAATGATGGTCGACGGAAACAAAAGTGATTCAGTTTTTAAAAATGATTACAAAGATGGTATTCAATTACTTTCACTAAATGCTGCAAAAGAAGGCCGGGACAATTACCTTAACGTCAAATATAGGCGGGTCAAAAATTTAGTCTGTCCGTCTAAAACTTTCTGGTTACATGCCGGTCGGGTCCCGTTGCTAGTCACGAGCTCGTGCATCAAGCAACGTCACGTCTTCCCGCTTTGACACCCCCCATCATCAGCTGGCAGCGCGCGACCAGCCGCTGGCCGAGGAGGACAACATGTGCGACGACGAGTTTGCCCGTCGGAAGCGCGCCTGCACCGTCTTCCTGGGCTACACGTCCAACATGATTTCCACCGGCGTGCGCGAGAGCCTCCGCTTCCTCGTCCAGCACAATATGGTGAGCTTCTGCTTCGTAACAGCAGCATGCGCTGGCGTGTGTGCTTGTCAAGTTTGCAAAGATCCAGTCCCTGTTTTAATGGTAACCTGAATGTGTTATGGTAATAACATCGACTGCTGGTACCTTATATCATGCTACACTTCCTAGGCCTCAATTAGCGCTTTGCTTTCGCCTTACATAAAACATTGCACTGGTAAAGTACTACAGTCATTTGCAAACGGAATGGAAGTTTGCATTTGTGTTGGGAATCCTGGCTAGCTTTTCAAATACTCATGTAAGTAGCCTGGATTATTTAGGCCTTTTTCCATCATCTTGGTTGACTCCGGAATGTTTTTTCCGAAATAAAAGCACTTGCATACCCATCAACTTGCTCTAGAACTTATGGATATATTTCGTGCTAGATCACCACTCGTATCACGTCTGCCGAATCCGTATTGGCCTTGCCTTATGTTCCCAGACCAGACGTCAAACCCACCTGTTCAATGAATGGTACCTGATCGCGCTCCCGACCATTCAGATTCGGAAACGGCGTTTTAGGCATCTTTGCTACGAAAATACTTGTTAAGACATCAGTCTTTTATCGGAAATGCCATGCTCATAAATTTCACTGAAATGGTTATTTGACACGTTTCTGCCGTCTGGGGGTGTTGATATGTGGGCAAATGCTCAGTCTCCGGATGTGAAGGTCAGGCTGTGGTCATGCGACGTACCCGTCTGCTGCACCCTCTACCGCCTGTGTAACCCCTGCCGTGACCGGCGCCCAGGTGGACTGTGTGGTGACGACGGCCGGCGGAGTGGAGGAGGACCTCATCAAGTGTCTGGCGCCCACCTACGTCGGCTCCTTCCATCTCAACGGGGCGCAGCTGCGCAAGCGTGGCATCAACCGGTGAGGACTGGGAAACAGGGCAAGGTGGGCTTTGGCCACGCCTGGGGGTGTTACCCACCCACATGTTTGTCACCCCAGGCAGTGACTGGACACAATGGAAAAGTTACCCCCCAACTTGATAGGTATAAATGCCCGATCACGAACTACTGGCTCCTCTTCCAGAAAATAGTTCTAAGATGGGTTACCGGACTTAAATGTCAGGATTCATCCCTCCAATCGCTAGAACACCAAAACGTAGGTAGATTGAATCCGTCCACTAGTTTTTGCCATGACTCAGATTGTTTTCCCACATGCCTTCTTTTAGGCTGGCATGCCGCTGGCTTCTGTTCACGAGTCCTGATTAGTTGCATAAACAGGTTATGCTCGCAGGAGAGTGGAAGACATTGTGTGATCTCCGTTGCATTCGATCTTTACAATGGACACCCAGACAAAAAAATTCGCCTGGCTTGAAACGGAGCATTGGAAATTGCATACCTGTTGTGTGGATGTGGCGTCTGGTTTATTTTTCAAGCCTGAATTTTTGCGGAGACGCCAGTCAGTCTCGAACGAGCGTGTTAGTCTTGCCAGTACTTGTAGTCACATCCATGGTTTACCGCATGGGGAACGATAAGCTGTTACCTGGAACACAGCTGTAGAGGCTGAACATTGTCTTGGTATGGTTTGTCGTGACAATATCAGTAACGATAGATTGTGCATTGCTGCGGAGGGAAGCGTGATTATAAGCTGATGCGATGTTATGTGGTGTATCTCCTCGAATCCGGGATATATTGAGGGATTGTTGGTAATTCCAGGGATTGTATATTCGGGCACAATCTTTTTAGAATTAAAAAGAGTGGTTAGCGGTAATATTTATATCCGGGTCGATGGTTAACCATGATTCAATTATTCAGCGGTTGTAGTAAAAAACCTAAGCACGTAAAATTGGACTTTTCCACAATTCCTACGTTTGATGTTTACACTTGTTGTTGCTGCAACAAGATATTGTTTTGCAACAAGGAATCCCGTGTTTCAGAATTGGAAACCTGCTTGTCCCCAACGACAATTACTGCAAGTTTGAAGATTGGGTCATGCCGATTCTGGACTCGATGCTGCAGGAGCAAAAGGAGAAGGTACTAGAAAAACGTGCTTTCAGAAGAACTGAAAGTTTAATCGGTGCGGTGATGGCGAGTGTGTCCCAGGGATCATAAACTAGATGTTTAAACATGTAGCTTGCGATCGATTTGGCTGAGAAAACCACCGGAATCGGGTCGCGTTTGTCATGGTTATTGCTATATACTTCATGTGAGATTGTCTCCCTGCCATTGCCGCCTGACTCGTTCCCTTCCGAGCTCGCTCTGACCTCTCCCTCCTTCCCTCCCGATGCAACACTCCCCTGACGTCCGACCTATCCACCGTGGAAAAACTTCCCCTGAGGCTTGTCTACCGGCTGACATTACTGACCCGTCCTCTGCGCTCCCCGTCCCCTGTGACTCTGTCTCTTCCCCTCTCGGCAGGGTACCGTCTGGTTGTTGTTGTTGTAGTCCCTCGGGCCGGCCTACGGCCGGCCGTAGCCAAGAGGCTCTCGGTGTCCCAGGTAGTTGCGGGCCAAGGCCGCCACGGCCCCGCCGTCCCGGAGCTGCACCGGGTCCGGATGGATGGTGCCGAAAAGGCGGAGCCGCAATCCCGCCAGGCACGGGCACCGGAGCAGGACGTGCTCGGGTGTATCCGGGCCTTCGCGGCAGACGAGGCAGCGCGCCGCAAGGCACGCCGGGTCTGCGCACTGCTGACATTGGCGGGATGGAAGACGGCCGATACGGTGCAGGTACTGTCGGGAGAGTCCCCAGTGTCCTGCCCTCAGCTGGTGCACGTTCACGGCGTCTTCCCGGCTCTCGGTGAGGACCGGCGTCGGCATCCGGTCCCCCATGATGCGCCTGAACAAACTGTCCGACCAGCAGCATCGCCAGGCCCTGGAGGCGGAGCGGTCGACAGCTCGGGTGATGCTACGGACGTCCACAGGCGCGGTTTCCTGTGGGAGGTTGGAGGCCTCCTTCGCCAACACGTCCGCACGTTCATTTCCTGGGAGCCCACAGTGGGCCGGGACCCACTGTAGGAAGGTGTCCTGTCCCCTGGCCGCGGCTTGGAGGAGAAGGCGCCACACCGACGCGCCCAGCGTGGTCTTCTGGGCGCCGGCGCCGCTCGCAAGGGTCGACAGAGCAGCCTGGGAATCCGTGCAGAGGACGATGGGGCACTCAGCTGGGGCGCTCCCCATCTCCAGCAGCTTCTCCAGCGCCGCTCGGATGGCGACGAGCTCGGCGCGCGTGCTGCTGCACAGTCTCCCGGCCGGGGCGGTGACCGAGTGCTCCTCCCCAGAAGGGAGCACAATGAGGGCCCCTCCTCCGCCGGCACTCACTCCTCCCTCCGCCGAGCCGTCACTCCAGACCCAGGTGGCCTGGTCTGGCAGGGTGGAGAGGTGCTCCTCCGCGGCGGCACGGCGCCGCGCATCCGGCACCCCTCGCAGGGTGTCCGGGCCGACATCCAGGCGGATGTGGACGCGAGTCCTGTCCACCCAAGGGGGATGGTGACGTGCAGCCTCGCCTCGATGGGAAGGTCGGACGCACCCGCTCTCTCCAGCGCCCTCGCACCAACAGCCCGCCAGCCGGTGGTGGTGATCAGGCGCTGAGGGGCGGTAAACTCCGCCGTCACGCGGAGTGGGTCGTCCTCTCGTAGGGCTCGGGCCGAACCTGCCAGTCTTGCTGCCAGCACCTGCCGACGCACCCTGATGGTCGTGAGGCCCGCTTCTGCCAGCAGCGGGTCACGGGGGGGGTGCTGACAGGGCAGCCGGTGATGGCTCGGGCAGCGGCCCTGAGTTCGCGCTCCAGGAGCTCCACATGTGACTCCGACGCGGCGCATGCAGCGGCGGCGTACTCCATGGCGCCGCGTACGTAGCCGCTAGCCACCGTGCGGAGTTGTGGCTCTCTAAGCCCCCAGGAGCGGCCCGTCATCCTACGCAGCTGAGCGATGCGGGGCTTTACCTTCTTGCGAAGGTTGAGGCAGTGTTCCCCGAAGTGAAGCTGCCTGTCAAACGTCACGCCGAGAAGCTTCAAGTGCCGCCCACCTCTGACGTCAGCGCCGTCCACCTTGATGGAAAGGTTCCGAGCGTCCTGGTAGCGCTGGGACAGAACGAGCACCTGCGTCTTGGAACCCGCGATGGCCATCTTCCAGTCCCGAGCCCACTTGGCCATGGTGTCCGCAGCCTGTTGGGCGCGCTCTCTGGCGAGATCGACGGTGCACCCCGTGCTCAATGTAGCCGTATCGTCGGCGTACATGTACACAGAGGTGCCCGGAACGCGCCCCAGTGCCTCCACCAGGTCCGCCGCCCAAAGGGTGAACAGGGACGGGGCGAGGACCGACCCCTGCGGCAGCCCGGCGCGGAAGATGCGGCCGGAGCTGCGTACCCCGTTCACCTCCGCGCAGGCGCGGCGGTCGCGCAGGAACTGGAAGACCCAGGATGCCATACACTTGGGAAGGTAGCGCAACATCTTGAGCAGAAGCATCCGGTGGTCAATCTTATCATAGGCGCGGGAAAAATCATACGCGACAAGGACGAACCTGGCGGCAGTCTTGCCGTCTGACGGGCGGCCTCGCGGCCTCGGGAGGTTAAACCCGTCCTGGACTTCTTGGGTGAGTCGTCCCAGGTTCTCTTCAGCGGAACGGCCGCGCTTAAAGCCGACCTGTTCCTCCGGAATTGTCCTGTCCCTCTCCAGCAGGTGGGTTAACCTCGCTCCGACCATCCGCTCAGCCAGCTTCGCGATGTGACTCGTGAGTGAAATGGGCCGGTAACTGGAGACGTCTTGTGGGTTCTTCCCTGCTTTTAGGATCGGTATGATGGTCGCTCTCCTACATGCGTTAGGGACCACCGAGGTGCGCCACGAGCAGTTGATGAG
The DNA here is from genome assembly GCA_034440635.1 of Lepas anatifera. Taxonomy (NCBI): domain Eukaryota; kingdom Metazoa; phylum Arthropoda; class Thecostraca; family Lepadidae; genus Lepas; species Lepas anatifera. The sequence goes on along the minus strand of JAOTON010000128.1, from coordinate 9,689 downwards.
GTGCAGGAGGGCATCCTGGGCTGCTGGTCCCAGGTGCCGGAGGTGCTCCGTGCACACATCATCAGGGCCGGGCGCTTTCTTGGACCTCATCTTCCTAAGCTGGTCCAGCATCTCATGTCTGCTGAAAGGCTGGCAGGAGCTGTCACAGGGGCATGGACGTGACCACACTGCGCGCAGTGAGGTCTTCGTGGCTCGGTCACGCCTCCGGTGGCGGGTGTGCTTGCTCACGAGGGAGTACTCGCGAGCGAAGGCCTCGGCCTTGGCCCGGTCCTCCGCAGCAACACGGCCGCGGTCGCCGTTGACCGCCTGGCCGGGGCATACGTCCCGCGCGCCCCCTCCATCCGCCTCATAATCTTCGTGACACGGCCAATGGCCGCGGGCCTATTCAGCTCCTCAGTGACAAAATGCCGGAAAGAGCGCCGTCTTGCCTCTTCCTCCGCCTCTCCGGCTCTTCTCTTGGCGGCCTTCCAGCGGTCCGTGGTTTCCCTCGAGGGGTCCCGTTCCATGGCGATCCTCGCCGCTCGGCGCTCCGCCACCGCACTGGCCAGCTCCGGGTCGAGGGCCCAGGGCACAGGGTCGGCACGGGCTCCGCGGGGGATCCTGCGGGAGCTCGCTCCGAGGATGGCGTTCGTCAGGCGCGTAGCCATTTCCTCGACCTGCAGGTCCGGCGTAACGGTACCAGCCACCGCCTCGTCACAGTCGGCGGTGAAGCCCGTCCAATCAGCCTTGTGGAAGGCCCAGCGCGTCTTTCTGATACGCCGGGGGCGACTGCCGGCCACCGACACCGACACCACCTGGGGAGGTGGTCGCTTCCAAGGTCGGTGCCGACCGACCACGTACAGCGGCGAGCCAAGTTCTGATGGGCCATGGCGATGTCCGGAGCCGAGAGACGAGTCTCCTCTCCATAGCTGGCACGGGTGGCAGCGCCGTTGTTAAGGATACGCCAGTTCTTGCGCAGGGACCAGTCATGTATCATGCGGCCCACCCTATCCGGGTCCAAACAGACAACATCCCAGACAGGGTGGTGTCCGTTCACATCCCCCATGATGAGGGTCGAGTCGCCCACAGGGAAGGCCTCGAGGGAGAAGTAGTCCACTCGCTCGTCCCCGCCAGAAAAGCGTATAGGCGGGCGGTAAATGTTGAAGATGTCGATGGTGGGTGAAATCGGTCTCTTGGGTGCGCTCAGGATGACTCGGACGGCGCACCATTCGGTTGTGTCGTCTTGAGGCTGGAGAGGCGACTCTTCGATGACGCTGAAGTTGAGGCCATTCCTGACGAGGATTGCGACATCCCCTCCACGGACAGGCCCCACGTCCCTCCTGCCTCTGGCCCTTCGCGAAATAGCGGCGGTCTGGAACCCCGGGACCGACAGGGACTTTCCAGCCAACTGTGCCTCCTGGATAGACGCCACGTCCGCCCTGACGTCCGACAGCCAGCGGCTGAGCTCCGCGGTCTTGTTGCGGACCCCCTCCGCGTTCCAACTGACAAGCAGCAGTCGGCTTCGGGTCTGGCAGTTGTGGCGGTATCTACGGTTCTTGGCTCGTCGGCTGAAGCCACTCCGGGGGCCCGTTCCGCCGCGATCGCGGATCCCCCGCCGAAGGGCCTCACGGCGGGGGGTGGAGGAGTCACTTATCTACGCGGGCCGGGCCGCACCGAGTGCCAGTCGGCGCCCCCGGACCCGCGGACAGCGTAGGAGATGTAGAGGAGTCGCCGATGGTGGCGGCGGCGCAGCGGTTGCCAATCGCCGCGCAGCCGCGGCAGCTCCGAGACGGCGGGGCCGCAGGGCGTCGGCCCCGCAACGTCCCGCACCTCGGGGCAAATGAGTTCCATTTGGAAGGAACCCCCGCGGTCGCCGCGCGGGGGCCTGGGGCAGGCGTCCTGCTCCTCGGGTCCGAAGAACAGTAGGCGCTCCACCCCTCCACCGTCCACCGCAGGGAGGCGGAACTCGTTACCGTCTGGTCGCTGTCCCCCGGTGACTTTGTCTCGGCCCCTCTCGGCAGGGCACTGTCTGTTCGCCTTCCCCCCGGTGACTCTGTCTCTGCCCCTCTCGGCAGGGCACCGTCTGGTCGCCGTCCCCTGTGACTCTGTGTCTGCCCTTCTCGGCAGGGCACCGTGTGGTCGCCGTCCTCCGTGACCCTGTCTCTGCCCCTCTCGGCAGGGCACCGTCTGGTCGCCGTCCAGGATCATCACGCGACTGGGACAGGAGATCAACGACCCGAGTTCGGTGCTGTACTGGGCTGCCAAGAACCACATCCCCGTGTTCAGTCCGGCACTTACCGACGGCAGTCTCGGCGACATGATGTACTTCCACTCCTACAAAAACCCCGGACTGGTGGTCGACATTCTGTCCGGTACGTGGCGCCAGGCGTTTGACAAGGTTCGTACTTTCGGATCCGTGTCACATCGTGTGCGCTTTTTGGTGGCAGAGCCATACGCAAAATACGGTTTCCCGCTTCCAGACATTCAAAACTATTTCAGTATATTAAGGGAAATACCATAAGAAGACACGCAATCTGGCTAGCATCTCGACGAAGAGCAGCCTCTGATTAAGTACCGATCATGTCAACGTTTTGGAAAAAGCTAAGCTTCAGCGTCTTGCGAAAGAAAAAGTGAATGTGTTTTATCAATGATGGCGTCGTGCAAAGAAGAAAGGATATCTCTGATAGCTAATTAATTTGGGATCCCCTTTTCTCCATTGCACGACATGGCGGTACCGTGTATCTTTGGATACATGCTTACTTGGCGTTGAAGGAGGCCTCTGGTGGCGAGTGTTTTGCAGTAATGGGTGACTGCAGATGTGGGCCCGTTGGCAGAGTGGCTGGCTCGGCACCGAGCATGCCCTCTGGTCCAGCTGTCCCAGACTCAGCATTTTGGTACGTCATTCACCCCAACCTGACGCTGTCCTCTCGCGCAGACCTGCGTCGGCTGAACTCGATGGCGGTGAAGGCCCAGAACACCGGCATGATCATCGTGGGAGGCGGTGTTATCAAACACCACATCTGCAACGCCAACCTGATGGTGAGCATCGGCGCCGGGGCGGGACAGGGCCGTCGTGGAAAATGTACTTACGTGGCCGGGTCGAGGTCTAGAAAGTCTGTGGCACCCGGAGCATTAGCGTGCAGTGGCTGAACAGTATCTGCTCTCCGGAAAACACGCCTTTAACTGGGCCCTGACGTGTTAACTGCAATTCACAGTGTCGCTCTGCGTTGTCCGCGGTCGGACTGCCTGCTCGGACAGCGGGCCTCACTGACCGGGAGAGGCGGTACCCTGACCAGTCTGGTTCTGTGTCCGGCAGAGGAACGGTGCCAACTTCTCCGTGTTTCTGAACACGGCCAGCGAGTTCGACGGTAGCGACTCGGGGGCCCGACCCGACGAGGCTGTCTCCTGGGGCAAAATCAGACTCGACGCCACACCCGTCAAGGTAATGTGCCGTTGGCGAAAACAGCTGCGGCCGAAATTGGGTGATGGCGTGAACTCAACTTTACCTGCGCCACATAATTATGTACAGTTATTTGCGTGCTGACTTTACGTTCAGCAACTAGGGGCTAATTAACGGTTGAAATAAAATAGGAAAATGGAATAATCTAATAATAGTTTCAACGTAATTTGAGCCTTCCCTATGCATTTCTCAATTTGTTTGCGTGCCCCGACCTTTGATTTGTTGCCGATGGAGGCGTACTCTATCGCGGGTGCACTTGTCTCTTCCTATCGCGGGTGTGTCGTAGCTGTACGCGTGCTCAACTCCGGCTGTACCGCAGATGTACATATATTTGACTCGGTGTTGTACCGCAGGTGTACGCGGAGGCCTCGCTGGTGTTTCCGCTTCTGGTGGCGGAGACGTTCGCTCGGCACCACTTCAGCCGGGCGGGAGGAGACGCCACTATGTCGGGGGCGACCGCAGCGAACGGTCCCACTGCGCCATAGCAGACGGGAGGCGTGCTCGCCGTATCGGCGGTACGGCCGCGCAGAGCCGCAGCTAGCACGGGAGAGGAGGTGAGGCACTCGACGGTGAGGCACGTGACCCTCCGGGACACCGCTCCTCTCCCTGAGCGCGCCGGCGCTATCTGCAATATGGCTGCAGTTGCCTGCCCCGCTCACCTGCCCACGCAATGGGAAGTTGTAACAACTTGAGACACCGACACGTGTCAGAGCTAATCCTCGCGATGGGACAGCATGATGAGGCTCGCCAATTTTGTTGTTGTTTTTTACTTTTGGAATATAAGCATCTAGGTTCATCAGGATGAGACGAACAAGGTGTGTTAAGGCTAGTTCACTGCGATGGCATTATTCAGAGAGACCTCGACGCCGCAGAGGAGGGTGTAGAGGAGAGTCTTCTCGTGCGGCCGTGTCTTGAAGCTGTAATATGGAGTGGTTATTAAGAATGGAATGCTCGGTTCTGGTGTTCTCACTGATGTTTCGACCCTGTGAGGTGTGATATTTTTCGGATGGTTATGCACGTGGTACCTTAACTTTTCTTCGTGCGCCCCAAAGCCGATATAAGCAGTCACTTTGTAGCTATTGATAAAATATTGTGCTTCCCTGTGCATTGTTATCGTCAAGGGGCCATCTTCATCGCTTGCTATCCTGGTTTCTCCGATCCTAAACCCAGGGTGGCCTACCAGTCTAATCTGCACGTTTTGGTGTATGCGAGTATTACAAGCTTTACTCGGAATTTGAGATGCTCTGTCAAGGTTTTTTGTCGATATTTTACCCTTAACACGAACACATTTTTATGTGCCTGCTTTCAAAGTTTGCGCTGACACCTGCATTGTTTAGGGACCATTGTGGGACACCAAGATCATTTTTGTTGTTTTGTGGACGTCATTGACGACTGTTTGTTTTGGAATGAGAAATAAATACTGTTCCCAGGACACTTTTGGCTTTGCTTTGTACAAACGGAAGAGACTGTCTATGGTGGTAGACGTGTAGACGTGTATGGGATCCCTTTCCCGTGATCCACTTCGTGTATGGTGATAAACTGCTGCAAACTTAAAGGGAATGTTGCACCTTGGTCGAGTTCAGGAATTTAGTGTAATTAGGGGTATTTTTAGTCGAAAATCAAGAAAACGTCCATGATTCTCTGAAAAGGTACAATAAGCTCAATATTTTAATTTTAAAATGCGCTTCTAGGGTAAGAAATAAACCTCTGTCTGTGGATGACATCATGATCTGGCAGCTACTACCATAATTAATAGGCCTCAAGGGCTTCAATTGACTGAGTACTTACCGTGACGTCAGCAGGTCGTCACGCCAACAGCTGACGACTGTGGCCGGCCGCTTGGGTACATTTTGGGTACATTTCAGGTAGGTTTTTAGCTTTTCTCTACGGAAGTTTTGAGTTTCAAGACAAATAATATATTGAGTACCGGGTCTTCCGGCATGCTTAACAACTTGGCTTTCTCAGTTAAAATGCCGTAACAAAGGCGCCATATTCCCTTTAAAGGGAATGTGACACCTTGGTGCAATGCCAGACTGGAGTGGGTTTTTGGGACAGTCTTTATTGAAAATAACGGATTTAGCCTGATTAGTGCTGAAAATGGGCTAGTAAGCCTACTATTTGTTTAATTTCCTTTTGCTAAAAATAAGTCTTCAAATCAGCGTGACTGTAAATCGGCGTGGGAACTGGTAATGTTCCGTGTCGCAATCAATCTCCTCATTTTGGCCAGAAATGAAAAAAAAACAAATGAAACCTTTTCAACTAAAAGAGTTTGTTGTGACTGATAAGGTATCATATCGATTTCGGCCATTTTTCTCGATATATTCACACATATTTCACATTTGAAACCGGTCAATAAAGCAAGTAGTGACGATTACACAATGGTACCGGTGTTACACACTTATCATCTTCCCAATGTTCTTCTGGAAAGCCCGGCGTGTAGCATACTAAGAACTCATTTCTTGTGTGGCTCATCCCAAAACGCAGTTTGCGGAGAAGTCAGCGATTTTCGAGTTCCACAGCCCGTCCGAGCACGCAGCTTCACCTTGCTTTGCTTACCCACAGCACGGGAAAACGTTGGGATGAGGGTTGAGGTTCAGAGCCTCCCCTTACACTGACAGGGTTGGAACTGAAGATGGAGCACAACGTCGGTCATTCGTGTCACCAGCCATAGAACAGTCCAGCGGTCGAGAGGATCCTCTCGGATTTCACAGTGGTGGGCTTAACGGTACACAAAGCCCGATAATATAAACCAGTTTTCGAGCTGGACGTTCCAACCCGTACTTGCCCTCAGATACATGTGAGTGTTCTACCAACAATCTCGCTCCTTTTCCTGTTTTGGGATTTTATTTCTCGGTTGAACAGAGTTCCAATTCGCTCGCTGCCCCTCCTCCCCGTATTGAATCGCCCAATATTTACGTGGTCACCTGGGCAATAGCTGGTTCGAGGGAACGGATCCCGCAGGCTCACGACCTTTGGGATAAATAATTTCACCAGTCATACAGTGGTGGAACATGTTCACCCGCCTGTTCTGTGGTTGATGCATGAGTTAGTTGCCATGTCATGTCGTATATTCATATTTTCCTACATTTTTCCAAAGAATTAAGAGGTCGTTTCGGGGGATGCGTAGCTCAGTGGTAGAACACTTACCCTCTGAGCCACAGGCCCGGGTGCATGTCCCGGCAGAGCCTCTGAATAAGTTGATCTGATCTCCCAAATCCCTCCTAAGAGGGTGAGAGTTTGTCACGCCCTGGCAGTTGATGCGTTGCCAAACCCCAGTCATTTTTACTGGCTCGTTTCACTGTGACTTGAGCAGGTAGTGTAGGGTCGGTCCATGGTCCACCAGGCGGCCTCCGGAAGGATATGGTTTGGTGTTTCGATCGAATCTGCGATGCGGAATTCGGCGGCAGCGAACCCGAGCCCGAGTAGGGAGGTAGCCCCTACCTCCCCTACTGTGTAATTGTGTATATCTACCGCTGTCATATCCAGCGTACGGCAGCGAACCCGGGAACTCACCTCCCTAACTATGTATATCTTATATATATTATGTATATCTTATATATATATGTATTATGTTACTATGTATATCCAGTGCTGATATATCCAGCGTATTGGGAAGGGCGGGATAAAATCAGAACAGCAGAGCTAGCCGAAACACTGGCCGTGGAATACAGGAGCGGGCTTGTGCAAACTGTCCAGACGATACCAGTTGGTACATTCTTTGAGATGTAAGAAAAATTGGAAAATAGATTAAGCAGGAATAATTATACAGCATCATCTTTACTTAAGGCGTTATGATGCAGCGCAACGAAAAATCCAAGAAGTTGTACCAGTAATTCAGGGTGCTCCATAATGGCCTGAAAAATATATTCATATTTTGTTGAGACATCGTTGTATTTTGACATATCCGACGAATTTTTTAAGACTGCAAAGTGGGACATTTGAGTAACTAAATGTCTTAAGATGAAAACCAACCCTCTCACTCCAGCGCTCTCCTTGGCTATATTCGGCCGGTGCTGAAGTCTTCCACCTTCGGCCTCCCCGCAGGCTTCAGTCCTCCATAGGATGCTCTAGCAGGCAGGCAGGCAGGCTCCCCGGATCTGCTCCTTACGAGACCTGGCCAAGTCCTGCACCGTTCTTGAGGGTGGCCGGAGGGATGTTCCTCAACTCTGTCAGGTAGACAGATCAGAACCAGTAGCCCATTAGTAAAGGGTCGGGATCGCAGCAAGGCGAGAGTTTGGCAGTGAGCCCGCTGATCAGCTCTGTCCCTGAACTTCTGCAGCCACTGGCTCACCCTCACTGCACCGGCTGAGCTGTAGTGATACTGGCTGCAGCAGTCCGATACAATTCATTGGATATGCAAAAACAACGATATCGCTACCAAACCTCTATTGGCTTTGTCAAATTATTATTGGACACGCTGCATCAGGTCAATGTGAAATAAATAACAACCAATAGCTAAACGTGGAGGCTTTCGACTGCTAAAAAGCTGGAGATGAAGCTGATATCGGTGCTGTATCTGCGCGTGAAGACCTTACTTCCTGGCGAAACTGCGCCTGCTCATTCTTAGGATGGATCGTCATAGGTCTATGAATTGAGTACCTTGTGGCGTGAAATTGCTTACTTTCTCGGATTCAACTGCGACTGCATCAATCATTACACTAAGCATCTTCGGGTGAAGCGACCACTTCAGCTGGCTATAAGCTCGCCTGTACCGTAAAGCGGGGCTCAAATGTGCACTGAAGGTAGGAACGATTCTGCTGTCATTCCTCAACGCCCAACAGCTGCAGATATAATGCACGGGTAGATTAGACCGAGTTGTGGACGGGAATCGTGAGCTGAGGCGGTTCTGGACGTTCCGTGGACAGTGCTGAAATAATGCCACAGCGTAACATTGCTCAGACGTCCTTATACTAATGGAATTTCGAGCTGTCGCTACTGGGACTGCTTTGCATGCCCACGTATCGCTGTCAAGGGCAACCGTGTAAACCAGGTACAGACTGGCCGCGTCGATTTTCTATCAATTACTGATGATGAGAGCGGCGTGTCTGGGGACGGTGAGGCTGGACCGGGCGGTTCCCACCGTTGTGTGGTCGTCTCCGGGGTGATAAATGAGGCGACTGATGACGGTCGGGACACACTGCCCCCTCGGGTCGCTGCACACGGGGTCTGCCCCGGCACTGCGGTGCAGGTATCAACACCACCCAACCCTGCCAGCGCTGACCCCATTTCCGGCTGGGGTCAGTGGTCAACAGCGATCTCGCAGGTGCCAACCGAGACTTTTGAGCAAGCTCCGGATCTTTTGCAGGTAAGGCTTTTTATTAGAAATCATCGGGTGTTGTTTTGTTCGAAAAAAGCGAAAGGTTCATCCGATGCTGTAGGCATGTGTTGTGCAGTTATTCCACTTGAGAAATGATCTTCCAATAACCTAACGGACAGTACCATTCGGTAGCCAAATACAGGGTGGCCAGGGACGGCGGATTCCATTTTCGGGCGGGCGTGCAAGATTTTCGGGCAGGGGGATCTTCCTCCCCCAGGGGAGGGGTCTCCATCCCCAGGGAATACCTGAGCCTTTGGCTCCCAGGGGCGCCCACTTAGGGGGGGGCGCTGAAATAATTTCCCTGCGTTGAGTGGATAAATTAGGCTCATTTACTATCCATGGGACGGCTCCAATGACAGGGGGCACCATTCAGATATGAATGATTAAACTTTCACATATATGTGAAACTGTTTTTATTTCACACAGAGGGCCTATCTCTTCAGGTAGGCGGTGTTTAAGCCTGATTTTCTCTTGGCCGGCTGGGGGGCCGCCCAAATCCGGGGGCGCCTCCCCGGACCAAGCCAAAACTGGGTGTGCAAAAAGACACTTTGCACACCCTCATTTTTTCAGGGTGTACAACTGCACACCTTGTCCCCGGGATCCGCCATCCCTGAGGGTGACATGAAAGGTTCCAATTTTTGATTACCATCTCTGCCGAGTTTGTTGTCGGAATTGAATTAAACTTCGGCGTGTTATGTTTAAAACGTATCAAATATGAATTTGGAATTATCCCTGAATTCTATGCCACATTCTACATACCGTCCGTGCAACAACGTGTATTTCTTTAGCTGCAGAGGGTCTGGCACTAACGCGCACTGGAGGGGGCCTGGTAGGCCCCTTTGAGAAAACGGAAACTAAGAGACTTTGAAAACACCGGTTGGGGGGTAAGTGGGGGCAATAGTGATCTACATAATAGCCAATTTTCATTGAACT